>NW_004624748.1:30936473-30967791 GCF_000247695.1 Heterocephalus glaber | reverse complement strand
TTTTTTTTTTAATATAGAGTACTACTCAGCCATGAAAAATGAGAAATTAGAGACATTTATTGCTAAATGGATGCACATTAAGGTGATACTCTTAAGTGAAATAAATAGGACACACTTGTGTAAATACCAAATAGTTTCTCTAGTGGGTGAAACAAAGTTTAAATAGCAACTAAAAGGTACAATAGATAATGTGAAATAGGAAGAAAAGGGGCAAAGGGGAAGGGGAAGTGGGAGGAGTAGGGGAAATGAAAGAAGGGAATGGAATTAATGTGAGAAAATGAAAAAATGGAAAAAAAAAGTCTTTGTAAATATGTAGGGATGAAAGGATTGAAGGGAGGGCAGGGGAAGGGGGAAAATAAGAACAAAGAGAGATTATGTAAAGTTACAAATTTCCAATGATAAATGTCATTATACTGTATACCTAAAATGTACCAATAAAATAAAATTTTAAAAGAAAAAAAACAAAAAGAAAAATGAAGATATTGAATCCTGTAAGTAATCACCCTACATCCTTTTAAGTATTTTCTTTAGCTATAGTAAAGACACTAAGGAAACTGTTGTTAGGACAGTACTCATTTAAGTTATTCTACTTATTTAGTGCCATAAAACATAAGGACAGAACACAAGGAATATGTATGATTTATGCACTTGCAAACTAACTAATGATCAGCAGGTAAAATAATCTCTTTGGATTATGATCAATTTCTTTTTTTATGATCAATTTCTTACATCTTATTTCATATTTTACTAGCCATTTTTCAATATTTATTAATATTAGTATATAACCATAACTTTTTTTCTGTAATCAACAAATTAAATTTAATTTTGTAGAATAGAGGTGAGAATATTATACTTTTTAATTTCATCTAATATCCTGCATATTAGTGCACTTGGAATTCCAGATTTGTGTATTAATTTATAGAATGTAAATAAATTTCCACATGAGGTAATTATATTTCTAACACATTTGAGATTCATATTGAGAACTTTGTGTTTAAATGATGTTTTTTCTATTTTTGTCATCCAGACTATGACTGCATCATGTTTTCTGATTGTTTTAGATTGTATTCAGTTGGAGGTCGTGATGGAAGTTCGTGTTTGAGTTCAATGGAGTACTATGATCCTCATACAAATAAGTGGAACATGTGTGCTCCAATGTGTAAGAGGAGAGGAGGCGTTGGTGTGGCCACTTGTGATGGTTTCCTTTATGCAGTAGGTGGTCATGATGCTCCTGCTTCAAATCACTGTTCCAGGCTTCTGGATTATGTAGAAAGGTAAGGCTCAAGGTCACTGTTACAGTGCAGGAGATAGTGTCCATGGCATTGATTCCCAATTCAAGTGATTGTAAACATTATATGATTTAAGAAAAGTGCATGCAGCTCCTAGAACTACTTTTTTGATGTCTCTCTATGTCTGTCTTTCTCTCTCACATACATGCATCCTACACACATGCACCCACACACATTTTCATTTTCAGGATTTCTTTTTTTGCTTCCTTCCCTCTCTACTTCCCTCCTTTCTTCCCTTCCTTCTTCCTTCCTTCTTTTTTGCAAGTCTGTTAAGTAAATTTAAATTTTATCCTTGATGTATTTGTAAACAACTGATTAAAACAAAGTTTAAAGTAATTCACTGAACATGAGTGTTTGTTCATTCAGTTTAAAATATTGCATATTTTATTGTTCTGTTTATACTGTGTTGTTTGTTTTACTAATTGTTCTGACTCTCAAAGGCGAATTATTGATTCCTTTGTTTTATGGAATATTGTTAAATGTAAAAACCCATTTGAATTTATAGTAGACTTATGAAGTGTATACTTTCATACTTCTTGTATATGGAGGAAACATATTTCTTAGATCTTCCTAAAAACGACCAGGTACATGGAGGCTGGAGAAAGAAAGTACCTTGGTTTCAGGCTTATTCCAAAAAGGCAGACGCTTACTAGCTATGTTACAGCTTTTTAAAGCCTATGTATCACTTAGGACTGTTACACTGTGGAGTAAAAATTTGAGAGTCTTTAGTAAGAATTTTGGTGATACATATGGACACACGCTGATCTATGAAGAAATGAGAATAGCAAATATTAAACTCAATTGGAATAGCATAAGTACTTATACTGTAACAGATACCTTAAAAACCCTCAGAAGCTTAATATCACTGTGCTTTTTTCTTTATTCATTCTACATGTCCATGATGCTAACCTTCTGGTAATCCATATATGCTACAATATTGAGCACTGATGGCTTCTATATCAAAGTGAAAAATACTAGAAAGTAGAAAAATTTTCACCGGTTCTTAAAGATTCCACTGGCAAGTAATAAAATTCTCTTTTGTTCATGCTTCAAAAATAAACCAACCATGTAGTCTGTGACATTTAGGCGTAGTGTCAACTTTATTGGCTTTGGAGCTGTCTCATTGGATTGTTGGAGCACACTGGGTAGGTCATGATGGCATGAGTATTATAGATGGTCCCTGGGCCCTTCCTCACTGCTGTGCTGCACCTCTGCTTTCCAGCCGCCATCAACTAGGGATCAGTGTTTTGCCATGGCCTTCCAACATGATGTTTCTGCCTTGGAGCAACTCAGTCATGGCCTGAATCTCCTAAAAATATACCTAATTCAGCCTCTTCTTCTTTAAATTGTGGGTGTTGGATATTGTGTCACAGTGATAGGAAAGCTGACTGATACATGGCCACAGAAAACTTCATAAGGGTAACATGACTGTTTCCCAAAGTGCAAGTGGGAAAGGCACAAAATGTTGTTGGTGAGTACCAATGATCCGTGATAATTTTAAGAAATCACATCCTTTATACTAACTAATGCTCATATTATTGTTAGTAAAAGAAATGCTTTAGCAAAAGATACCTTTTGATAAACATGTTATATTCAAATTTAAACCATTGTCCAGGTAATATAGAGAAAAAATATTTACCAATATTCCTACTCTGTGAAACAGACTGTAGGTTTATGGTTATATATACTTAGAGTGGGAAATTATCTCCCTGTAAATATCTCCTTATCTCTTCACTTACAAAATTTCTAATCTACACTTTTATGGTGAGAACAGTGATCAGAGTCCAAATAAATATATTTATGCTATTATATGCACAGATATGCAATCATTCACTTTAGAAAATAAAAATAATCTGACATTTAAGTCACTCATTTTTTTCTGATAAATTCTTGGGAAACACAAAGTGAAGTTAAATATAATAAGGTTCCTATTTTTACCTTGAATATCTTACATAAATGCTACTAATGAAATGATATTTCATCCACGTTTTCTCCTCTATCTCTACTGTATAATGTATGGAAATGTTGTTTATGAGCAGAGGCATAAATAATTCCATCCAGGAATACATTTCTGATGCAAAATTAGATTTAAATAAGCATAGCTATTTTAAGTTACAGGAGTGCAGTGGGTATGCACAGCTTGAGTAATGCAGAAGCACACAGCAATACCGTGACTCTTTTCCTAATGCATACTACCTGTCAGATTAATAACCTTCTTACACTTTCAATTACATATTTTATATTGATCTTTTCACATGCAAAAGGTCAATAAATAAACATATATAATGGTGCTACTCCAGAACTGTTTTGCATATAAAATGTGAGTCATTTTTAGCAAATAACATAGGCAAACAGGTCATTAAAATAAGCAAGAATTGGGGCAGGGATTTAGCTCAGCGGTTTCGCCGCCTGCTGCGAAAGCGCAAGGACCAAAGTTCGATCCCTGGTACCAAAAAAAAAATATATATATATATATACATATAGTATGTCAATTTTATCAGATCACAATGATGTCCTATGGAAATGCAAATGAATTATATAATGGTGATGCTAAGCACCGTTATATAATGGTCATCAAAAATTGTACAGTCAGGTATCTTGGGCTCAAACCAGATGAGAACTTCAAATCACAGCAGGTAAGAAGGCAAAGGCTTAGTCAGAATAAGAAGTGCTTAATAGTGTGTGAAACATAAAAATTGATAGTGTAACTGAGCTTCACTCTAATGAGAGCATCTTGGCTGACAACATCTATACCCAAAATTTGCAATAAGTTCTAAGAGAATTTACAACCATAAAGTACTGTCTATTAGACAAATAATATTTATGGATCTTTTGATTTATAATATAAATCTTATTTTGCATGTATTTTGTACTGCACTATACTGAACATACAACATATTAGAAAAAAGGACCCGAGAAATAAATAATTAGAACTTTAATATTTCAAACAAATCTGGAATCTAGGAAATGGATAGAAAATGTGTTCAAAGGCAGCAGTGATCATAGTGACTAATAATAGATCAGGACAGCATTTGCTCTCATATCTGCATCCCAGTAATGAGGTGTGGTGAGAGATACAAATGTTAGGATAATAGGAAGTCTCTAAATTTGACTTTGGAATATCCAGTTCTATTTCTTACAGTCTATTATCTTTAGAGTTGCTAGAGGAATCTTTTTATAATTCAGACTTGACTTGAAGAAAAAATGATGGTTTTGCTTTGTGCCAACTGTCAATATTTTAATTAAAATGGTGTTTCTCTACTAATCTTAGTTCCATATGCTAATAATGCATTGCATTCTGATCTCAATATTCATGCAATTGGGCACAATTCCTGGTGTGGCCTAAGCATGCAACCACCATTTAGCAAATCCATCAAACAGTAAGAAAAGCAGATCTAAGATTTTTCCAAGAAAAAGTATTTTGTGATCAACTGTAAATCAAGTTGTTAAGTAGATAATGGGTTGGTAGAGGATAAATAGAAAGATGACAGAACAAGTGATGGATAATGAAAGAATGGATGGTTAGATCATATTTGGAAGAACAAATATTTAGATTCTATTTGGGCTTATTTTCTAAATTTGTATGAGAATGCCCATTTTTTATCATCTTTAGCTGAGTATCAAATACTCTCATGTATCCTATGAATTTATTTAATAGATAGGAAATTACTATAAATATGAATGTATAAGATAAGAATAGAAACTTTGGATTCTTTCATTTCTTTTAATTTCTCATTTCATGTTTTTAGTTTAGGCACAGTCCAAAACTATGTCATTTCTAGAATGTGAGGAAGATGACAAAGAACAGACAAACCATTTAATCAAATTATTGATGATTATCTTACCTTGATGCTAATAAGTAGCATATTAATATATTAACTCAAATCTTTTTATGGATGAAATTCTACATTTTCTACCGAACAATAATTTTTAGATTTCAAAACATTATTAAGTAGATGATTTTAGCATTTTTTTATAATATATTATCTTTTTTAGTGAAGCTTTGCAAAGGAATAGATTTAATACAGGACACATAATTTATAGGATTATTTTATAATATTCACACAAAAAAAGTCAAATGCAAAGGCATGCAAGAGAACTGTCCACATGCTAAAGAATCCAGCTGAGGGCCTGGATCATGGGCCAATGTCCTGCATGAGTCCAGCTGTAGACCTGGAGTCTATGGCAATGTCTCATTCAAGTCTGAATCAAGGATCTGAACTGCGAAGACAGAAAGGTCAGTGGTGGAAGCTTGAAAGTCGGTGTGGGCAGGGTGAAAGATCTGTACCAGATAGCCGAGTGGTCTGCACTGGAGCTAGGAAGCGGCGTCCAAAATGAAGAAGTGGACTGACATTCTCCGGAAGGAAGACAGCAGCCAAAGCTCCTTTGAATAAAAACCACCAAAAAGCAGCTTCGTTAGGAAAATCAGCAGCATGCAATCTTCCCTCCCATTCTCTTCTTATGTCATTTTGGCGACAATCTTCAGGTGGGTCTTCCACGCCCAGAACCACACTGACTCAGTCCAGCTGTGTGTTCCAAGTTGACATTAGTTAATTCACTGTACTCCTCTTTTTCACTTGTATTTCTCCCCTCCTACTTCTCTTCCTTCTTTCCTTCTTTTCCTTCTCTTCTCCTTCTTCTGTTTTTCTTCTCCATCTTAAGGTCATGTTGCTGGAGATAACTGCATGAAGATAACATAAAAAAAGATTCATTTGTTATATTTTTATGTTATTGTGGATTCTTATTATTTGATTGCTAACAAATTATGCTTAAATTTCTGCGAAACAATTACACAAAAGGTAGGCATTCTATAATAATTTAAATATTTAATGGCTCTTTTATAAGTGATTCAATAATTGTTAACTGACACTACAGCTATCTATACATTGAAACTGAATGTACAATTAGGCATCTTTCTCAATGAATTATGGGGCAAGGAGCATTCATATGTGAACATCTGGAGACAGAATGACAGATTAACCTGCTGTCCTTGAAAATTCTGTTGAGAATGTTGGTACTATGGGTATTTGTCTACTTTGTAGTAAAAGTTCTACAGAAGAGTTCTGTGGAAAGATGAATGTGAAAAAAAAAAGAAGAGGAAATATGTCATGTCCTAAATATGTGGAAGGATATCAATCCTAATATCAAACTGCAAAACTCATTTTAATGTTTTGAGAGTAGAATTAAATATGTGTAATTAGTACTCACAGATTTTTCTGTCATACTGCTAGAGGAAGTGATTATATAATCTAGGCTTTAGTGTGGAAGGAACAGACATTTCTTTTAAAAAGTGAGCCTAAAACTACATTTGCATTTCCTCAGTATCCTGTGTGTTCTTTTGATTGATAATAGTTTAAAATAAATTTTAAAGCTGTATTACATAACTGCATCTAAAGGGAATCAAGAGCTGTTAATATATTTCTTTTCTCTCTGTTTTTCTTTCCTCAACCTTGAAAAATGGATGTCATAATATATGACCTCATTCAAAACCTAATTTTTAAATTTATCTTTGTAGAAAAGATGACATCAAATTTACTTTTAAAATATTTTATATAAACATTAATGAGGAATATTGGAAAAGGAAGTGGAAATCTAGCACTTTGAATTTTTTGCAATCTTTTGTGTTCATTATGTTTTTAAAATAATTATTGATACAGATTGGAAAAAACACATCGAAATAAGTATATATTAAAAATAAACATTAAGCACATAAATGACATGGCAGCTTGAAGCACACTAAGCATATTGTTTGTTTGCTTTTGTTTTTGTTGTTGTTTTGTTGTTTTTTGAGACAAGGTCTTGCTATGTAGTTCGGACCAGCCTTGAATTCTCTTTATAGAACAGGCTGGCCTTGAGCAGCCTCTCAAGCACATAATTTAACCAATAGTGTATTGAAAAGCAAAGTTTTATTTTGAGTCTTAAGAAGGTGCAAAAGTTAGAACAAATGAAAGCCAACAAAAGTAAGAGTGAAGTAACATTTGATAAAATGCATTCATTAAATAGAAAACAAATAGTAGAGAATGTTAAAAATAAGTGCAGCTTATTTCCTTTAAAAATATTTGTCATAAAGTACTTGGTAGTTAACAAGAGTTAAAGTAAAGAGAAAAATATTTACATGAAGAGAAAATGTGGAAGATACCACTATATATTATGCACATTATAAAAATGGAATATTTGAATACATTCGTGTCATTACTAAAAATTTTAGTTGAAATAAACATATGTATAGACTATCACATTTTTAAAAACATACAAGAAGAAAAGGAAAAAATTAGAAAAACTATCACAAACATAGATGAAAATATTTTTAAAATATTACTACATCAAACCTATAAAGAGGAAATATTTCAACCAATGTGTGCTTATGTCCAAAGTACAGGTTAACTATAACATTAGAAAATAGTGTAACTCAATATGATAAAAAATTTTAACCTGAATGAGTATAAAAACTTATTTCTCCACCTACTCATAATAAAAACTCTCACCAGACTTGGAAAAGGAATCTATTTTTGTCAACTTGACAAATCAGCACTACAAAAAGTAACAGTAAATGTTGAAATATTTAAGAATTTTATTAGAATGAGAAAACAGTAACTATTAAGACCATTATAATTCAACATTTTAGTACAATGACTACCCAGTAAAATAAAACAATAAAAGGAAACATAGTTGATAAAAATTAGAAGGGAATTTTTAAAGAATCAGTGTTCAAGATTACATGATAAATATCTCAATGATCCAATCACAATCAACTATCAGATTTCAGAAATAAATTGTCAAGATTCATGTACAACCACTTAATATATAAAATTGCTATATTGGCGTTTTAAAGCAACAAAGCAAAAAACTTATAAAACAATCTATGATTAAAAATGCCTACCAAGAAGTTTCAGAATGCCTATGTACTTCATATAAACAGAAAATAAATCATTATTTAGAAAAGTTTTTTTAAAAAGCCCAAGTAAATGGAGTAAAATCCCATGTTCATGCAATAGATGAAATATTATAAAAACATGAATTTCTTCTAAATATATTCAATCTTATAGATTCAATGCAATCTTTCTTATATTGTGATTCTGTGCAGTATGATTATGAGTGCATGTACACTGAAAAATCTAACCCCAAAATTTAAATAAAATGAAAAGGGCCCTGATCCCCAGTCAACCATGAATCACCTATAAACAAAGATATATTATTTGAATATTTTAACTGAGACATCGTGGTATCATCACAGTATAAACAAGTAGACAAATGGAACAGATTCGTGTCCAAAGAGAATCACATAAAATTTCAATGATGACAAAAAGAAACTAAAGAATACCAAGGAAAGCTCAGCTACCATGACAAACATTGCTAGGTCATGGGAATATTGCCTGAGGAAGATGAATTTTGGTTCCTATGTTATTGTGTCACACCAAAAATAAATTCAAGATGAATTCGAGTTGAACTGTGAAACATAAAATGAAACTTTTAGAATGCAAAACAGGAAATTACGTTGAAAATACTGGGATGTGAAGATGTCTAAATCTGGACCTAAAAAGACTCATCAATAGAGATATTGCTATTAAAATGTCTCCAGAAGACGTCATTGAAAGGGTAAGAAGTTAAGCCAGAGAATGGAACAAATATTAAGAACACATGTAACTCAAGCGCAAGGACCCGAGTTTGATCCCTGGTACAAAAAAAAAAAAAAAAAGAATACATGTAACCAACAAATGCATTTCTTGCAATAATAAATTGTACAAATTTTTTCAAAAGAAACAGGAAAGCTAGGCAGAATACTGGAACAAGAACTCTACAGAAGTTAAACTCAAACAGACAGTAACTGACAGAAAAAGAAAATTGATGTCAGCCATAAAAAAATAAGCGCAAATTAAACAATATGTCATGATTACTTACACACTAGAAAGGCTAACAGGAAAATAATACCACATGTTGGAGAGAAGATACAGTAAATAAAACTCTTACTACACTGATGGTGGGAGTGCAAATCAATACAGCTTTTTACAACATCGACTGGCAAAATTTAGCACATTTCAAAATACGCTTTCTCCTTCACTCAAAAATCTCAAGGCTAAATATTCATTTGAAATACATGTATATAAAAATATCTGAACAAGAATGTTTGTAGCAGCACTTTGACAGTTATCAATCCTGTGTTTAACAAATGACTTGTGTTAAAATTGTTTTACTTTTTTTATAATATGTAATTATTTCTAAAATCAAGATGTTTTTATTTTGATAAGTTCCTGACAGCTAGTAGACAGAGTATTGCCTTTCTGTACAGGACAAAATAAACATTTATTTCTAGCCAATACTTTTGTCACTCTTTGCTATTCAAATCACAAATAATTTATTCAAATTAATTTAAATATAATTTGTGTAATTCATTTACTTGAAATTTGCGAACCATTCTTTCAGATTAATTTTTCACTTTTCAGTAATTATCTTCTTTGTTTTCTTTTCTTTGTTTTGCTTTGCTTTCTCAGGCAAAAGCACCTGGTTCTAAATCACTTCTCTACTGTTTAATTTGCTGTCTATATAAATATTGCTTATAACATTTGGGGAAATAAACATTCAGAATTCAGTCTGTAATTAAACTATTGGTTTATATTTAAAACTAATTTATTGTAAATATGTTATGATCAATTTTTATTCTTAAAGCATGAAAATGGAATAAAGCTTAAAAAATTAATGAGTCTTCAACTGCAGTGGGAGTTTTCAAAGAGAATAACTTTTGCTGTCTGTTTAGGGTACACTTTTGGGAAGTTTTCATTTCACAGCCAATTTTCGTCCCTATATACTGGCACTTCTCTTACCTGAGAGCTATAAGCTTTAATAGAGTCTCTGACACAGAGCTCACATTCTGATCAAGCAGGCCAAGGTGAGACGCAGGAAAGCGCGATAGCTTAAATACAAAAAGAACCCGCTACCATCCTTGCTACTGCTTTTTTTTTTTTTTTTTTTAAACTGGCCGCCAGAGGCCAAGAAAAGAAGGTTTAGAATTAAATTTTAGGAGAAAAACATAAAGACACAATTCATTATTATTGATGGTTCCGGAATGCTTATTCCCTTAAGTTCCAAAACAGATATTCATTTCATTTTGGAAATAACTGTGTATGCGTTCAGGATAAGAGATGAATCCACAGAGTTGCTCAATGTAGAAAAATATGTTTAGAGTCACTAACGTGAAAAAAAATATAATGGCTACTGAGTGTTTTGAACTTAAGTGATCACTCCCTACATGTCTAGGCTCAGTGTGCTTGTTAGGAGTGGAGGGGGACTGAAGATTTGATTTTGATTTGGCTTGATTTTAGTGGCATTATATAAAGTTAAATGTCATCACCATTCCACATACTAATTAAAAGATTATTCTTGCACATTTGAAATATTACCTGCCACTGAAAACAAGTAAATCTAAGTCAAAAGTATGGGTTGTCTAAAAAAAGCATTAACATTTTAAAATTACTTCCAGAAAATTTCTGAAGTATAAAAAATGATATGAATTTATTTCTTTTTTGTCCATGTTGGGTTTGAAACCAAGTCTTGCACATGCTGGGAAAGTGCTCTACCAATAAGCTTTAACTTCAAGCCCCGGCAGGCATTTCTAAATGTAGGTTAGGGTATACAAATATGTATGTGAATGTAAGACATGTTAATGTTTTCCCAATTTCTCTGAAATATGAGTGCTTCATACTTGAGAATTAAACCTTTGTAAATTAATTTAGTATTGTTTAGGACACTACTTTTGGTTCTTTTCTCAGTTCTCTTGATTTTTTTATTTTTGTAAAATGATAAAGTCTACCTGGCAAACTGTATTTGAAAAAAAATTATTCTTCAGCACTGAATAACTAAAGTCTAAAATATGACTTCAGACAGAGTTATTCATATGAAGTGATTGTGACAAAAGCCAGACTGGATTTTATTGAATAATAAATTAAATTTAAAGAACATTGTCTTTTCCCTAGAATTACAATATATTGTACATTATTTCTTTTGAATTGATTTGTACTAAAAAATTGCCCAGCAAAAAAGTAAACAGTACAATAAACTTCCTGTATTCATTACTTAGATTCAACAACTAAAACCATAGCAACAATGCTATCCTGTGAGGAAGAAAAATGCCATTAATTCTTTATTAAAATCTCATACTAAGTTTTTGATATCTCTTAAATAACTTTTAATTTTTGTTATGTTTGAATTGGGGTCCAAATGAGGTGCACTAACTTTATTTTATTATGTTTCTAACTCATGTTTAATTTAGAGCAATTATTTCTTTGGATTTATTTATTCATTATTATTTTTTTCTTTTATTTTTTGTCATTGACTAATTGAAAAATTTAGTTACTTTGTGAAATGTTCCACATTCTAGAATTGTATTATTTTTACACTTATAGTATCTTTCTGTTTTCCTTTCTTTTCCCCCTCACTTTTGATCTTTTTATATTCCAAAATATCTGTAGAAAAGGTTTAAATATTTTAAAGAAGATTATGACAGAATTGATTTGTATTCATGGTTGTTTGTATATCTTTGCAAAATTCTGTATTTCTAAATCTAGCATGTAAAACCAAGTTGTTATGCGCTAAGCAGCCTGTGCTTCATGATGATCCAGGTTTTCAACTAGGTTCTCATTTCCCACATGTCATCTTGGGGCAGCACAGACTTCACCCACGATGTGCAAATGTATATGACATCTTGGGTGCTATGAATATTGGTTGTGACATAAATTTCAGCTCTTCGTAACTTTATTTTTAATAAACTGCATGGTTTTTGTTTGTGTTTTCATTTTAGGAATCTGTTGATTAAAACTTCCAATTGATGAATGAAAGGTTGGACAAGGAAAACAAAATAAACATATTCACTGTGTTTAAAAAAAATACTTTCATTTGGTCTTATTTTATACTTTCACTGTTGGGTTCTTTCTAGCCTTTGGTTTTGAGATCTGAATACAGGTTAATACAGGGTAAAGGCAATACAGATTAAAGGCAAAGGTATAATTTAATCTTACATTCTTAATTAAAATAGAGTACACTCTTTAAAATAGTCTCTAGATTTTTGCCACTCGAAATACTATACATACACATGTGTGAGTAGTGTGTTTGTTTAATATAAGATAATTAGGTATTACTGAAAGCAAAATATTTTATTTGAGTAAAAATAATCAGTAATCTCTAACTTCAGTCTCTTAATTTGCCTATCTCTCCCTCAGGGTGAATCCTTGCAAGGTTACTAAATGTCCTACCAATATCAGTGTTGTTTGTGTTATAATTATTTCCCCGTATTTCAAAAGTTAAATATTTTCCTGTTTAGTAAACACAGAATATTTTCTTATCTGGGGTATCAGGCAATGCATAAACTGATTAATGCCTATCTTTTGAGATACAATTTATTGAAATTGGCAATCTTACCATTCTATGTACCTGTTTCATCAAAGCTATAATTCTTTTCCATGAACATTTCCTTTTTCAGAAAATTTATGCTAGACTTTCAGTATTCATTTTAAGGAAAATTTATCAACTGTTCCATGATTCTCTCAGGCTTTTTAATCATTCCTTTTGTTTCATTACCATGGCATGCTATACACACCTGTCTTAAAAACTTTCATTTTGCTATAGAAAATGGTTATTTACAAATATAACTCTTTCTTCTGAAAGTAATTTTTATTAAATGTATGGACACTTATCTACAAATGGAAGTGTATTTTTAAAATATCTTAAAATTGAAATGCAACATTAGGAAATGTGGGTATTGGTTCTAGAATTATTAAACTTGCTTAAATATTGAACTTTCAGGAGAAATACAGTATCTTAGTTTTCTATTTCGATGTGATTAGAGTATATTATGTTCTATTACCTTTAAATTTTAGGTATGATCCAAAAACAGACACATGGACCATGGTGGCTCCCTTGAGTATGCCCAGAGATGCTGTTGGTGTGTGTCTCCTTGGTGACAGATTATATGCTGTTGGTGGCTATGATGGGCAGACATACCTCAACACCATGGAATGCTATGATCCACAAACTAATGAGTGGACACAGGTAAGGTTGTCATCCTTGCAAGTTACTTCATTTCCTTCTTTTGGAGAAACGCAATACAAATAGTAATCTACCAAGTCATATTACTCTAAACCAAAAGTGATTGATTCAGTCCAATGTTGTGTTAGGTCTAAAAAATTATTAAATAATGTTTTAAGTAATTTCCTCATATACATGGAATGCCTTAATAAATTTATATTAAAAGGAGTCACTCATGTTTCAATGGGATTTCCACTTAATTGTAAGTGATAAGAAACAGGAACAGACTGAGTTAGTTGAAGAAAAAATAAAAATGAAATACGTTTCTTCAGAAAACCATAATGTTAAGAAGGACATACAGCTTCAGAAATAATTTGAATAACTTAATAGGAGACTGTAGAACTGAACCTTTCTACCTGTCATTTTTGTTTGGCAATGTATTTTCACTAAAGGAGATTTTCCACTTGATGGTGCTTCTAAAAGCAAGGTTAATTATCACAGCCATAAACAGAAAATTATTTTGTCCCAGTTTAATTGAAAAATGCAGAGCAAAGAGCTTAAATAGCCCATCATGTATCAAGTACTGATTTCTTTTTTTTTTTTCCTCTTTTTTTTTTGGTACCGGGGATCAAACTCTGGACCTTGTGCTTGCAAGGCATGCGGTGGAGCCACTGAGCTAAATCCCCAGCCCAAGTGCTGATTTCTTGACAATCATATTTCCCAGGAAGATAGAAATAACTGACTTCTCTTAGGTCAGAAATTATCTTTTGAGTATCCAGTGAAGGTAGAAACTCTGGATCATGTTTGAGTGTTGCAGCTCCCATTCTGATTATGTACCTAAAGTATATGTATTGGTTTTATGCGAGGGAGGAGAAAGAAGGGATGAAGGCTGGGGAACCTAATTATAGTGAGAATACCTTACATTTTATAGCTACTAGGACTTCTTCATAAAGGTAATGGATAGATTCTCAGACTTGTATCCTTACATTCAATTGATCCTTACTTTCCAAATTTCTCAAGAGTGCTAGTGTTTCTTTACTGAGAAATCTAGAAGAGAAACATGGTGTAAATAAATAAATAATTTCCATCAGTGAGTGTAGTAGCATGCCAAAACTGTATTTTGTTGAAGCAGATTAATAATTACATATATCTCAGGTGCTATGGTAGGTGGATGGTTCTAACTTTGACCACAAAAATGAGCTAAAATTTATCTGAAGAATATGAAAAGTGAACTAACTTTACTTTAGGCATTTTGAGTTTTAAATATACAGTACTTCCTTGATTTTGACATTCTGATGTTACGAGTTTAGCAACATTTCTTAGGCTAAATTTGAAGCACAAAAGCACATTCCTAAAAGTTGGTAAGGCACCTGTATTAAGAACTTCCCTCTCTAAAAGAAAAAAATAATAATTCAGTAATACTATGTACATTTGGCTAAGGAAAGAAAAAAAAGGAGGAATAGAGGAAAGAAGGAGAAATATTTGAAAAACTCAGTTTCCTGATTGTCTACATTTTACAATTATGAAAAATATTTCTGTCCAAAAGGCAAAAAATATAAAAAAAGGCAGTAATGATTGCTTCTCATACTATTTCAATAAAATTTTTGACAATAGTGTATGCCTTTTTGAGTCACTGATATTTCCAAAGAGAATATTGCATGGATTAATGATTGTTGATCTGCCAAAAAAAATGTCTCAGTTCAGTGGTATATATTGTAGATGCAGCACTTATATAAATGAACATTAAATAAAGGAATTTTATGAGTATATAAATGATGTAGCACAATATCTTCATTACATATTTATAATAAAGGACCATTATGCGTATTATTTCTGTAATATTGAAATCAAAATAACGTATGTAGCAATAATAGGTAAAAACCTTCTAAAGACTATTTCCTCACATTTGTATTTCATTACACTCTTTTAGATTGTATAGTACCTTACAAACAGCAAAATAGTATTTAAAATATTTTATAACAACTTTACTTTAGTACAATAAACATTAATCTAAAATCTCTTAAATTACTTTAATATTTTACTTCTGTATCCTTTCATTATTTATATTTTTAAGACTCTCTAGAGACTATCAGCAGACCCACACAAAAACTTCTTGAAAACTTTTAGTGTTGAGCCTACTACAAAGCTTTCCCATATGTGCTAAATAATTCCTGTCAGTTTCACACCATTTACCCTGTAAGTGGATAAAGTTAATTGCTTAGCTCATATGTCATTGACTCCTACAAATGCTTACCAATAAAATAAATTTGGAAGTAATTTAAAAATATCCACTAATGTGGACAATTGGAAAACTCTCCAGGTTATCCCAAAACTGGAAATAATGAAAAATATTTGGGAGGAATTGCCATATTTATGTTGTGATATTTTTTGCAAGAAACACATACATGTGTTTGTGTGTGTGTGCATGTACATGTATTTTAAGTAAGTTTATCTCTATTGTTTAACTTTGGGATTATTTATTGCACTTGATTTGGAAAAATACAATATTTATACTTCAAAATAGAAAAAAGAAATACTTTATCTCTTTGCCATTAGCCTAGGTAAAATCACCCTTTCAAATGATGTCCTGATGTACTCTGATGCTGCTATGCTGTGTCCATCAGCAGGCTGTAAGGAATCACAGGCAATGTATCATTTAGTATTTTGACTCCAAAACCTAGAATAATTTTGGACGTGTGGTCCATTTATGTGGATGATTCTCACAAGAATTAATGGGGAATATTTTTAGATAAGTTTAGTCTGTAATATTTGAATATTTTTATTTGCACAAAATAAATGTGTCGGGAATTGTGAATGAGTTTCAAGAAAGCCTGAGGAGATAGCAACCAACATGCACAGTTGCTTTTATCTAATTCATTCTGTGGACAACCCTTATGTGCTACTATATTACTTATGCTGAAATATATAAACTCTGGAGGGAGAACAACTGCAGATTTTTACAAATAAATTAACTTGGAGCATGAGGTGAAAAATAAATTCTCAAACATTTGAAGTGATTTATGTAGCAAATACTCAGAGCTTAAAATAGTGTGATTAATTCTTTGGTAAAGGGAAATGCTTAGCACTATGATAGAACCTAAGCATCTGAGGTAGAGAAATCTTTCAGGAAATGATATGTTGGATGAGGCTTGAGCAATGAGTAATAGTTACCCAGGTGAAATGATGGAGAAATTTGGCTTCAAAAGCACATTAATAAGAGAAGGAAGGACATATGGTATGTTTCATTGAGCAAGAAATAAAGTGGTAAGCAGTGAGCTTTGAGACATAAACAGTTGTATATTATGTTCAGCCAGAAATCATGTTAAAGAGCCTTGACTTGAAGACCTACAGAAGTTAATGAAAGATTTTAAGGTGGTAAGGTAAATAACTAGAATTGTGTTTAAAAATGATGCACTTGACAGGATCTGACAAATAATTAGAAGAAAGTAAGATTAGAGAGAGAGAGAGAATGATATTAAGAGAATATGTTATTAATCTACTCAAGGTATAGTAACCTAGATTAAAACCTCAGGAGTGGAAGAATTACACTGGTGTTATTCATTTAAAGGGTTTGATGATTATTCAAATGTGAAGTTGAGTGAGGTAAAATAAAAGGTCATGAAGATGCCTTATATTTATCTTGACAATTTAATAGAAAGTGGTGTCATTCATGACATGTGAAACATGGAGCAAATAGCACTTTTGTTACACACTGAAAGGACTCATTTCCCCACACACATATGCACACATGCGTGTATAGAAATAGACAAATATAGATATAGGTATGAATAAAAAGTGAAACTACTCAAACTATATAAAGTCCACTGCACAGTGCTCTTCAGTATTGAATGAACAGAAGGTGTCAGAGAGGAAATTTTAAAAAATATAGTTACCTAGTAGTCATCATATTTCTATTGACTGGTAGGTCCTATTTTGTAAAACCTTCTTAGATGGTTCTCATATGAAACGACACTTGAAAATAATTAGATAATGAGAGACAATGGTAAGTGCATGTACTTTGAAGGTAGATGCAGTTGCATCTGTGTACTTAGATGTTGTGAGATTTACATGCCTTATGAAGCATAGAGAGAAAATGATACAAAGTGTGAATATAAAAAAGGTTGTGGTGATTTATACAAATTATTCTTAACATAAAAGAGACTATCAATATATTCACCTGGCCCTATCTTCTCATTTTAGACAATACTTTTATAAGGAAGAAAATAATCGTGCATTAAATTTACTATTAGAACTTATGTATTAAGTAAAAGAAATTAAAATAAATACATAAATTCTTTTAAATCTACAATAGGATGATGAGTAACAATAAATATATTTAAAGAACTGGAAGATAATAGAGGTTGTTTCTGTACTTAGAAAATAAGAACATGTCCTTTCTGAATGAGAAACATAATTTGTGGTCAGAATCTTTTTTTCGTAGCTATTTTATTTCTTACATTTTACTCTCTTTACAATTTGAAATAATGCCTAAAAATATCTAATCTAGCTTGATATCTTTAGAAAACCATAATAAAATGGTTTTGATATAAAAACTCAAAATATTAGCTAAATTCTAAAAACTAAATTTTCATCATGAACTTTGTAAAAATTGTTATTTTAATATGTCTAACCATTTTCACATTCAATATTATTTACAATTTTCAGTCCCTCATTCCAATTATTTTCATAAGGTGAAAAATTAATAATTCCTATAGCAATTGTCATTATAGTCTCTTTATGACAAAATATTGATGTGGCTTCATTGCATGTGTCTATTTGAAATGAATGAATAAGACATTTAATTGAATATAATATCTGGGGAAATAAGTTGAAATGATTGATATAAATGTAATAGCTATTTCTTCTAAGATATACTCTATGTTATTACTGTGAAATAATATCACAAAAGTGTCTGTGCAGATATCAGAATAAATCTTTCTGGGAAACTTTTATATAGCAGGTTCATTTCACTAAAATCTATTTTATTTTCTTCATTAAAATGTCTTAAGTGATTATAGGTTTTACAATTCTTAATATACAAATTATTACCTTTAAAATACCATTTGAGTGTTTCTTTTTTATTGTACTACTTCTAGCTGAAGTGGGGAAGTGAAAGCACATTTATTTATGATTTTCATTTATATGAAGTTTCATTATAATTTGCATATTTAATTATGAGAGTAAATTTGTCTTAAGCTGTGTCTCATCTCTTTCAACAGATGGCTTCCTTGAATATTGGAAGAGCTGGTGCATGTGTGGTAGTCATCAAGCAACCTTGACTTATTTATTTCATTTGGAGGGATTTTATTTGCTACAGTGATTATTTTTATATCATATGGCAAGAAAGAGAACTTTCTGAGATAAAAATTCTGTAAGAGCGAGGATTTCTGTAAATTTACCTATTAATGTCCAAAAAAAAAGGTAAAAGATGGTTCAAAATTATAGGAAAGAAGGGAAAACATCAAACTGGTAGAGGAATATGTGTGGCCATATGTTAGTTTAGGAATGGTTATTGGTAATTTGCTTTGTATTGTTAGTATACAAGAACTAGGGTTACCAAAGGCTTGTTTTTCTTGAGCAGTTGAAAGGAGAGACCAATATTTGTGACACTGATAATTTCATGACTACAAATCATTCAATTGCTTTATGATCTATGGCACTATTCAAAATATTGTCAAGCGTAGAAGTATATCATCTCACAAACTCTGATTGATTTAATGTTTCCTAATCAGATGTAGTCATACCAGGAAACAGAATCATATTTTATTAAAATAAATCTGCTTTTACTCATTTTCCTGAGCTATGGCAATTAGAGAAACAGATTCACATTTGTCTCTTGCATTCAGAAAACAAACTGTCCTGCTAATCAAACCTGCGTGTTTCATCAGAGATGATGATTGAATTTATTGCAGCCATCTCCACAATCTGAAACTGGCAAATTAGAACAATTGCTTTCATTAGCCTTGCCATATTGCTTTGCATTTTCAACACACTGAGCCAAAGAACCAATATCATCATGGCCTTTTGTTGAGTTCAGTGTAAGCATGGAAGCTAGTTATTCTGAAATATATATATATATATGTATATGTATAATATATACATATACATATATATATATATATATCCACTGCATGTTGAACTCCTTTAGAATTTCATTCTTAAGAATCTTAGAATTTTGAAGGAAAAAGACATGATCCCTTAAATTGGAGTGTTTATGATTATTGCTATAAGGAAGACAGGCTTCAGATTCTCATTTCCCATTCTACACACTTGTTACATTGATATGTACTTTATTTTAAACAAGATGTTTGTAATTGTTTAAAGCATACATTAGAAACATTACATAATATTCTTAATAAACAGACCTGTGTAAATTTTAAATACAATTAATAAATGATGGAACATTTGCTTTTATCAGTGTATCTTTCTTCAATAAATTTTAATTTATATTTAAGTTAAAAATGACAAGATATAATACAAAACAAGCAATTTCTTTTGAATTAGTTTCAATATTAAAGAAATATATATTTTCATCAAAGTATAAGCTCTTTTTCTCCTAAATGTAATACTATGCTGACACTAAATGCAATTTTAATAATTACCTTTTTATGTAGTCGCTAACAAGGCAGTAAGCACTAGCTCTTAGAAAATGCACATCATATAAGAAATTAAGAATTGTGCACAAGTTAAATAGGAGGGTAAATCCCTCCTTTGAAGTAAATGTAAATTATGAAATAGTTTTATTGTGAGGAATAAAAATGTTTAAAATCTAACACCATGGAAAGTATTAATAACAGTCTCAAGAAAATATTACAAAATAATGGAATTTCTTCAAATATACAAGTGGTCAAATTCATTACAATTGATTTCCAGAAAAAGATATGACTATAAGAGGCTAAGACAGTATGAATTATTATAAAATTATGTTGCCTATTTTTAATTTGTGATTTTAATGTTCTCACTAGTTACAAAAATTAACATAAATGGATTAAAGATTTAAGTGAATGACCTGAAACTATGAAACTACTTAAAGGAAACATAGAGAACACACTTTAGGACACTGAAGTGGGGAAGAATTTCTTAGAGAAGATCCAATCACAGGAAGCAAAAGCAAAAGTAGAGAAATGAGATTAAATCAAACTAAAAAGCTTCTTTGCAACAAAGGAAGCAATCAACAGAATGAAGAGACAACTACAGAATGGGAGAAAATGTTTGCAAGTTACACTTCTGACAAGAGAATTTGGAGTATATAAAGAAGTCAAAGAACTCAACAAAATTTCAAATATCTTGATTTTAAAAATGGGCAGTAAAACGGGTATTTCTTAAAAGAAGTCATACAAATGGCCAACATATATGCTCAATATCAGTAATCACCAAGAAAAGCAAATCAGAACTACAATAAAATAGATCTTACTCTAAAAAAGAGTAGTTATTGTTAAAAAAAAACAATGGCAAAGATATAGATTAAAGAGAACTCTTGCACACTCTTGGTGGAAATGTTAATTAGTGTAGCCACTATGAAAAGTAATATAAAATTTCCTGAAGGCATTAAAAATAAAACTACCATTGATCCAGCAATTCCATTGCTGGGATATATCCAAAGAAAAGAAAACAAATATATTGAAGACATAGTTTCATTCTCTTATTTACTGCAACACTTTAAAATTAGCAAAGAAATGAAAACAAACTAAGTGTACATCAGTAGATGAATATGTAAAGAAAATATAGTACATATATGCCATGGAATACAATTCAATCATAAGAAGAATGAAAGACTACTGTTTGAAAAAATGGGTAAAATGAGATCATTCTGTTAAGTGAAGTTCAACAGAAACAGGAAAAATAGCTGCTGCAGAATCTCAATCGTATATGCAATATAAAAATATTTATTTGTGGAGTTTGATGTTGATCTCTTGCTTAGCATGTGCAAGGCTTTGGATTGAATCTCTAGCAACAAAAATCAAATAACCAAACAAAAATAAAGTGCTTGTTCTATAAACCAGGAGGGAAATGGTAGTATAAAAGAAACTGGGTAGTATAAGTGTAAGGTTGATGAAAGGGAAATAGATTAATTACATAGAAGTAAGAAGTTTTGATGTGTTATTATTACTCAGAATTTACTATACAGAAGAAATGACACTTTTGAATCTATATATTGGTAGTTAAAATGACAGTAAAGAAAAATCAAATTGATCTGATTATTTTTTGCTTTACATTTTCATGATAAAAATAATTATCAAACTGCTTTATTAGAATGTAGAGAAATCCTAAGTAATTTTGAATAAATTCAAAAACAAAAATAGAAATTGTGCTATTGGGTATTTGGGGCTTAAAGAAATATTGAAGAACTTTTACTTTAGGGGAATTAATATTACCAGAGTGTTCTAAATATGGTTGTACAATCATCATTTTTTATACTAATTACGCTTTAGCATTAGTATATTTTAAAGACTTTTATTTATGTGAGACAGGTTTTCCTAAACTCAATGCCATAGTGAAAACTGTATTTCTTTTATGTTTACTATTTTTCTGTGAAAATTTTCTTTGACCTATTCTCAGATGTAATTTTAGACAACTAATATTAAGACATGATTCAATGGACAGTGAAAGTGTAAAATAATACCCATCAAAAACAAACCAAAACAAATTGTGATTTCCTTAAACCCAAGTAAATCACTCTCTTTGGTTTACAATTCAGAGAAGTTAGTGATAATTTAGTTTTATAAATTAAAATATTGAAATAATGTAAGGATTAGTAATTTTGGAAACTGGATGCACCTTGAGATCATAGCATTAAATGAAATACATCAGATACAGAGGGTTAAATATCACATGGTTTCATTAATATGAGACACCACAAATACAAATTATTTAAAGAGTAAAATAAGAGAGATGGTTCGAAGGTAGACTCCGTGAAGACAGGAAGGAGGTCTTGGGAAGGAGTGAGAAGGGAAGGCAGGGTGGGGAAGAAAAAAGTCAATATTATGAAGTTTTAATATGAATACATACCAATTTTCCAAGATGAAAGTAATTATTACATATTGTATACATATACTCATAAAAATAATTTACAATCCAAAACAAAATGTATACATAATATATATGACATATGGAGAATATTTTTCTTCTTTTTTCTTTTTTCTCCTTAAATTATTTTATTGGTACATTTTAAGTATTCAATGGATTTACATTTATCATTGGGTGCTTGCACCTCTACATGATGTATCTTGGTTTTTATTTTGTTTCCAATTACCTGTGCATACTTCACTCCCTCCACCTTTCACTATTTACAAAGACTTTGTTTCCATTTTTTTCCTTTCTCATAATTTTTCCTTTCCCTTTTTCCTTTCCCCTTCCCCTCCCACCACCCCTACCGCTTTGGACCTTTTCTTATTTCAAAGTATCAATTATTCATTATTAATACCTTTAATCCTTATTTACACTTTCAGTTTCTCACACTAGAGAAACTATTCGGTATTTACACATGTGTGTCTTATTTATTTCACTTAAAGAGTGTGTCCTCAATATCCATCCATTTAGCTGTAAATGACTCTAGTTTCTCATTCTTTATGGCTGAGTAGTACTCCACTCTATTAAAAAAACCCACATTTTCTTTATCCAGTTTGCAGTTGATGGGCACTTGCGCTGTTTCCAAGCTTTAGCTATTACAAACTGTGCCACTATAAACATGGGTGCACATATATCACTGTGGTATGATTCTTTTAATTCTTTGGAGAAGATACCAAGCAAGGAAATACCTGGGTCAAATGGGACCTCCAGTCCTACTTCTTTGAGGTATCTCCATGCTGATTTAGATAGTGGTTGCACCAGTCTACACTCCCACCAACAAAGGAGAAGGGTTCCTTCCTCCGCACACCTCCACCAGCATTTGTTGTTGGTTGATTTCTTGATAGCAGCCACTGTTTCTGGGGTGAAGTGGAATCTGAGTACTGTTTTCATCTGCATCTCTCGAAGGACCAGTGATGTTGAACATTTGTTCATATGTTTATTTGCTGCTTTTACTTCTTTGTCTGAGAAATGTCTGTTAATTTCAGATGCCCATTTTTGAATTGGGTCTTTGAATTTGGGGGGTCTGATTCCTTTCAATTCTTTATATATTCTAGATAGTAGTCCTTTGAGGTACAGCTGCTAATTTTTTTCCCACATTATAGGCTCTCTCTTAGGTCTGTTGGTGGTTTCTCTTGCAGTGTGGAAGCTTTTAAATAAGATGAGATTCCAGTTGTTGATTCTTTCTGCTAGTTCCCGTGCTACTGAGGTTTTGTTCATAAAGTCTTTTCCTATACCAACGTCTTCAAGAGTTCTACCTAACTTATCTTCCAGCAAGTTTAGTGTTTCTGTCTTGATATTTAGATCTTTAATCCACTTTGGTCTTACTTTAGTACATGGTGAGAGGTATGGGTCTAGTTTTAATCTTTGGCAGGTTGAAATCCAGTTTTTCCAACACCATTTATTAAATAGGCTATCTTTCCTCCAATGACGGTGGGTGGCTCCTTTGTCAACAATGAAGTGGCTGAGTAGTCTGGAGTTGTTTCTGGATCTTCTGATGTATTCCACTGATCCTTGGGTCTGTTTCTTTGCCAGTACCATGCTGTTTTTATCACAGTACCTTTGTAGTATAGTTTCAAGTTGGGGATTGTTATGCACCCTGCCATGTCTCTGTTGCCTA
This sequence comes from Heterocephalus glaber, assembly GCF_000247695.1. Next base: position 30,943,800 of record NW_004624748.1, on the reverse strand, counting down.
GAATTGCTTTTGCTGTTCTAGGTCTCTTCTGGTTCCAAATGAATTTTTGGATTGTTTTCTCTACTTCTGTGAAGTATATTGTTGGAATTTCAATCAGTATTTCATTGAATCTATATAGTAGTTTTGGAAGTATGGCTATTTTCGCTGTATTGGTTCTTCCTACCGAGGAACAAGGGATGTCTTTCCATTTTCTTATATCCTCGATCTCCTTTTCCAGAGTGCTATAGTTTTCAGTGTAGAGGTCTTTTGCTTCTTTTGTTAGATTGATTCCTAGATATTTCATTTTTTGGATGCTTTTGTAAAAGGACTTGTTTCCCTAATTTCTCTCTCATTGAGTCTGCAATTTGTGTATAAGAAGACTATTGTTTTATGACTGCTGACCTTATATACAGCTACTGTACTGAATCTGTCAATTAAGCCTAGAAGTCTTTTGGCAGAGTTTTTTGCGTCTTCTATGTAAAGTATCATATCATCAGCAAATAATGACAGTTTAATTTCTTCCTTTCTTATCTTTATTCCTTTTAATTCTTTTTCTTTTCTAATTGCTGTGCACAGCTAATGTTTCCAGAACTACATTGAACAAGAGTGGTGATAGTGGGCATCCTTGTCTTGTTCCTGATTTTAACGTGAAAGTTTTCTGGTTTTGACCATTTAGTATGATTTTGGCTATTGGATTTTCATAGATAGCCTTAATCAGGTTGGGATAAAGACCTTCTATGCCAATTTTCTGTAGGTTTTTTTAAATCATGAATGGGTCCTGGATTTTGTCAAATGTCTTTTCTGCATCTATTGAGATTATCATATGTTTTTTGTCCTTGACTCTGTTAATATAGTGTATTACATTTATTGATTTACAAATGTTGAACCATTCTTGCATCCCTGGGATAAATTCGACTTGGTCAGGGTGTATGATCTTCTTGATGACCCTCTGTATTCTGTTTTCCAGTATCTTGAGGATTTTTTCACCTATGTTTATTAGGGAGATTGGCCTGTAGTTCTCTTTTTGGTTTAGGTCTTTCCCTGGTTTTGGAATGAAAGTAACACTTGCTTCCAGGAATGCATTTGGAAGCCTTGCTTCCCTTTCAATTTCCTTGATGAGTTTAAAGAGTAATGGTTTTAGTTCTTTAAATGTCTTGTAGAATTCAGCAGTGAAGCCATCAGGACCTGGGCTTTTTTTTTGTTGGTAAATTTTTTATTACATTTTCAATTTCACTCACTGTAATTGCGGTGTTTAGAATTTCTATATCTTCTTCATTTAACTTTGGCAATTTGTATGTATCTAGGAATCTGTCCATTTCTTCTGTGTTTTCCATTTTATTAAAGTATAGGTTCTTGAAGTAGGTATTGATGATCCTCTGGATTTCTGCTGGGTCTGTTGTGACTTCACCTTTTCTGTTCTTATTTGCATGGATTTGAGCCTTTTCTTGATAAGGTTGGCTAAATGTTTATCGATTTTATTTATTCTTTCAAATAGCAACTCTTTGATTCATTAATTTTTTCTATTGTTCTCTTAGTCCCTATTGCATTGATTTCTGTTCTGATCTTTATAATTTCCTCTCTTTTACAAGCTTTAGGTTTGTCATGTGCTTCTTTTTCTAAGAGCTTGAGGTTCTGCTTTAGGTTATTTATCTGAGTTCTCTCTGTTTTCCTAATATGGGCATTCACTGCTATGAATTTCCCATGTAGAGCTGCTTTCCTTCTGTCCCTTAGATTCCTGTATGTTGTACTGGCATTATCATGTATTTGTAGAAATTGTCTAATTTCTTCTTTAATTTCCTCTGTGACCCATTGGCTGTTCAGGAGGGTGCTATTTAATTTCCATGTGTTTGAGGGTGTTTTGTGGTTTCTTATGTTATTGAACTCTAATTTTATTGTGCAATGGTCTAATAATATACTGGGGGTAATTTTAATTCTTTTACACTTTCTTAGACATGTCCTATGAGCTAGCATGTGGTCTATTCTGGAGAATGACCCATGTGAAGCTGAAAAGAATGTGTATTCTGATTTTGTGGGGTAGAACACTCTATAAATATCTATTAAGTCCATTTGTTCAATAGCTTGGTTCAGTTCTAGAATTTCATCATTAATTTTTTGTCTAGATAATCTGTCTATTTGTGATAGTGGGGTACTGAGTTGCCCCACTACAACTGGATTAGTGCTTATTTGGTTTTTCATGTCCATTAATATTTGTTTTGTATAGTTGGGGACATTCATATTTACTGCATATATATTTATGTTCATCATCTCTTCCTCTTGGATTGTTTCTTCACAAGGATTTAGTGACCATCTTTGTCTCTCTTAATTAGTTTTGGTTTGAAATCTACTTTGTCTGCAAATAAAATTGCTACCCCTGCTTTTTTCTGGACTCCTGTGGTGTGGAGAACTGTTTTCTATCCTTTTACTTTCAGTCTATGAATTTCTTTTTGAGTTAGGTGTGTTTCTTTTATACAGCATACTGCTGGATTTTGCTTCTTAATCCATTCTGTCAGGCTATTCCTTTTGATTGGTGAATTGAAACCATTAACATTGATGGTTATAATTGATAGATTTTGACTTATCCTTATCATGATGTTTTACTGTTGTTGGTTCTTTTATCCCCCCCCCCCCACCTGCCCTATAGTTTCTTTTACCTTGTCTGGTGGCTTCCCTCTGTTGGGTCTCATGGAGTCGTGACCTTCATTGTCTTTTTCTAGGATATTTCTTAGTATTGTTTGTAGTCCTGGTTTGGTGTTCAAGAAATTTCTAAGGTGTTCTTTGTTGTGGAAGTATCTAATTTCCCCCATTGATTTTGAAAGATAATTTTGCAGGATACAACAGGCTAGGTTGAAAATTATTTTCTTTTAGGGCTTGAAATACTTTACTCCCAGCCCTCCTTGATTTGAAGGTTTGTGTTGACAAGTCTGCTATGATTCTGTTTGGCTTTCCTTTGTAGGTGATTTGTTTCTTTTCTCTAACTGCCTGTAGGATTTTCTTCTGTTGGGTTTCTGGGATCTTGACTATTATATGTCTAGGTGTAGATTTTTTTTTGATCATGGGTAGCTGGAGTTCTATATGCCTCACCTCTCTGTATGTCCAATTCTCCACCTCTGTCTGGGAAGTTTTCTACTATTACTTCTGTGAATAGATTTTTTACGTTAATTTTACTTTCTCCTGCTTTTTCATGGACTCCTATCAGTCTTATGTTATTCTTCTTTGCATCATCTAGCAGCTGCTGGATTGATTTCTCAGGGTCCCCTACTATTTTTCAGAAATCTCTGTTTTCATGGTCCTTAACTGCAGTCCTGTCTTCTATATCTGATATTCTATCTTCAGATTCTCTTAATCTGCTATGCATGCTTTCAGTGGAGTTTTTAATCTCCTGAATATCTGTTTGAATTTGTTTCATGGATTCCGTTTCTTTCTTATTTTGGGTGATCATAGTTTCCATTTCTTTCTTATGCTGGGCATTCATGGCTTCCAGTGTGCTTCTGATCTCATCTATGTTTTTATCTGCTTCTGTTCTAGAACCTCTAATCATGTCTTTCACTCTGCTCCCCATCTCTGTAGTTATCTGGGAGATTATTTCTACTTTGAATTTTTCTAGAGCCTCGTTCATCTGTTTCGTTACTTCTTGTGCTATCAGTTCAGGGTGCCCAGGTAGTTGATTATCATACTTTTGCACCTTGTTTCCCCCAGAATTTGCCTTTTGTGGGATGGAAGCCTGAGTTTGTGCCTTGCTTAAATGTCTTTTCATTTTTGTTTTTGGTACTGTCCTTGGTTCAATTCCTGGGTTGATATTTCAAAATTGCTTATTGTAAGTATCTTTGTTGCTTATGTTTAGAATCCCTGTGGAATGATTGGTTTTCAGAGGTCTCTTCCAGGTATAGCTGGTCTTTAGGTTTTGAGACTCTAATGACTCTGAGGCTATCTCATTTTCATTATACCAAGAATGATACAGTCAGCAACACCATAGCATCAAGCACAGCATAGAAAATGACAATTTGTGGTAGTTATTAATCCGTCACATTTAACTGTGTGAATCAAATCAAAATCGTGGACCAACCCATTATATGTTTATAGTGAACAAAATCTTCAATATAACAACTTTACCCTTCAGAATGGGGAGTTAAAAGGAGTTGGGGAGAGAGGAACAGATAGGTAGAAGGATCAGGAAATGTTAGTGGTGAGGCCAGAAGACACAGAAAGATCACGCAAACTCTAAGAAACTGTTTAAGGCAAGAGGAAAAGGCAAAATGAAAGAACAAAGACATGAACAGAGCCACCTAACAGCAATTGGGAGGCTAGATACTTTATTTACTTTCCTTTCAAACAAATGATAATCAAGAGAAAGAAAAAGAGAAGAAAAGAAAAATTAAGGAGAAATCTGAATTCAGTCCAGAGAGGAACAAAGAGGGAGATGAAGTGCAATAAGGGTCAGCAAAGAGAATGAGTGAGAGAGAGAAAGAAAAGAGAAAAGAAAAGAAAGAAAACAAAAGAAGAGAAAAATGAAAATTTGAAAAGAGTAGAAAAAAATAAAAATTGAGAATTAAAAATAAGGAAAAAAAAATTTTTTGCAAATAACAAAAAATAAAAATGAAGGGCCTCCTTCAGGGTATGTCTCTGCTATCGCAGTGGACAATGTGGGCAGTCATGTGCAGACACGAACCAATGAATCTCAGCAAGCCAGTAGCAGACCTGTGAGATTCAGGCAGATTTCTGGCTGCTAGTCCCAAGTTGAGCTCCCTGTCCTCCTGCAGGGTTGAACTCTGCAAGGTTCTACAGCAGGTTCCAGTTTCCCTTACCCTGAAGATAGTGCAGGTTCCAATGGGAGGTGATGATCCCTCCAATTTACCAAGTACGGTGGTCTGTTGTGCCTTTATTGCCAAGATTCTCTTCACTTTTCCGCTGAGCTTCAGTTTTCATTGAGGAGCCTGAGAGAGGCCCTCTTTCTGTTGCTCAGTTCTATTCTATCTTGTGGAGCTCAGGACAAGGGCCTTTATGTTCCCCTGTGCCTGTAGTGTGGAATAAGTTAGCAGAAAAGCCAGGAGGACAGAGGCGGTGGCGGGGGGCAGGCCTTGCAGGTGCCCGAGTGGCTCAGCTGGTCGTATTGTGTGGAGCATGGGGAGAGAGTGGGTACCAAGGGGTCCTTACCCTGCGGTGAGTAGAGCCCGGAACAGAGAGGGGGCTTCACGCTGCCTGGAACCTCAGCTTGCACTGCCTGGTCGCGTTGTGCAGAGCACGGATACAGACGAGAATATTTTTTCTATTTTTGGCTTCTTAAATTGTTATTATCTATAATGCAGCTGAAATGTATTTCCAATAAAGCATTAGAACTAAAAATATCAATTTCACATTTTACATTACTGTAGATATAGAATGCGAAATCTGTTCTCTGTTCACCCCAGGATATGCAATGAAACTTATATATGTAATAATGTGCCTTTCTGCATTATTATATCTCTGATCCTGTAGGTCTTTTCTTAAGGATAGATGCTGAAAATAGTCTACTTTCATAAGTATTCTAGTGATTTTTTAAATAAAAGGCATATAATTTGTGTGTAAATGTATAAAATATTTTCAAACAAATATTACATATTTAAGTACTTGGAAGAACTCATGCTTCTCTCTATTCACCTATAAACTTTAAAGAATTCAATATTGAGTTTGCTCCAAAAGATACAGTTTTCATGTTGTTATTATTAATACAAATTCCTGTCTATAAGGACAGTTGATTATTTTTATAAGTCAATTCATGATAGATATTTTCTATTCTCACAAATGATATTAGTATTTTTTATTGTCTTTCCATCTAAGCTTTGGAATATTTTCCTTTTTCTCTTTTTTTCTCTATCATGGCCAAGGTGTGGGAAGGTTCTAGGTTTATGATCAGTAAACCAGAGACTGAAAGCCAAATAAATTCCATTCCTTATAATACGACCTATGATCAAAGAATGGTTTTCACAATTTAAATATTTGAAAAAGTAGTAAAAGAAAAATATTTCATGACACATGAAAATTACATGAAACACAAATACCTGTGTATTAAATCTGTTATGTATATATAGCCATACCTATTCTAGTACATGTTGTAGCAGTTTATCTAAAGAAACAGTATCCATAGAAAATATATATATATTCAGGGGATCATGCAAGTTTTCTGTAATTGAGGCTGAGGTATGCCCAATAACTGTCTGTGGGATCCAACATGGAAGAGTTCCAATAGCTGTATACAGATTGGAGAGGCAGAGAACCTAGTAATTATTCAGGTAAAGCAGGTGTAAGGAGCAGAACTGGAGGTATGAGGATGCAGTGACATTCCAAGGTAAATGGCCTGGAAGGTCACAATTCAAATTTGCTTTGGAAGACTGAGGAATCTGGATGTGATATTCAAAAAAAAGGAAAAAAATGGAGATTTTAAGAAAGTGAAGACAATTTCTTCTTTTTTCCCATTATATTCTTTTTTCTGATTAAATTCTTTTATTGGTACATTTTAGGTATACAATACGTTTGCATTTATCCTTGGGTGCTTGTACCTGTACATGATGCATCTTGGTTCTTATTTTTTGCCCATTCCCTGTGCTCCCTTCACCCCCTTCACCCCTCCTTATTTATAAAGACTTTGTTTCCATTTTTTCCTTTTCTCATAATTTTTCCTTTCCCTTCTTTCCTTTCCCCTTTCTCTCCCACTTCCCCTACCCCTTTAGAACTTTTCTTCCTATTTCACATTATCAATTATTTGTTTTAATCATTTTATTCCTTATTTACACTTTCACTTTCTCACACTAGAGAAACTACTTGGTATTTACCCATGTGTGTTCTAATTATATCACTCAAGAGTAGGTCCTCAATATGCATCCATTTAGCTATAAATGTCTCTAATTTCTCATTTTTTATGGCTGAGTAGTACTCCATTTTATTAAAACAAAACACATTTTCTTTATCTAGTCTCCAGTTGATGGGCATTTGGGCTGTTTCCAAGTTTTAACTATTACAAACTGTGCTGCTATGAACATGGGTGCATGCATGTATATCACTGTGGTATGATTGTTTTAATTCTTTGGGGAAGATCCCCAGCAGTGGAATAGCGGGGTCAAATGGGACTTCCAATCCTAGTTCTCTGAGGTAGCTCCCTACTGATTTCCACAGTGGTTGCACCAGTCTACACTCCAACCAGCAGTGGAGCAGGGTTCCTCTTTCCCCACAGTCTGGCCAGCATTTGTTGTTGTTTGATTTCATGATAGCAGCCATTCGTTCTGGAGTGAGGTGGAATCTCAGTGCTGTTTTCATTTGCATCACTTGAATGACCAGTGATGTTGAACCTTTTTTCATGTATTTATTTGCTATTTCT
>NW_004624748.1:30873916-30914738 GCF_000247695.1 Heterocephalus glaber | reverse complement strand
GGAATGGGGAAAAAATAAGAACCAAGATGCATTATGTAAAGGTACAATTCCCAGTGAGAAATGTAATTGTGTTGTATACCTACAATGTACCAATAAAAGAATTTAATTTAAAAAAAAGAGAAAGTTTTCCTGTTTTTGAAATATGCATTGGTAGATTTTTGTTCTTGTTGTTCATAAAGACTATTTGTGTGGAAGTTTCTCTTTTGTACAAGGATGGTGATTATAATATTTCAGTATTTTCCTCCTTGTTAAATGATGATGTAATCTAACTTCTTCATTGGGCTATTTATATTCTCGTATAACATCCTCACTATGCATCTTTAGAAGCTATATAACAACTTTCTTTTTTATCTCCCCAATTCCTCCCCTGTACCTCTTCTGGGTTAGTCAAGGATAGTTTTTAATACTGGTCTGTTCTGTGGAAGTTATTTCTCAATAGTTTGGACTAAGTTTATCTATCCTTTATTCTACTATCATCTACCAGTGATCCCAAGACCAGGATTTCAACAAACAGAATATCTTTCAACAAAGACAGTATGTCACATTTTCCATTACAGTTTGAAGACTCACATACATACATAGCACTCTTCCCATGTCTGACTTTGAAATATGTTTGGAGGAAAAAAACATTATTCCAAGAATTGCTAAAGCATGTTCTCTGATTATCTTCCAGAGTCAATTGAAAATGAGAGTGAACATAGAATTATTTTTCATATTAGTTCCACAATTCTAAACTGTCTAGATTAAAACCTAGATTCCCTCAGACATGCACTTATAAGTGGAAATAATAATAATAATAATACACATAAAAGCATATTACCTAAGTCGTCTCAGATTATTTGTTAATACCTTTAAAAATTCAAACTAAGAAAGACCAGTACTTTTTGTTTTTGGCACTGTCCTTGGTTTAACTCCTGGGTTGATACTTCAAAATTGCTTATTGTAAGTATCTTTGTTGCTTGTAATTAGAACCGTTATGGAATGATTGTTTCTCAGAGGTGTCTTCCAGATATAGCTGGTCTTTAGGTTTTGGGTCCCTAATGACTCTGAGGCTATCTCACTTTCATTATACCAGGAAGGACCACTGACTAGATCAATAACAACACCTTAGCCCAAGTGATACAATCAGCCACACCATGGAATCAAGTACATATTAGAAAATGACATTTTGTGGTAGTTATTAATCTATCACCTTTAACTGTGTGAATTAAATCAAAATCGAGGACCAACCCAACATATATTTATAGTGAATAAACTCTTCAATAAAACAACTGTACCCTTCGGGATGGGGAGTTAGAAGGAGTTGGGGAGAGAGGAATAGATAGGTAGAAGGATAGGGGAAGGTTAGCAGTGAGGCCAGAGTTCACAGGCGAGAGAAGGAAAAAGAGACTAATGGAAAAATAAAGAAGAAATCCGAATGAGCTCCAAAACAGGAACAAAAAGAGAGATGAACAATGTGGGACAGCAAGAGAGTATAAGAGAGAGAGAAAAGAAAGAAGAAAAAAAAGCAGAGAAAAACAAAAATGTGCAAAGAGTAGGAAAAAAATAAAGATAAGAGGAGGAAAAAAAACAACAATAATACTAATTTTGGAAATAAAAAATGAAAATGAAGGGCCTCTTTCAGAGTATGTCTCTGCTGTCACAATAGACAACGTGGGTAGCAGTGTGCAGATATAAGTCAATGAGTCTCAGCAATCCAATCTCAGACCCGGGAGATTCAGGCAGATTTCTGGCTGCAAGTCCAAAGTTGAGCTCCCTGTCCTCCTGTAGGGTTGAACTCTGGAGGGTTGTACCACAGGTTCCAGATGCCTTTCCCCTGAAGATAGTCCCAGTTCCATGGGAGGTGATGATCCCACCAACTTACCCGGTACGGTGGTCTGGTGGTCCGGTGTCCCCTGTGTCTTTGTAGTGTGGAACCACTTGTCAGTACAACCAAGAGGCCAGAGGAGTACACGGGGCGGAGCAGGGGGGGATCCTACAGGCACCTGCATGGACAAGTGGATCCCTGCCGGGGGTGCAGGCTGGATGAGGCTGGTCCCCTGCCACCAGGGACCCCTCTGTGATTTCCGCGTATGTGCCTGGCTGGCGCAGGCTGGATGGGGTGGGTTCCCTAAGACCAGTACATTTTAAAATATAATAAAAACATCATGGCTCAAAAAATATCTATTTTTGTACTTCACTTATTAAAGAACTGCAAGAAACATTTCTTAGAGCAGCACACTTTGAGTAGTGCTGTCTTGAATATCTTTATTCCAAGGGAAATGTTTCTATTTCTACTGGGAATAGATTTTGCTGGAACAACTAAAATTAAAATGTCACAAATAAGAATTGGTAAGAGTACATTTTTTTTTCCACAAAAATGTGAAGTGGGCTGGTATGGCAACTCAATTTAAGAAGTCCTCAGATATCAAGACCCTTTTAATTCCATTGTTGATTCACTTACATTGCATCAGTTTTCCCTATAGGATGACTGGGGACTTCAGTACTTGTCATCACATCAGCAGAAAGGCAGCAGGAGTGAAAAAAGAAAGTAAAATGAGGAATATATCTTTGTCAGCTGTCCTTTGAAGAAATTTGAAGCAGCTAGCACATGGCACTTTATTTTTGTCATACACCAAAAATTACTTAAGATGGTTACACCTAACTACAAGTGTGTGAAATGACATCTTTATCCTGGGAAGACTGATCACATTAAAATAAGAGAAATAGAAACTACCAACTATAACTGCTACATTATTTAACAGATGCAATTTAGCCTTACAAGTTTTCCCATCAAGTATGCATTCAATTTATTTTTTTAAAGTTCTATTTGTAGTTTATTTGCCCTTCAAAACTTTCTCAACAGTAGGTAAGTATCATTTTGTTCCAAAATTGGAATTTTTGGAGCTCAGTTTCTTTTCATATTCTGTCCATTCCAAGAAATATAAAGTACATTTAATTTTACTATAGTTCAGTGGTTCTGTCTCTTAGATATGAGTGATAAAGTTTATTTCATTGCCTCAGTGATTTGACATCACCGGGCAATCATTTCCCTAACAATGTCATTTACTGAAGAGACAAAAGAAGCATAAAATACTCTCATTTTAACTTTGACAAAAGTGTAAGACTTCTGGGATAGATTAAATATTGCCATGACAAAGTCCTTGGTCACTTTTGACACTTCAACTTAAATTTCTGTAACATATGTCATTTACAGAACTAATTAAAAAGGATACTATTTAATGCTCAGAGGACATTTTTCCTCATAAAATGTCTAAAGTTATATTTCTTAAAATGATCATCAGTGGGATCTCCTAATCCAAACAGAAGATTCTAAGAATATTCATGTTTACTTTGAAATATGTAGAAGTACATAAAGGTTTTTAAAAGATACTTAACTCGTTGGAACTTTTGTTATGAAGCCCCTGAAACAATTTGTTCTTGTTTATCAGATCTTCTCTATCTTCTTCAATGCCCACATCAAGGATTATTAAAAGAAGAAAAAGAAAAAGAAAATGGGGCAAAAAAGAAGAATGGAAGAATGATGGCTTAGACTAGGATATATTTGAGTGCACTATTTAGGCAAAATTCATTAAGACTCGTGTTGAATGGTACAAATATCCATGTACTGTAAGCAATGATTCTTAGGGACATTTTTCTAATAATACTATTTTTACTTTAAAAACACATTTTCTTACAGTATAGCTTTAAGAACTGAGTTTTGTTTTTATAATAGAGAGAACGTACAGGACTATTACTGCACAAAATTCTAACATAACATATTTCTTTAATAGAAAAAGGAACTTAGAGGTCATCTCATCCACCTCTCAGCTGATGATGGTTGTATTATTTCTACTTGGAGAGTTCAAATTATAATATTCTGTTATCTTTACAAGCACAGAACAATACTTTCTAAAACAAGCATTCTTCTTGTAAGGGGACCACATCTTATTTTTTGCAGAATATAGTAACAATTTTGGAAGTAAAATTTTTTAGAAGTTACATTATCTGTTCAAGTAGATATTTACATTTCTTAATAACATATGTGTATATATATATATTTTTTGGTACTGCGAATCAAACTCGGGTCCTTGCGCTTGGGCAGTAGGTGGCGAAACCACTGAGCTAAATCCCCGGCCAATAACATATGTATTTAATGTAAGCAAAAAAGTATTTTTTTCCAATGCTGTAATTATTTTTGAAAATATACACAGTGATATACTATGTAACAAAAATTTTGGCTGGCCTTTTCCCCCAGTTCCTAGAAGGTAGGCTATAAATCCTCAGAATTTCCTAAGTGCTAAGAATGCCATTGTTGTTCACAGTGAGTGGGTCAGAGGATTTTGTTAATGAGATAACTCACACTGGGCATCTGCACAGCTTATGCTAACAAGAAAACTTAGCTTAGTGGCAGACAGGACAGCCATGTAATTAGATGGTCTTTCGGGAGGGGAGAGGACTTGGGATTGAGTTTGGTCATTTGGTCAGTGAGTCAATCAATCATTTTCAAATAATAAAAGCCCTATACAATGCTGGTTATTGAGGCTTAGATGAGCTTTCCTCTTTGGTGTTACTTGACCAACTCTCACACAATCAGCAAAGGCAGTAATGATGCTGAGGATGATGGAAGCTTAGTATCTGACTCACTCCCAGATGTCTCAAGGTGAGTCTCTCTTTTGATTACTCCTGACTTGTGTTTTTTTATGGTAATAAAATTAAAATTGTAAATACAGTAGTTTCCTAAGTCCTACAAGCGATTCTAGCAATGTAAAGTCATACATTGCAAAAGAATGAGATGAGTGATTAGAAATTTGACCTCATGTGATTTTGTCATTGTGTAAACATCATTGTGAACACTTTCACAACCCTAGATACTATACCTCACTACTCACTGAGGCAGTACATCATGTGTGTCTCAAAAGAGGGGGAAAAGGAACATGTATCTACATTTACTACTATAGCATGCATACAAATCTTCAATAAGAGGAGGAGAAATTTTGCATCTTGGAATTTGTTTAGGGAGTGATACATTCTTTATTTTTACTGGAGCACCTAATGCTTTCCAAAAATGGTCTAGAATATTCCCCAAAAAATAGAAATTCAAGAAGATTGTCTCTCAGCATTAGGTTATACTAGAATCAATTAAGAAATGTATTAATCATATAAGATTAAAACTTTTTCTTGGAAGATTCTTCTTTTTGAGATGCTGATGCTTTGAGTTTTCTTCATTTTCTATGTTATTTCTTTCACTTACTCCTTCATTCATTAAAGATGTTATCAAGCTACAATGACATAATGAGCATAGACGAACCAAGCTAATTCTCTAAAAGAACTCATACTATAGGAGTGAAAACAATGTATAAATATAAATAGAAAATTGCAACTGTGAAAAGGACTACCAATAGAACTTGACAATTCAGAAATTGGAGAAGGATTCTTAAAGGTATAGATGTAATCTAGTGAATGACCATAATCTATCCAAGAGAACAAGGAAAGAGAAACCCTCCTGAAAAGGAGGGTGTGGTATGCCGTAGTAGAAATGTGAAGCATTGGCAGTCCAGTGTGGCTGGGTGCCAAGATATCTAGAATCCTAACAAGAGAAGCTGCAACAGTAATGGGGATTTCTCAATTGTTGACCTAATTTAGACATTATTTACCTTAATATTGAGTCACAAGCATGGTTTTAGAAGGAGACGGGGCATCATGATATGATATTAATTTCTAAATTACTACTGTGACTGCTACTTGTCACAACGGAAGTAGATTCAGTTGAAGGCATATAAATATCTCCTAAGTCTCCTTCACAGTGAAGTCAAAAGCAAGGTGTAGACTTTGTATGCAGCTAGTGTTTCATGACCTAGGCCATCATATATGTGTATATACTGTTTATCAATGGATGTAATTCTACTATAGCTTTAAGAGATCTGACCCCTAATGTTTTTGCTGTAAGTCTCCTTTTGAGATCAGAAAGAAAATTGCAAATGTGATAGGATGTAAATCTCTTTGTTAGAATACTAATCAGTTATTTTTGTTGTTGTTGTTGTTAATCGAAGGGAACATTATATAGATGACGGGAACTAATCAAGTATATCCTTTAAAGGATCTGAATCCTCTTGAATTTAGGGATATTTTCATTTCAGAGATCAGTGGATGAGACACATAATAAGGAGCTGAGATTGTCACCTTGGAGATAAGAACAGCCTGAATTTGACAAGGGTGACTTTACTTACTCATCTACAAGGAACTAGATTCTACAAATAATATGGATGAGTTTGGAAGAAAATTTAAGTTCCAGATGGTACGCTTAGCCTCAGTCAATATTTCTATCCTGGGATGGTGAAAACAAAAGTGGATCCAGCTACCAAATCCACACATCACTCTGAGATAATGCATGTGTCTTATTCCAAGCTTATATTTCTGATAATTTGTTACACCATGAGAGAAAATAAATCATATTTGTCTATGTGTGCTTTTTAATAATCCGGTAAGGCCTTTTATGAATTATTTTTCAAAAGTCACTATTACTTGTGTCACATGTTTCCTATTTTTGTTGTTAAATTAAGATAAAAGTTTAGTCAAAGCTTTGATCAGAATGGTTAGCCTAAGTGAACCAAAACAATACAGTTATGAAATTAAAATTTCTCCTAAACCAATAATCTGAATTTTGGTAAAGAATTAATTTAAAAAACAAATTTTTATCATACTTTCTAATAAGAATGATTTAAATAGATTTTAAAACAGAATGTTTAGATTAGTCATAGAAAATATTTAATGAAAAATTTAATGTTCTCATCTTGATAACATTATTTTTATTCATCTTATTTCAATATAGTACTTCATCTGATCAGTTTCTCACTGACCTTAAATATTTTCTAAGCTAAAATAAATTACTTGAAAAGTTTAGATTTCATCACTTTTCAACAAAGTTTGTGGCTGTTGTCTATTGAATTACTTTAATGATTATCTATCATCAATTGTATTTATAATTTACATGTGAAATAGAAATTCTTTACCAGTTATCCAAAAGTTTTTTAAAACAAATTTTAAATAGGATCATAAAGTTTTAATTACTTAATATGGATTATGACATACTATTGATGCATTTAATTCATTTCATCAATGTAACATAAAAATTAAAAAGGTTAACTGTTATATGATGTACTTTATATATAAAACTATGATGTAATTTCTAGTTGTTAATTCATACCATATAAATTAGTAGCAAAATATTTCTACGATTTTATAGCTGTATCCAACTAAATAATTCATATACTTCATGTATATTTATGTGTATGTATATACATATATTTATACTTGTATACACATATCTGTCTATATATAAAGATATATATATATATTTCCTTCTGTCCACTTATAAGTTAAAAATAGTACTTTGAATGCACATTCTTTTTAATAAATATTAGTTGATGATATATAAATATACTTAATTAATTTTTATAACTGAAAATATTTATTACAGTCCTGATGAACGCTAGTATTAAAAAATGGAAATAAATCCTATTATTTTAGTAACATTAAAATAGTATTTTTTCTGAATGTTCCCAGCTCAGTTTCACAGAGCTCATCAAAGTAAAATGAAATCAATAATATTCTCTCTCTTTGGGTGATGTTATAGGAAATATAAAACCATTTGCTAGTGCATTGTGTGGAGAGACTTAGTTCTCAAAGACCTCAAAGGTTTGACAAATATATTGCAATGATTACATTTTGCCCTAAATGAATTAGAACATAATGACAATCCATGAAATATAAATATGAAGCAAGATGAACCAAAATATTGGAGTGTTCCAAAATTATAGTAATTTCTAATCAACATTATTCTTCTAAATTTCAGAAAATTTTGTCCTCGTATATAGCTGGAAGTAAGGTATTGTGAGTTTGGGAAAAAAAGAGGCAAATAAATCCAGGATTAGAAAAAAATGAAATTTTTGCAGGGGAGTTAGGGACAGAGGCTTGGTAAAGGGCAGCAAAAAGACCAGTGGATTTCTGTGACTTCAGTCAGAAGGAAGGGTCTTATATAGTGCTCAAAATTGACTGTCCTTCCAAGTTGGACTGTATTTGTTCACCTCAAGCTAACATCAGCAATGTCAGGCACTGATGTTACCAGGTTTCATTAATAAAGCTCCACATGCAGGATAATGGGCTAGGGTTATCTCACATGTACTCATGGTGGTTATGACCCAAGACAGCTCCAATCAGGCCATGGTTTATTTCCACACCCAATATTTTAATGGTTTTCAAATTATGTTGTTATTCTATTTTATCAATAACTTAAGTACTTACCAATATCTTATTAACGAGAAGATACTGAATTACAAATATGTAATACAAAAAAGGAGGTTCCTAAAAGTAGATTGCTGCTATATCTTTCTATTAATAACTTAATGTTGAGATTGCACATACATCTATTACTGTGGTATTATGTACTCACTAATTAGGTATTTTTAAAAGGAAATTGAGTTATTTCAATTCTAAATAAAGAATATTTGAAGCAAAGCAGGAAAAATTATGTCTAAGGGAATCATCTTAACAATATTACTGGAAATTTGTTATTATACTAAGAAGACAAAATGGATGTAAAATAATTGATTAGGTTTTATATTATATTACATCATGAATTGCATTATATGATAGAAAATATTGATAAAATTTTATTTCAGGTTATTTTCTATATGTTGTATGTTATAAAAATAATTTTTCAGAGAAAA
Source organism: Heterocephalus glaber (assembly GCF_000247695.1). The sequence goes on along the minus strand of NW_004624748.1, from coordinate 30,906,030 downwards.
ATAAATACAACTTAATGGTAAAGACAAATAAATTGCTTGGTTTTATTAATTTATTGTATTAGTTATGTTACCAGCATAACATAATTTAAAAATCAATGTATTACAAAATTAGAAATGGACTGCAGACCTGTCATAAGATTCTAAGTGTTAATACAAAACAAACAAGCAAAAAACTACAAAAGCTAAATTATTATAATGTATTTGGCCTATAGAGTTAAATATTTTTTTCTGTGTATGAAGACAAATATGCAGGGTAAATATTTTGATGATTATAATACAAACAGTAAGCTGCTATGCCTGCTTATAGTCAAGACTTAGTCATTGAAGCCATCCTATGGAGAACACAGGAAGGATAAAACTTAGTTGATGAAACCATCCTATAGAAAACACAGGAAGGATAAAACTTAGTTGTTGAAGCCATCCTATGGAAAACACAGGAAAGATAAAACTTTATTTACCCTCCTCAATTCATATGTCAAAACCCTATGTGCCAATGTGATAGTAATTGTATGTGGGGGTGTTTAGGTGGGTGCCTTAGTTTTCTCATTCCTGGGCATACAACTTACCAGCAACAACTTAAAGAGTGGCTTACAGTTGCAGTCCATGGTCTGCTGGCTCCAAGGCAGAAACATGGCAAAGAGTGTGGTGGAGCAACAATGCTTAGTTTATGGTGGCCAGGAAAAACAGAGCAGGGAAAAAGTTGCAGAGTAGAGAGTGTGAGGCACCAGAAAGAGACCCCAAAGCCACACCTCCATGGCCCATCAGACATATCTGGAAGTGTGCTCCACCAGTCCCTGGGTTGGGTCTCAAAGCCAATCAAGTTGAAGCTCCATCCTAACCACCACAGACAGGGATTGTGTGATAGATTGAGGCTCTTGTTAACGATATTTAAAAGTTTACTAAAAAAAGAAGCAAACTAGGGCTGAGGATTTAGCTCAATGGTTCCGCAGCCTGCCTTGCAAGCGGAAGGTCCTGAGTTTGATCCTCGGGTACCAAAAAGAAAAAGCAAACTGTATTATATACATGTACCCATTCCCCAAGATAAATGGAAACATCATGTACTGCAAACATGTGCTAATAAAAGAAAAATTTTAAATAAATAAATAAAAGAAAACCGAGATAGCTGTTTTGCAGTTTCTGCCATGTGAAGACAAGTGAGAAGATTGGTATCTATGAAGTGGATCACCAACAGACACCAAATCCTTTGTAGTTTTGATCTTGGACTTAACCTCCGTAACTGTGAGCAATAAATTTGATCGTTTCAGCCACAAACTCTATGACATTTTTGATATAGCAATTAAGATAGTCAAGACAGCAATTCATAAAATCAGTGCACTTAAGTTTTTGATGTATGAAGGAGTAATTGATAAATTATTAAAGGAATTTTTTTGTTCAAAAAGTAATTTTTGACTTTGAAAACTTTGTGTACTCTATGGCTGTACCACCCTGAACACACCTAATCTCATCTGAAAGCTTTGTGTAAATTATTGAAATGAAACACTGGCCTCCAGCTGAGGTCATTATTCGGTTATAATTCTTAATAAGGAAACAAATGAAAGTAAAACAAAGGAATGAATTAGAAAAAGGAAGAATAATTTATCATTGAAAAAACTTTTCACTCAAGCTAAGTGCTTGTGAAGTGTTGTAAATATTGCCTTATCTCAGAATAAAAAGATTTGACTGAAAAAACAAAGTCTTAACTTTTTAAGTGGATTGGATTTTCTAAGTGATGTTTTGTCTCTGTAGGATCAATGAATCTCCTTTTTTGCTAGGTGGAAATTATTGAATTAAATATTGTGTCTCCTTTTTGTAGTTCATTATAAAGCCTAACAAAGAAACCAATCAGTGTCAATTTATGTTTAACATTTCCAGTTATGTACTCAGGAATCAGATAAAGGAATAGCATGAGAATGAGGAGCTAACCCTTCTCTTTAAGTGATCTTTCTGGAGAAAAATGTCACGTGCCTATAACTAGTTGTTTGAAAGGTAGTAAGCAGAGGAAAAAAACTGCATCAAACAGTATGAAATAGCAAAAAGGAAAAATCTCAGTTAATTCTGCCTAAATAATGGCATCAGAAGGAGAAAATTCAGCTTAGTTTGACAGTGTAAAGAAGGGATAATAAGAAAGTGGGTGGGCTGGGGATTTAGCTCAGTGGTTCCGCTGCCTGCCGTGAAAGGTCCCAAGTTTGAACCCCTGTACCAAAACGAGGGGGGGGGGAGAAAGAAAGAAAGAAAGAAAGAAAGAAAGAAAGAAAGGGCTACAAGAAGCAAATCATTTAATGTGTCTAAATTTCTGAATTTTCAAGGTGAGAAAGGAAATGATTTAATGTATTTGTATTAGAATTGAAAGTTGACATTGTAAACAGCACATAAAAACAATATTTTTACATATTTTATCCAGTTTGAAGACATTGTGAGTTCTGTAAACACTTTGGCTATTCCAAATGTATTTATTGGGACAGATATTATTATTTATATTTGACATGTGTTGTATCACTTGGCTTCACATTACTATACTAAAATACTTTGGGAGATTGATTTATAAGGAGGCAAGTTTCAATTCACTGTTTTGGAAGACCCATTACTGATTGACCCTATTGCTTTGGCATTGTTGCAATGCAATACAGCACAGTAGAAATACGTGACAGAAATCACTTACATCATCAGACAAGAAGCAAAAAGGAAGAGAAAGAGATAAAGATAAAGGTCCCACAATCTGATTCAAAGGTAGGAACTCAATGCCCAAAGGGTTTCTGACTAGGCACTACCCCTTAAAATTTCAACTACAGTATCTTCCAATAGTGCCACCTAACAAACAAGCCTGCAACACTTGGACCTTTGAGAGACAGTCACCATTCACATGATAGCAAGTTTTTAAATGTCTGAAGGAAACTAGGCATAATATGTTACAGAAAGAGTTTAAGTGGATAAAAGATTTCTCATATACTGTAATATACCAGTATTTATTGTAAATCAGTAAGATACAATTTTCAAAATTTCCTAAAGAAATTTCTTCTTTCTTCATATATTCATTCATTTACTCAGAAAAAAATATATACTTTCAATGACAGGAAAACTTATTTTCTTTCAATGTATTCTAGATATTATCTTTTATTCTAGACATTACAAATATAGCATTGAGTAAAGAAGAAAAAAATCCAGCCTCCTTAACATATTTTACATTCTAATTGAGCATCTTGTGAGTCTGATATCTTCTGTAGAGTGTTTAAAAACTATCTACATATTGTCTCAGAATTTAAATGAGGTTCTAGGTAATACTTCCATAAGTGGAATAACATTGCATTTTTGAATATTTTATTAGCAGAGACCTTGAGTTTAATATAAAAGTCATTTCTAGATTACAAATTCTTCTATTTGAATATAGGTGATATTATTATTATTTTCCAAATTAACTTGCTCTTAATATCAAAGCAAATTTCTTCATATTAGTAATTAGCTGAATAGTCCAAGAACTGTTTGAAATAGTTAATCTTTTAGGCTATTGTATTAGTCTAGGTTCTCCAGAGAAAGAGAACACTCTCTGTTGTGTCTACTCTTATAACTGAGTTTATGGGAGGGAGAGGGGGAGAGAGAGACAGAGACAGACAGAGAGAGAGAATATAAATATAATTATGTTAGCTGACAGGCTGAAATAAATCCATAGGGCAGTACACTAGGCTGAAAACTCATGTGGGAATTTTTTTTTGTTATAGTCATCAAGCAGAATGCATAAATTATCATTAATCAGAATTTTAAAATGAGTAATACTGTGGGATATCTCTTCCACTTGTTAATTTGCTTATTTTTTCCACCAGGGAAATTGTAGTTTGTACTTATAAGGCCTTCAATTGATTGATGGGGACCTGTTCACATTATGAAAAACAATCTGCTTTTTAAAAGTCAATTGGTTGTAAATGTTAATCATATCTACAAAATACCTTTCAGAAACTTCTACATTGCTTAGGTCCAAATAACTGGGTGCCATACAATAGAAAAATCAACACATACCATTAAGCATCATAGCTCTCAAATTTTAAAAAATCATATTTGATTAACAGTTCTAAAATACACTAGATAATTTTTATGTGATTTTTTAAAATGTAAAAGTTAATTGTACATAAATACTGTTTAAAAATTCAAATATTCTTAAATGAATTCTCATATGTGCTATCTTTTCCGGGCACCTAGTTCCATCCTCTGGAAGGATGCACGCTAAGTGCATTAGCTGTTTCTTCTTATAATTGTTCCTGCAAATCTCAGAATATCCTATGCTGCTTTTTCTTTCTTCACACCCTTTAGACATTATCTCTGAGTCCTTCAAATAACAGGGAGACCCCATTCCTTAGAAGCCCAGTATACTTGTGCCATTCAAAGTCCTCCCAGGTGTTATCCTCATTCCTCAAGGATCTGCTATGTGACCCACAAAGCCACTAACCAGTTTTCCCTCTCTCTCACTGCCTGACTTTCTTTGTACATCTGGTATCCAATTCAAGTGTCATCTCAATAATCTGATTTATTAGTAAGTCAGATCATTTATTAGAAGAGGATATGACAAAACGGGAAATTTTTATAAGTGAAGGAAGAGAAAAATTAAAGAAGAAAGATAGGAAAGGTCATAAATTTTTCTAGCAAATTAACATGTTACAAGAGACATCCCACAGTATTATCCATTTAAAAATTCTGATTAATGAAAATTTATACATTCTTCAAGACTTGTTCTCTAAGCTCTCTGAACATTTTGTACCACTTAAAAGAAAAATATCCATACATGCACATACATGTACACACACATATGCACATATTCAATAGCATACTAATTCTTTCTTTTTTTTTACTTTTCTCCTCTTCATCTAGCTACCTAAATTTCTATCATCTATCACCTACCTCTATACATTCATTTGTATTCAAGTAATTTAAAAATATTAGAAAATATTGCACAAAAGTATTTTGGAGTTTGATTTGCCAGTGCAAATAGAAATGTAATTTAATAACTTTGAATTAACAGTTCATCCTAAAAATAAAATATAGTTATTATAAAGATACTGAGGCAGCATCATTACTAATATAAAAATCAGAAATAACCCAATATATATTTTATGTATAACAATTTATATTTTATAAGATATTAAGAAGTCACTACAAAGAATAGGATACATTTTTAAAACAAGATTTATATAACATTATTTTTTGTATAAATACAAAGTTGCAGAATCAGAAATAAAATATTTATAAAATAAATACTATGCATGTGGTATGTACATATATGCAATGAACATAGAATATATTTTAGACATTTTTTAATATTTAATGTCAAAATAATTTCAAACATATGATATCCACGTATTGATTCTTTTTTATTTTTTGTTACTGTAAAACACATGATGAGTGCTTTCTCTGCCAGGCACGTATCTAAGCTTTAAAGTCATAAAAGAAAATAGGGTAAATTTTTATCCTCAAAAAATCTTAGGATAGGAAAGTTCAGACTAGAAATTAGCTGAAATATATTTAAGTATTATTTTTTGGATGATGGAAGTTTGTAGTGTTGTAAAAATGTGATAAAAGAGACAAAAGATACATTATCCATTGATAAAGGTTAGGAAAAAATAGTTCAGAGTCAGAGTTGAAAAATAGTAGTATGTATTAGAATTCATGGTGGTTAAAAAATGTGAAAGGGGTTTCAGATTGTAAAATAATCTACGAATTAAAGACTACCATGTGTTATGTACTCTCTAGTCTTCAATTTAATTCTGATATTATATTTATCTTATACAATATCACTAAGTAGTATATAATATTAGAAATTTTATAACAGATCCGAAAGAATTGTTACAATTTAAAAAAATAATGTTATGTGATTTAGTTTTATAGTTAAACAAAAATATAAGCAAAAATAATCAGTAATAGTGTGTTAACTATAGCCATCTTGAAAGATCTACTTAATTTTCCACATTGCATTGTTTTCATTAAATTTATTGGTGCAATTTAGGTACACATTATGATCACATTCATCATTGAGAATTTTTACTTGTATAGGATATGTGTTGGTTCTTATTTTTTCCCCATTTCCCTTCCTTCCCTTCCAACCCTCTAACCCTCCATAATTAAAAGAGCTTTGTTTCCATTTTTTCCGTTTTTTCTCATTTTTTCTTTCCCTTGTTTCACTTCTCTCACCTCTCCTAGCTAGTTCCCTTTCCCCTTTGAAATTTTTCTTCCTATTTCAAAACATATATTTCAGACCTCATTTACACTTTCAAGTTCTCATACCAGAGAAACAATTCAGTATTTACACATTTGTATCTTATTTATTTCATGTAAGAGTATGGTCTCAAGATCCATTCATTTAGCTATAAATGTCTCATGTCTCATTCTTTATGGCTAAGTAGTAGTCCATTTTATTACAAAACAAAAAAATGCATCGTCTTAATCCAGTCACCAGTTCATGGGAATTTGGGTTATTTCCAAGATTTAGCTCTTACAAACTATGTCGCTATAAACATGGGTGTGCATATATCTTTGCAGTATGAGACTTTTAATTCTTTCGAGAAGATACCTACCAGGAGAATAGCTGGGTCAAATGGGATTTCTAATTCTAGATTTTTGAGGAATATCCATACTGATTTCCATGGTGGTTACACCAATCTACACTCCCACCAACAATGGAGAAGTGTTCCTTTATCCCCACAAACCTCTCAGCGGTTGTTATTGTTTGATTTCTTGATAGTAGTCATTCTTTCCGAGGTGAGGTGAAATCTCAGTGTTATTTTCATTTGCACCTCTCAAATGACCAGTAATGTTGTACATTTTTTCATATGTTTATTTACCACTTCTATTTCTTCATCTAAGAAATGTCTGTTCATTTCAAACGCCCATTTTTGGATTGGGTCTTTAAATTTGGAGGGTCTGATATTTTAAAATTATTTATATATTCTAGATAGTAGACCTTTGTCTGAGGAACAATTGCCAAAAATTTATTCCCACATTGCGGATTGTCTCTTCATGCTGATTGTGGTTTCCCTTAACGTGAAGAAGCTTTTAAATAAGATGAGACCCCAATTAGTTGTTGATCCTTTGTGCTACTTCCCTTCAGACTGAGGTTTTGTTCATAAAGTCTTTTCCTATTCTAATGTCTTCAAGAGTTCTGCCTAGCCTATCTTACAGCAGGTTTAGTGTTTCTGTTTCAATATTTAGGTCTTTGATCCATTTTGATTTGAGTTTAGTGCATGGTGAAAGATATGGGTCTAATTTTAATCTTTGGCAAGTTGAAACCCAATTTTTGCAGCACTATTTATTAAAGAGACTACCTTGAGGCTATCTTTACTCCAGTGAGGGTATTTGGTTCCCCTCTCAAAGATGAGAAGGCTGAGTATGTCTGGAGCTGTTTCTGCATCTTCTAATCTTTTCCATTGGTCTTTGGGTATGTTTCTTTGCCAGTACCAGGATGTTTTTATCACAGTAACATCCTTGACTTGCTGAAGTTTTCAGAATAGTGGTTGTTTACTTCCTTCCTTAGACTAATTCCTAGGAATTTCATTTTTCAGGGGTGCTATTGTGAAAAGAGTTGTTGTTTCATCAGTTCCTCTCTCAATGAGTTTTGTTTGTGTACAGGAAAGCCATTGATTTTTGTGAGTTGACCTTGTATCCAGCAACTCTACTGAATTTGGTTATAAATCTAGAAGTCTTTTGGTGGCATTTTTGAGTTCATCTATATAAAGTATGATGTCATCCGCAAATGACAATTTAGCTTCTGCATTTCCTATCTTTATTCCTTTCATTATTTTTCTCTTGTCTAATTGTTATAGCTAATATTTTCAGAACTATATTGAACAGGAGTGGTGATAGTTGATATCCTTGTCTTGTTCCTGATTTTAGCATGAAAGATTTCAGTTTTTGACCATTTTGTATGATGTTGTCTGTTAGTTTTTTATACATGGTTTTTATCAGGTTGAGAGACAGAACATCTATTCCAATTTTCTGTAGGGTTTTTAATCATAAATGGGTGTTGGATTTTTGTCAAAAGCTTTTTCTGCATCTATTGAGATGATTATATGGTTTTTGCCCATGACTCTGTTTAATGTGGTATTTTATATTTATTGTTTACGTATGTTGAACCAACCTTGTACCCCTGGGATGACTCGTACTTGGTCAGGGGGATGATCTTCTTGATGATCTACCGCATTCTTTTTGACAGTACCTTATTGAGGATTTTTCATGTCGAAGTTCATTAGAGATATTGGCCTGTAGTTCTGCTGTTTTGGTTGGGTCTTTCTCTGCTTTTGGGATCAAGGTGATCCTTGCTTCCAGGAATGAATTTGAAAGTATTGCTTCCCTTTTAATTTCATTGAAGAGTTTAAGCAGTAGTGACAATAGCTCTTTTCCAAATTTCTTGTAGAATTCAGCAGTGAAGCCACCAGGACATGGGCTTTTCTTTGTTGGTAAGTTTTTAATTACTTTTTCAATTTCAGTGATCGATATTGGGGTGTTTAGAATTTTTCTATCTTTTTCATTCAAGTTTGGTAATTCATATGTATTTAGAAATTAGTCTATTCCTTTTGTGTGTTCCATCTTATTGGAGTACAGGTTCTCAAAGTAGGTATTGATAATCCTCTGGGTTTCTCTTGGATCTGTCATTGGCTCTTTTCATTCCTAATTACATGTATTTGGGTCTTTTCTTTTTTGAGAAGGTTGGATAAGAGTTTGTCATTTTTGTTTATTCTTTCAAAGAACTCTTTAATTCATTGACATTTTTTCTATCATTCTTTTAGTCTATTTCTGCTCTGATCTTTATAATTTCCTCCCTTGTTTGAGCTTTGGGTTTGTCTTACTCCTCTTTTTTCTAGAAGTTTGAGGTTCAGCATTAGGTTGTTTGAGTTCACTTGGTTTTCCTAATATGGGCCTTCAGTGCTATGAATTTGTCTCATAGGACTGCTTTCATTTTGTTCCATAAATTATATTGACATTGTAATTTAATTGTAGAAACTATCTAATTTCTTCTTTAATTTCCTTTGTGACCCATTAATTGCTTAGAAGGGTGTTATTAAATTTTCATGTGTTTATGAAGTTCTTGTGATTTCTTTTGCTATCAATCTCCAGTATGATTAAGCTATAGTCTGATAATATACAGGGGATCACTTCAATTCCTTTGCATTTACTTAAACATGTTCTATGACTAGCATTAGGTCTATTTTGGAGAATGACCCAAGTGCAGAAGAGAAAAATATGTAACCTGATTTTATGGGGTGGAACACTGTGCAGACATTTGGTTAGTCCATTTGTTCCAGAGTTTAGTTCTGTTCTACTATTTATTTGTTGATATTTTGTCTGATTGATCTGTCTATTTGTGTCAGTGGGGTATTGAGGTCCCCCACTACAATTGCACTAGTTTTTATTTGGTTTTTCCTGTCTGTTAGTATGTTTATATAATTGGGTGCACTAGTATTTGTGATTATACATTTATGATTGTCATCTCTTGCTCTTGGATTGTTCCCTTTACTAGGACCTAGTGACCTTCTTTGTCTCTCTTAATTAGTCTTGGTTTGAAATCCACTTTGTCTGGAAATAGGATAGCTACCCCTGCTTTTTTTTGAGTTCCTGTTTCATGGAATATTATTTTCCATCCTTTGACTTTCAGTCTATGAATTTCTTTTTAAATTAAATGTGTTTCTTATATGCAGCATATTGCTGGATCTTGTTTCTTGATCCATTCTATTATTCTATTTCTTTTGATTGGTGAATTGAGACTATAAATATTGATGGTTATAACTGATATGTATTGATTTATCTTTGTCATGATATTTTGTTATTGGTGGATTTTTCCTCTTTGAATTTAATTTCTTGCCTTGCCTGATGGATTCATTCTGTTAGGCTTCATGGAGTTGTGACCCTCATTGTCTGTTCTTAGGATATTTTTTAGATTTTTTTGGACTACTAGTTTGGTATTCATGAAGTTTCTCAGGTGTTATTTATTTTGAAAATATCTAATTTCTCCATCCATTTTGAAAGATAGTTTTACAGGAGAAATCAATCTGGATTAGACTTTGTTTTCTTTCAGAGTTTTGAATACCTTACTCCAGGCACTCCTTGACTTGAGGGTTTGTGTTGAGAAGTCTGAAGGGATTCTCATGGGCTTTCCTTTGCATGTGATTTGTTTCTTGTCTCTAACTGCTTATAGTATTTTGTTCTTCAGTTGGGTTTCTGCAAACTTGACTATTGTATGCCTAGGTGTAGATTTTTTTATCATGGCTAATTGAGGTTCTGTGTGCCTCACTTGTCTTTATCTCAAGTTCTTTTTCCATGTTTGGGAAATTTTTTGTGATTGCTTCTGTGAAAAATTTATTTATGTCTTGTGCACTATTTCCAACTCCTTCATTTACTCCAATCTTAAGTTATTCTTTTTTGCATCATCTATTAGTTGTTGGATTGATTTCTCATAGTCCCTTGGTATTTTTAAGAAATCTTTCTTTTCATGATTGCTAACCATAATCCTGCCTTCTATGTGTGATAGTCTGTCCTCACATTGGCTCATTCTGCTGTATATATTTTCCATAGAGTTTTTAATCTCCTGGATATCTGTTTGAAACTGTTTCATGATTCCATTTATTTCTGTGCTGGGCTTTCATGGTTTCCATTTCTTTCCTATGCTGGATGTTCATGGTCTCCATCATGTTCCTGAGCTCCTCTATTTTTTATAAATCTTTTTTATGTGTTCTAGAGTCTCTAAGCATGTCTTTCATTCTGGTCACCAACTCTGTAGTTATCTGGGAAATTACTTCTTCTTTGATTTTTTCTAGAGCCTCATTCATCTGTTTTGTTACTTCCCTCATTACCAGTTCAGGGAGTCCAAGTAGTTGGCTTTTGGGTTTTTCCACTTTGTTGCCCTCTGCATTTGCCGTTGGTGAACTGGAAGTCTGGGTTTGCATTTTGTTTATATGTCTTCTCATTTTTTTGATGTTGTTGATGATTTTTGTTTAATTCCAAGGCTGATCCTTCTCTACTGCTGATTGCACATATCTTTATTGTAGTATTTAGAACTTTAGAGTATGACTACTTCTCAGAGGTGTCTTTCAAGTATAGATCATCATTGAGTTTTGTATCTGTAATGACCCTTAGGCAATCTCCATCCTGGTATACCAGGAGGGACAACTGACTAGAACAATAATGCCACCTTGGCCAAAGTAATACAATCAGTATCAACAATAGTATCAAACACAGATTAGAAAATGACAAACTGTGGTAACCCTTAATCTGTCACTTTTGACCACATGAGCTAGACTGTCGGCTATATATCAAAATCTAGAACCAACTAGAAATATGTTTGCAGTAAATAAGTCCTTCAGTGTAGCGAGTTTGCCCTCTGGAGAGAGGACTTAGAAGGAGTTGGGGGGGGTGGAAAAATAGAAGGAGAGTGCAACATTAGAAGTAAGGCTAAAGGACACAGGAGAAAGAATGAACAAAAACAAGAACAGAACAAACAGCAACAGGAGTGATAGAAATCATATTTGTTCTCCTATAAAAATTAGAGCAATTGAGAAAAAACAAAAACAGAAACAAAAAGAGGAAAAATGAAGATGAAGGGAAAAAAAAAGAAGCGAGAAGGAAAAAAGTCCTCTTCAAGGCATGTCTCTGCTGTCACAGGTGGACAGTGTGTACACTGTGAAGTTCTGTATTGACTAATCTCAGGGAGCCAGCCATAGTCCACTGAAATTCAGACTGGTTTTGGCTGTGAGGCTGGAATTAAACTCTCTGATCTTCAGGTCTGAAATCTGCATGGTTCTACTGTATGTTCAAGCTGCCCTTCACCTGCAGTTACTTTTGGTTTCAGTAGGAGGTGGTGATCCCAATTACTTACCAGCCGCTGCAGTCTGCTGTATCTTTATTGCAGTAACTCTCTTCTCTCTCCCAATGAGCTTCAATTTTCAACACCAAGCCTCACAGAAGGCCTCTTTCTGTTACTCACCACTTTGCAGTCTTTCTGAGCTCAGATTGATGACCTTTCTGCTCTCTGCCATGCGAGGTCTGGAGGACAGACAACACTGCTCCCAGCAGTCCCCTCAACATTGCATTTTAAATAATCATAGTTTTTCCATGTTCTTTAACATGTACGAAACAATGTCATTCAAAGGATACAGCCAACAAAATTAGAAGAGGAAACGCCATTATCATCTGAAAAGTCACCTGAATAGATTATAACAGCAAGTTAAAAAATAACTTAATTTCACAGTATCAATTCATATTGAGGTTTATAACTGTAAATCCAAAAACAGAAAAAACCCACACTGAAAAAACCCTGAAATTTAAGGGACAAGTGCCAGGAGTTTGATGTTTCTCACATAGAACACAATCTAAATTCCAAGGGACATTGTCTTCAATGAAATCATAGGCCATCAAACATTTTTTGTCACTTTAAAGATCTGAATAATTGGCATTACTAGCTAAAATAAAATTTTCTAAAGTATTAGGAGCAGAAGAAGAAGAGGAAAGAACATAAAATATAAGAAAGTAGAACAATTATACAGTGATATTATTGAGAGTGATGATCAAGTTTAGTTAACACGGTGATACTTGAAGAAACAATGCTATTCCACAAATGCAACAGACTCCTAGGAATTAGGTTATACATGATTGTTTACCAAGAGGCAGTGTTCAAAAGCTATCATATAAAAATAGAATAGGAAATATTTTGAGCATATATGACATAAAGCAACATATATATTTGTATGAATATTTTATATAGCTAAATTTTATATTAAAATGAGAAAAGAATCATCAAGATGGATCTTTACATTTTTATCTCTTGAAAACTCAGCCACCAATAGTGGATTGGTTAATATTTATTGGTACATATATTGCTTTATTCCTTTTTAAGAATAGTCAGCTACCATCTTTTGACACCTATAACATTCCAATATTTTTCATACCGTCTAACTTCCCCTTACAGAACCCAGCATATATTTTCATCTTACAGAAAATACGACAAAAACACATTAAAATTAAAAACAGATGACATTCCCACAGTCCTGATATGTGAAACCTGGTCTATCAGAAGCCAAAGGCACCACTAACTTCACTATCCACTTTTTACTCAGCCCCAGGCAATGCTTAAGGCAATATATATACAGGAGCCTAAACACAGAATAGAGCCCAGCACATAGGAAATACTTAATCAATATGTATGAAGAAAATTAACAATGCAAATATAATATGAAGGTATTTTGGTATTATTTATAATTGCATAAATTTGGGAGATTTGTAAGATTTTTCAAAAATGTGATTGTTACTCTGATTATTACCTAGCAAAAGAAGTGGCTGATCCTTTTGTACTTTGTTTTATTCATCACTAAACATTTTATAAATGGCCTTTATTTTTTGAGATATTTCTTTTGTGAAAATATTTATTAGTACATGTTTGCAGTAAATAATGATTACATTCAACATGGGGAGTTGGTATGTGTACATAACACATCTTAATCCTTTATATCTCCTCATTGCCCTCTCCCTTTCCCTCCCTCTTTCCAATAATATTTCCTGCAATCTTCTCCTTTACACCTATTTAAATATATAAATTGACTTCTGTATGTGCAAATATACTTCACAACTTAAATAATTTTACCTCACAGAGGAAAAGCCATTAATTAACTAGTTCCATTTAGTTGTGTTTATTTTATTTTAGTATTCACAAATGTGTTCCGGTTTACATTCTTGGAATAAATTGCAGCCAACTCATTTCTATTAGTCAATACTTATTGATCATAAAAAGAGTTAGCTATTTAGGTAGAGTGATCATAAATTATAGCAATAACACTTATTTTTATGATAATAAATTATAACTTTAATTAGAAACTTTTCTATTTAACATTTTTCATTTGTGAGCATCACTTTATTGTTATTTAAAAACTCCATATGCAATCAATACTCTATTAAGGCCTGAAGATAATAGTTTGTATGAATCAAAAATTCAAAAGCTGTCTTCAATTTCAAAAATCATTATCATTATCATCTTGTTGTTTAATATTTATTGTGGACCACATTTCTTTTCTCAGCTTTGATATTATTTATCTTGGTTATAAAGATCTCAATAAAATACCTATAATTAAAAATGAGACTATTTCCTATTTGCTCAGGCTTAAAAGTCATTATTTTTAAAACTAAGTTTCTTCGTATCTTGAATTAGCTAAACTTTTATTCAATTAGAGGGAAATAGAAAATGTTATAGCAATTCCAAAGCTTTCTCAAGTATGAAAAACACCTTTATTTTTTAATTTTACATTGGTGTTATGCTAAATCAATCAATAGTTGAACTAATTATGAATAAATACTGCCTTCTTTTCTTCCATGCTAGATTCTATATTTTGATTTCACTATTTAGAATAATATGTAAACTATAATAATTGTGAAATGACATACTCACCAATATCCATGTTCTTTGGTATATTCCCTCACATACAAACAATGAACATGTACTGAAAATTCTCCACAATTCTAAACAAGGTTAAAAAGAGATAACTATTTAAACAAATATTGCTTGGGGGCCAATTTTGTTTTACTGTGTCACTTTCTCAGAAATGCGTAACATACAGGCATACCACTGAAAAAAGTTGGAAAGGCAATATATTTATATAAAACATAATAAATGAGAATAAAGAATTAACAAATGTAGGAATTCAGTTAAGGGGACATTCACGTTGGTGAAGGTCAACACTATTATGGAATTCATTTGAATTCACTGCAACTGGACAAACATACACTACCAATTAACCTCAACTGAGAGTGAGGAGATTACATTGCCTCAGTGGATTAAGCATTCAAGATGTCTGAGGTGTGTAGTTGAGGGCTGATATGGGACATGCCTCTCTGAAAAGTACTCTCAAACTTTAAATTTATGCACTACACTATTCAGCTAATTGTAATCATACCCCAAATCCTCATAGTTCAGGGAATACTTTACAATCTAGATATTAGGAAGAGGGTAGGAATAACTTAAAGCCAAAAGTTACACACTTTTGTTTATTGTTGTTAATAGATAACCAAGGTTATCTTAATGTTTCTCTTAGTTTAAATAAAATTTACACAGATAATTTTCTTAATGCAGGCCACTGACCTCTTTTGTTAGCACATTTTTAGGAGGAATTTGTGAATGCTTCCACTGTCTATGTGAAATGTAAATAAAGGTTTTGGTCTCCTGATAGTTTTACAACCACAAAATATCTTTGCAAGACCTGACAGCCTTCATTTGGGAATGAAATCATCAATAAAGATAGTCCCCTTATTTTCTAATTTGTTTAGATGATAAAACCTCACTTTATTGGGTACCAATTAGAAAACAAGGATTGTCTAATCATAGGAAAATTTTTATAAAGTCAAGAAAAGCGCAATATGCTAAATGCACTAAGCAAATGACCTCACCTAGTTATTGTGTCATCTCCTTGATGAGTTCATAACTGAATATAGTCTTAGAAAGTGGGGTGTCGTTAGAAGAGGCAGGTTACTGTAGGCCTGACCTGGAAGGGTGTATTCTTGTCACTGGTTCCTCCCTTCTCCATTCTTTCTGTTTGCCATGGTGAGAGCAGCTTTCCTTCACTGTGCCCTTCCTCCATGCCATTTATGCCATGAAACCAGCTGACCATACATGGACCTGAAACCTGAGCTAAATAAACATCTCTTTCTTTAATTTTTTGGTGTTGTGTGTTTTGTCCTAGTAACTGGAAGGTGACCAATACACTACCCTACTGAAATAATTATGAAAAGTCTTTTGCTGGTTTATCTTTGCTCATTTCAATTTCCCTTTTGCCAAAAGTGGCCCAGAACTTTTTTGAAGGTCAAAGGGAAATATAATCTTCCTTCTGAACAAAAAAAATCTATTTTCCTGACTAAAAAAAGAGAGAACATATGGAGGTAACTAACTGCACTTCCATGTACTAATTTAGTTATCATTTCATGTGGGGAAAAATAATAAGCCTTAAATCTTACCATGATATTCAAGTTTCTTGAATATCATGAATTGATTTTCCATTTACTCATCTTTAAAACTCTATCTTCATTCATTAAAAGCAAAATCAGAAGATTTCAACTCTTATTATCTGCTCAGACTCTTACTACCCCAAGTAACGTATCTCACAAAAATGACTCAAGAAAATGCATTCTCTGTGGGATTCCAAACTTACCCATTGAAGAGATTACTTCGAGAAGGAAAAGAATGAAAAAATTTCACACAAAAAATTATGTGAATCCTATGACTAATAATTCACTTTCACTTTGTCATATCAATTTATTATTTACTACTTATTTCTGATAAAATTTTTAGAAGTACAAAAATATCTTTTAATGCTACATAGAAAAATACATCTGATATTTATGGCACAAATTAAAAAGTATATATTCAATACTTAGCAAACTATTCACTGAAGATGAACATAAATTGGAGGGGTTTCAGTAAGAGCTGTGGAAATGAAACTTGAAATGGTCACCCATAAAAGCTTGAGAATGAAAAGAAAATAGAAAAATTAACTGTGAAAACTACAGTCAATCCTCAAACATCCTCAGATGGGGTTTGCACAGCACACCCTAGGATCGCACACCTCTAGAGCAGAGCTTCAGTGACCAGGAAACACTTACTGTTCTCCCTGGGTTCCTGTGGCTGATTGTGAGTTCCAGACTTATTGCAATGCTAACATGTTACTGCCCCTTCCAATCTATCATTTAAAATTTAATATATAAAAAGAAAACATTTTCAGTTATTTGACCTTCTTTTGTCCTTTATAAATTTATGAGATTTTTCTTTCTTAAAGCAAGTGAACATTTTTAATATGTTTTATTGTGTCCTTTATATTGCTTCATTTTAATTACCTCACTTCTCAATATGAAGAACAAAATTTTGTGGATAACTAATGTATTTGAACTGATCTATTATTGTGTTTAAAAATGTTATGATTTTCTTAAATTTTAGTTGTATATTTATCCCCTGATCTAGTGATGGATTATTTCATCAAATCCATTTAGGATTTTCTCAAAAGAATGCAAGAAATCCTACTAAAGTAAGGCTAATTGAACTGTCTGAAACAGTTTTCCTTGCAACTATATTTTACTAGTGTTGTTTTTTCTCATTTAACATTAATTCTAAATAATTGTGCTGAAAGGAATTTTATTAGCATTTCATCTTTAAAATACTTAACTAATTGTTTTAATTACTATTATTTTTCCATAGAAAATAATTTTAAAATTTAATATTCTTTCTTTTTCCCCTCTAAAACCTCTCTACACAGCCATCCTTATGCCTCATTCATGACTCCCAGAGTATACAGCTAGATTGTCGAGGCTTTAAAAAAGTGTTTTAACATACTTTAAAGAGGACTTGTTGTTGTTACCCCTGAAATTCAATATAGAAGTGTAAACAATTCCTTTGAAATTATTATGATTTTCAAGCACAACTAAATTGTAATTTTTTTATGTAAACACCACTTCTATTTTGTTTATTGTTTGTTTGTCTACATCTACCTCTAATGTTTGCTTCTTGAGTGTTAATTGGCCTGATAAAACAAATGCAAAAATAATCTTGACAGCAACTGTATTGAAAAGATGGAATTTTATATGATCTTTAATGATTACTATAATTATGATCTGAATTAAATACACATTAATTATATTCTTCATGCCAAATAATTTTACTGTGTTTTGTTAGTAATAACTCTGGGCCAAAATAAACAACTAAATATTAAGTTTCTCAATGAACATGGTCTCATCAAATCTATCCAAAATGCTCCTTTTTAATATCAAATTTCACAGCCTAAAATCTGAGTTTATTGCTCTGGGCCTAACAATTACAAAATTAGTATATCTTAGTTTTGTTTGACTCCCTATCTTTTTATTTTCGGTACCGGGGATGGAACTCTGAACCTTGTGCTTGCGAGGAAGGCAGAGGAGCCACTGAGCTAAATCCCGGCCCTTAACTCCCTCTTTTCAGAGGCATTATACCTAACAAACATTAGAGGTTTATACTTTATTACTCATATCTTGCTTCTGTGTTAACCTACATATTAATGATTCTAATACAGATTTTCAGTTCAGTATTTCATTTTTTGGTAGCTTTAACATTTGTTTCTTCTTCCATCCCCTTCTCACTGCCAACTATATCTCACCTAACTGACTTTTGTATCTGTTGTTATTATTTATGTATTCATTATTCCTTTTATATTATGTTTTAAATTCAGGTGCAATTTAGAGATATTAAAGAGTTATAGAATATAATCCAAGTGTAGAAACTTATGATATAGTGATAGAAAGGGAAGAAATTGGTAAATGTAAAGTAGATCACCATAATGTCAAAAAGCTACTTTGGATTAAAAAGTTCAGGGATTCAAATATAAAGAAATCATTAGCAAAGATTAGTATTTGAAATGTAAATATTTAGAGGTGGAGACTGGAGACTATAAAGTCTGGAGACTATAAAGGTCTTGGGCACTCTTAATGAATGATTGTGTAAACAAGCATAAATAGAGACTGTAGTTGTAGTAATCAAAATCTAAGAGTATTGTTGTGAAGTGATCACCTATTTGAACACCAAAGAGTCATTTCTGTATAATAATAGTGCCTAAAATTGATATATATGGTGAATCTATTTCTTTCTTTCTTTTTTTTTTTTTTTTTGTACCAGGGATCAAACTCAGGACCTTGCACTTCCAAGAGAGGCACTGGGCCCCTGAGCTAAATCTCCAGCCATCTAATTTTTTGCCTGTTAAACAACAACCAAACATTTATTTGCTGTTATACTGAATTTATTTTAGATGAAATGAGGTGTGATTATCCAACAATGAAATTCCAGGAGATATTGTGGAAATCTTGGGAAGAGCTAAAGGTTTAAAGTTTTTAATTGATTGCAGTCTAACCTTGAGCAGCATTCGGAAAAGAATGTCTTTAGATTTTCCTTATAATCCCAAATATGGATGATAAAACTATTATTGGTGGCCAGATCTAACAAAGCTAGGTTATGTTGTGTTCTATCAGAAAACAAAAGGTGGCCTGGTTCATTTTGAAGCTGAATTGAATTCTTTCTAAGCAAGCTAAAATATTCAGTGCAGTCTCACACTAGGACAGATAGCTAAAGGAAAATGTTTTCATTCATCTTTACTTATTTCATTGAGTGAGTGAGAATGAAAAACAGGTTCTCCTCTCAAAAACATAAAACCACACATCATGTTAAACATGATATTACTGATAGAGGAAAAACACAAACATTTTTAATCCAACCTATTCTTGTAGTGAAGGGAATGCTTATATATGCTATTTTAATGATTAGTGCAAAAATGGGTCACATATTCATTTTTAGTAACGTACAAATGATATTCAAAATACTGCTTTGTTAGATGAGAAATAAAATTATCATTATAAAATAAAATTTGGCATTACATTTGTATTGTATTCCTTGTGTGAGCATATGGGCTTATGCTTAAATAACATTTCCATGAATTAATCTAATAATACACATGCTGAAAACATACTTTGATCAATGGTTTATTTCAAAAGTTCTGCATATTCTGTAACAGCTCATTTACTGATTTTCTAGCAAAATTTTATTTAAATTTGTTTAACCAAATTATTATTTTCTTACTTAAGATTAAATGCTAATTATCTTATTTTCATTGTCAGTCTCATTTACTGCTGCTTAGTTTTTCTCATTTATTTCCTTAGTATGTTCTAAAATCCATTTAATAGCAGCACAAAATGTATATAAACTGCTGAAGAAATACAAATAAGTAACTATTAATTGACATGTTAGAATACTGATTGTTTCATATAATTAATAGAAAAGCTCTGAGAAGAGAAAAGAAAAAAGATGGAAATTAGAATCTACTCCTTATCAAAGAAAAATAAATGAGGTCATATAGAAATGGAATCCTAGAGGAGTAGTAATTCTTAATGAGACCCAAATGCTGATTAGAAGTTCTGAGATTTGATTCAGGTATTTCTAAGCTATGTGTTATACTCCCAAGCAAAAATATAAGAGTAGGTAGATTCAATGAAAAATACATGTATTTATTCCTTGAAACAATATATGCAAGCATCAAATCAGTGTATAATTTTGTCACAAAGCCTTTGGATCTTTCCTTCCACTAATTCTTTGGTCACTCCTCCACCTCCACTTTAAATGCTCAACTTGACATTCATTCCTAGACACTGTCCCATTTTCTTTCTCTGCATTATTTTATTAAATAATATCAACAATTATATAATTTGAAAGAAACATTTGTAGTGACAACCCAAATTTATACAGGTGGTCCCATTAAAGATCTTAATGATTTTCTCCAAATACAAGTACTGTTTGGAGTTGTTTACCATCACTTGCAACCTAACAAAATATCATAGTGACCTTATTCCTCCTAAAAATATTTCATACTTTCTTCAGTAAATATCAGCATCAGTTGCAGATTAATGCAAGGTAAAAACATTTTATTAAGTATATCAATTTCAAATTTTTTATTTTTAATTATATATTTACATGGATATTTAAGTATTTATTGTTGACTTAATTTTCTTCTAATACACTAACCTTCATGAAAGCAGGAAAATTTCTATTTTTATCATCACTCTAAATTAAACTTCGAGGCTATATATATGTACAACATATTTTATATAGACATCTATAATAGCAATTTGTATATTTATTATTAATTAATGTGCATTCATGATATTATATATTTTTATCACTGTATTTATCACTATAAGATGTGATTATTGATAATTCCAGGGAGATTATTACATGACTGAATAAATAAATCTGCCCAATAACAGTTTCAGTGGTTGAGACAATTCTGTGAGACTTAATTTCAAATGTCCAATAACCTTTTTATATATTTAGTGTATGTATATATTACTTTCTTTTTCTAGTAGCTATGGTAGTTGTATTTGTAATTCAGTATGAAAGCTGTAAAACAAAATTTTATATATTGCAAAGGTGATTTTCATTGCAACATATTTTAAGCAAAAAAATGTATTTTAAGCAAAGCATGAAATGTGATAATGAAAAAACTTTGATTACTATTCAAAATATAATATTTCAAATATAAATTTAAAAATTTAACAAAACTTTGCTTTTAATTATTCTGAAATTTTCAGTTTCATAATGCCCTTCATTCTTCTAGTATTTATATGAAATAAACTTAATATTCATTTTAAGATGACTCCATTGAAAATTGTAAATATTTGTAATACATTTGTGACTTTGTTTGGATTTAGCAGAACTGTTACAGTTTTTTTTTTTTTTCTATTCCATCAGATTAGATGCTATGTAAAGCTGATCAGTTTTGGATAGCAGTCACTTATATGTATTCATTTGACACCTGAATGATGACGACGTTTCTCAAACAGTGGAGAATAGTACAGGCATATTATGTATGATATTTTTAGAGAAATTGTGTGAAGATCCAGAGTGTTGCATGTGGAAGACAATGTTGTGTTTATGTTCCACTTTTCTTTTTAAATCCAAATTTCTTATGTTTACATTTAATGTCTAGAAAATTTAATATGCTAAAATATATCAAAACAATGCTATTGTAACATGCAAAGTTTTGTAAAACAGCTACATATAAAATTATCTTCTGTTGTTTAAAGCGCCAACTCAGGAAATATTCATGATTGTTTTAGTTTCTTTCTCATTACTGAGACATAATTCAGGACACCCACAGTTGTAAAGAGAAAGTGTTTATTTGGGATGACAGTTTCTAGGGATTTCATTTCACAGTTGGCTGCCACCAGGGTATGGTGGCATGGCAGAAAAGTATAGCAGGGGAGAAGGTGTTCATGGCATGGCAATCGGAAGAAGAGAAAGAAAGAGAAATCAAGGGAGTTGGGAGGGAGTTGTGGCCTTCATGGCCACGCCCCCAGTGACCTACCACTTTTAACCAGGCTTCATTTCCAACATCACATTTAGCTATTAACTCACCCCCATGATCCAGTTACCTTCCCAAAGCCCCGTATATGAACCCATGAGGCTTTGGGTAGACAACCAGATATAAACAATAACATTGAGGATGCCAAGTTCTACTGAAACAGGAAAGTCTGTGAAGAAGCTGGCCATTATAGGAACTCTTGCTTTTCTCCTTGATTATGGTTCTTGCACTTACTGCAGCGCAATACCTGAGTCAAACAAGTTCTTTAGATTCAGGTAAGTTTATTTGGATCTAGATGCCTTTGTACATCCATTCCTAGTAATTAAATTAAAAAATAGAAGATACTTTTCAAATTATGGAAACTACAATTAACTAGAGAATCCTTTTTCTGATTGTTAGAGATATAATAATCACCATAGTAACAGCACCATTCAACAATACATTTAATTTTCCATTAATGAAAAATCTAAGATTGCCAAAATTTGGAATAATTTTGAATAGATAAAGTTAAGTTAGATGTATATGTTTTCAATATGAAAATTCCACTCTGTATATGTTGCCTTTTTTGGTATAAAGAAGGAAGTGACATAATAGGTGAATTCCCAAGTTCAGCAGAGAATAAAATATTGTAAACATAACACTAAAATTTACAAAGTAGAATGTTGAAAAACAAATGGTGGCTAATATAAATAATATTTTAGCCACATCCTTTATTTTATTTAATGATGTATTTTATATCATAAAATGTTCTGATTAAGAAAAGATTTAGGTAGCAATAGGTATTGATTAATCCTTGTTGAACCTGAGTTATTTCCTAATGACTCTTTTCTACTGTGGATTATTTTTGATAGTACAAACAATGCAAATATTCTGAACACGTTACATAGATAAGGGAATAAAAGTATGCTACCATTCAGTAATGGTTGAAAGTAATGTTTCTTTTTAATTTCATGTAAAATATATTGTCTTAACACACATGTCTGTTGAAATAGAGTACAAGCATAAAACACTACTAATATCACTAATGAAACTAATTATTTTGAGCAGTTTCTAATGAACTTCTGAGTCTTCTGCATAAACCTTGGCAGGTGTTAGACAACATGATAAGCTCTGAAATTCTGCCAGATGTTAATGATCACAACTACTTGACAGGGATAAGAATAAAATGTTAGCAGAATCACTTCAAGATTATTCCCATCAAACCTTCTCTGGCTGCAACTAGGAGTGAATATAATAGTTGCTTTGATGTACCCTAGGGTTTGCTATGGGAGAGAATACTGTTAGTTGAAAAGTTGCCTCTAATTTCTACGAAATGTCTGTTCTGGTAAGGAAAAATGTCAAAGACAACATAGAGCACTATTGTATGTTATTATTTTGGAATAACGGGGAGGCTGTTAGGGTCCTGTCCTGTTTGTAACTTTAGTATTGACTAAAAGAAACTCTTCTTTACATTCTTCAATTGAAATATTACTTCCATTTAAAATTACTCTTATCATCTTTGAGATACTGGAAAAGGCTAAGGGTTGCACTGTAGTAATATAATAAATTTCAGCTTGTGATTAAATTGAATAACCTAATAAAAATTACAAAATTTAATGTAGCATGTTAAACAAATGTATATATTCTTTTTTTCTGGTTGATTGTTTTCTGCCTTCCTCCCATGTCATGCAGCGTGATGGTATCTTACACTCATTGATAAGGAAGGAAATATTTTAAATTCTGGTTTGTGAATTTTTTTTTTTTTTTTTTGTACCAGTGATCGAACTCTGGACCTCGAACTTGTGAGGCAGGTGGCGGAACCACTGAGCTAAATCCCCGGCTAAATTCTGTTTTGTACAAACATCTGATTTAGGAAGTTTAAAAATGTGGTAGAATTTTGTCTCAATCATTCATAAAATAAAAAGGTGAATCCTATATAAATAGGATACAATTTTTCTTTAATTTTAATATACTCTAAAATTGCAAGAAGAAAATAATATCATTTTTCTAGACTCAGTTGTAATTTTTGACATAGGCAACAAGATGATAGTGCAAAAGTTCTTAAATAATATTTAAAGTCTTAAGAATAGCATTTATTTTATACAAATCAACAGAACTCCTATTATAGTGTTTTTGTAGAACAATTTACTTTTCCCAAAACATAGATTTTACTTTATTTTTTTGTGCTGTTAGATTCGTTGGGATAGATTTTCCAGTTTTATAGATATTAAAACAACAGGGGACACAGTGAGATTCACAAAAACTCAGTGAGTTTTTCTCCTTGCCAGTAATTTTCATATTTTCCAACACAGTAGAGCAATAAAAATGCTGAGAGAAAAATCTTAAAAGGATATACAGCCATTTCCAGCCCTGAGGTCGAGTTTTTATCTTTTGTATAAGGTGCACCTGGTACTATGACACTGTTTTGAATAGTAAATCTACTTAGCATGTGTGTGTGCACAAGAGAGTTTGTAACTGTAAAAAGAATCACTTGTAGATAATTAATATACAAACCAGAGAAACAGAGACAATGAAATGAAAATTGGTATGTTAATTATTTAATTTTTCAATAAAAGAAAGCAGTCTATTCTCCTAATTTATTTTACTAAGTATCAAAAATTATTTGGAGAAAATGCATTTTATAATGCAAAATACTATTATTCAAATATTTCACAGCATAAAATGTTTATATTATTAAGAAATCCTTACTACCAAAGGATAGCCCTGAGTTTATCTAAAAAGAAGGGTTGACATAACACAAGAGATTACAAGTACGCAGCATGTAAAAACTATGATGGCAAAAATATCAGAATAAAAACAGTAAAATAAGTCACATAACTCACAATAAATCTTATATTGACCACTCCTTTTAGACGTCACCTCTACAGTTATTCATAAGCATGAATATGTCATAAAATTAGATTTATTTTAATTTTCTTAAGACTCAACATTGGCTTGAACTTTTCCATATGTAGTAAGAGATAAAAAGTTATCAAAGAATCTGATAAGCCAAAATCTTATTTTATATAGATGATTATGTTTATTTATTTTTTTTTTGGTACCAGGAATCGAACTCAGGTCCTTGTGCTTGCACAGCAGGCAGTGAAACCACTGAGCTAAATCCCCGGCCCTTATATTTTATATTTTCAGTTTATTATATTATGCATATGATAATAATTGTAAAAAAAAATCTATAAAAATGGGCCGGGGATTTAGCTCAATGGTTTTGCCACCTGCTGCTCAAGCACAAGGACCTGAGTTCGATCCCAAATTAAAAAAAAAAAAATAGATAATAATTGTATTTGTTTTGGGAATTTGACACGTATGCCTATCACTTCCTTAGTTTTGCTCTTCCCTTTGTCCACCAGATGCCTTTCCCATCGGCACAGTCTACCTCCCTGTTTCCTACCATGCCTCTTTTATTTTGCTCTATATTTGGGGTGGCTTATAGTAGAGAAACAAGGCTATATTTAGCCTTTGGTATCTGATTTGTGACACTTAGTAGTATGATCTTAAGACCGTTTTCCTACAAAAGACTAATTTTTCTTTCTTCCTTGAAGCTTGGTACACCATTGTGTATTTATTCCACATTTTCTTTATGAATGCATCTGTTCATGGATGTATTGACTGATTCTATAATTTAGTTATTGTGAGTAGTGGTGCTATCAGGGTAATATAATGACTTTAACACTTTCTTGAAAATCCCCAGAAGATATATCCCTGAGTCCAATTGAATTTTTATTTTTTAGATTTTTTTTGAGAAATCTCAAAAATATTTATTTTTATACAACTAGTCTACATTGCCATCAACAATGTAGGAAGGTTCTTTTTTTTCCATATTCTCTACAGAATTTGTTTTTTGAGTCTGAGATAATAAATATTCTCACTGGAGTAAGATAGAATTTCAATGCTATTTTGATTTATGTTGCTTTCATGGCCAAAGATACAGATCACTTTTCATGTGCTTACTGACCATTTATAAATCATCTTTTGAGAAGTATTTATTCATTTCAATTGCCTGTTTTTTTTATTGTCTTTTGTGTAAGGGGTTCATGTTTTTGAGTTCTCTATTTATTCTAGATATTAGTCCTCTTCCCACAGAATACCTGACAAAAATTTTCCCACTTCCTAGGTTTTCTCTGCACTCTGTTAGTTGTTTCCAATGTAGTGAAGAAGTTTTTAATTTAATATAATCCCATTTGTTAATTCTGAGTATATTTTCTTGTGAAATTATAGTTTTTGTCTATACATGAGGTCTTTAAGAGTTTTGCCTGTTTTACCTTCCAACAGACTTAGTGTCTGTGTTTTTATATTCATTTTTGAAACAAATGTTGTGTACTATTATTTTCTATGTTTTCTTGTTAATTAGTAGGAAAAAGAAAGTCTGGAGTCATCAAAAATTGGATTAATTTCTCAGATTTTAATGTTATTTTCAACATTGTATAAAGCCATAATAAATGAGAACCTTACACAGTATTGTTTCAAAACATACTTTAATATGTGATCTGGGCACTGTTCTATTTGGATGTGTGTAAAACATATTTGGGGGGAGTCTTCAAATATATCTTTCAAAGAGAAATAATTTTTAATTTAATAGACTCAAGAAAATAAGGATCATAAGCATGAATACTTTAGAAATTCAATAGTTCATTTTTACATACAAAAATATCAAAGAATTATATGTTTTATACATTGTTTTTAACCCTAGTTTATTATGGGTCATTATTGTCCTTTTACATCTGTGTTATTTTCCTAAAATGTCCCCTCAACGTCTTGAATTTTCAGAGGTGTTACTTTTTCAGAAGTGATATCATTATGAAGGCTCTATCTTCACTGAATGGATTATCCATTAATGAAATTATAATTTGTCAGCATTATTGGCAAGTTGTGGAATCAGGACTTGGGGTCTACTTAAAGGGAATGTATTATAGGACTATGATCTTGAGGATTATGACTGATCTCAGGCCAGTTCCTCTCTGGTTCTTTCTCAGTTTCTCTGCTTCCTGGCTGCAAGGAAGTGATAATCTTTCCTCTGCCATCCCCTACCATGATGATGACTCTATCTTCATGTCAGACAACCATGGAATGACACTTTTGAAACCATGAGCCTTTTCTCTTTTAAATTCTTTATGCCTAGTATTTTGTTATCACAATGAAAGGGCGGCCACACATTTTGCATGCTGTTGCTAATTGGTTCAATAATCTATTCTTTATGTGAAATCAATGTCTTTTTAAATTAGAGAAAATGACTGAGAATCAGATTTTGTGTTCGTTTATTCATTTCAGATTTACTCTTTAATTTATAATTCAATGTGTTTATCCTGTAACCAAATACTTTGAAAATATCTATGCATGCTAGGCATTATTTTAGACTTTAGAACAAAGACAGAGCACTCCCCATGTAGTTTTTCCCTGTGAAGAGACAGAAAAGAAGTAAACAATAAATGAACGTGACTGTTTTTCACTGTTAGTGTAAAAAGTGCGATTTTATCTCATAAAGTCTTCAAAATGCCTATAACATATACCAGATATGCTGTGGGGGGGGAGGGTGTAGATATCCTTACAGATTCCTTTTTTCTCATTTGCCTTCCCTAATGCAGACACAGCACACCTCAGACAGTCAGTACTTTTTTTGTGTCCCTAAAAGCACCATAAATATCCAACAATTATTTCAGATGTTATTGTATTTCACTCTCTTTTTGAGACAAATACTGTTTGTAGCTTTTGTCTTATCTTTTGTTTAGTGTCCTGATTTCTACTATTTGGAAACTTCTCTCGAATCCACATCTCCTCATATTGATATACACTGAGAGATTTGATTTAAATTCTGTTTAGGGAGTTTCTAATCTTTGTTCACCCCATCTAGTAAGCTTTTCTCTTGGTGGACTCTTGGAATTTGCCCACTGGGATTCTTGGTGACTCCGTGTTTTGAGCAGTTGTTTTCCTGGGGGAAAGCTTCATAGGTCTTTCCTTTCTTAACTCTCTGTGTTACTTCTTGTGCTTCCACAAAAAGCTATGTGACACTTTATGCTTCATTTTTTTTTTTTGCTTAAATTCTTTTATTGGTACATTTTCAGTATACAACATGTTTACATTTATCATTGGGTGCTTGTATCTGTACATGATGTGTCTTGGTTCTTATTTTTTCCCCATTACCTGTGAGCCCTTCATAGGAAGAAAAGGTCCAAAGGGGTAGGGGACATGGGAGGGGAAGGGAAAAGGAAAGAAAGGAAAGGAAAAACTATGAGAAAAGAAAAAAATGGAAACAAAGTCTATGGTTCATTCTTTATCATGCTCATATGGGTCTTTCATAGTTAAAAAATGTGAACAATATACTTAATGCTCCTCAGGTTGTATTAATTTACCACTTCTATACAACTTATCATTTTAATACTTTTTATTAATACTCTTTTTTATATCCAACCATACCACTCCTCTGGAATACCATTTATAGCTATCCACTGTCTCTCAACAGTTAAAGAAAACTATGCTATTTCAGAAAATCATTAATAAGACATTTTCATTTTGTAAATAGTATTCTTTCATTTGTCAATATATATATACATACTTCCCAGAAAATATAAAATGAATATTTGTAACCATTTTTAAATGATGCCCGGGTTTAAGGTATAGATTTTTCATAATTTAAAAGTAAGAGTACGTTTACAGTGTAATTTTCACCATTTTTCTCTGTTTATATATTTTAGGGATCACTATTACTGGGCATTTTATTTCTATATTTTCTAAGTATTTTTAAATACCTTAAACTTGTGTATCTAAGCAAAATACTGTTCTATTTTGCCTTTTTTGAAACTGTAATTAAAGAGTGTTGCTATTTAATTTACAAATTTTATTTTAATGAGTGATACCCCCTACGAGATTGAGAAAAATGTAGATTTGGGTTAGAGTCAAAACTAGGATAGAGTCAAATCATAGATATTTTATAATAATACATTTTGAAATATGTCAAAAACTGAATCCTAAAAATGTGGAGGTTTTTTGCTTGTTTGTTTTTTCTTAGCTAGAATAATTTTTCTGAATAAATGTGGAGTTGTATTTAGGGAATTTTCTGTGTATCATTTAGAAATTTATGATCTCCAGTTAAAACTACTATGGTTTATTAAAACTTCTTAGCCTTTTTGCAGTCTCCTATCTCCAGTCTCTTTTATTTGTTAATTTTTCTTGCAATATAAAGAACCCTACTTTGATCCAGAGCTCCTTTTCCCTAGGTGCTTCTATCTGCAGACAAAAATCTTTCACAGTGTCCATGTAGCACTATCAATAATTGATATAATATAGGTTCTACAGCTGTTCTCCCTTCATAAGTTCTCCAAAGTAAAACCAAAATTGGCATAAATAAGTAAATAGCTAGTAGGAAATTTTCTGGTTGAAGCATAATATACTAGAAAATGTAAATCTACTTTTTTCTTTCTCTCTTTTTTAAGTTAGAGTTCTTCAACTTGAGTCAGACATTACCCCATATGGAGTTTCTGGATGAAATGTGAATGGTCACAGATTTAAAGAAAGATAGTCTGTCTGTACTCATTGAAAGGGAATACAATTGTGTGTATTCCACTGGTACAGTACTTATGCACTTGCAAAAAGATGAGGTTCTCAAGACAATATTAAAATCCAAAGGGAGAATAACTGTCATGAGCAATGCTTCTTCTGAAATAAAATTAAGACTCTTGAACACAATGTGTATAGTATAACATTTCTACTGCTGTCTGTAATTTTAATGCTAACTATGGATGAGAGTAGGAACATGGAGATGAAGGAATTCTAGAACACAGAAATATGGGGAATCTCAGAAATTTAAGCCTTCTTTCTATTTCCTGTTATTCTTGCTCATCATTTCATAGAATACTCATTTTGTTTACTGAACATATCCTTACTTACAATGTGTACTAAAAATAAAGTGGTGACAATAGAGGAGATACTTTTTTGCCTCATTGTTAATACATCTTACTGTGTTCTATTTTATTTGCTTATTTCCTTACTTTATCCTAGGGCTCAGTGTATGTTAAGTAAGTGCTCTATGCTCTACCACAGAGCTACTTCAACAGCACTTTCTATGTGTTTTCAGTTCTTAAATTTCAAGACAGATATCAACAGATCACTGAGTTGAAAGTTATGATAATTTTGGTTTGATTACTTTTATTCATATCATAAAATGGCAAAATACTGGACAAAGGGTCATAGAATAAATCAGAAGATTGAATGATGTTGCAAACAATAAAGTTTAGTAAAAATGAAATCTGTCCATCTCTCTGTTTTCATACATAGCCATGTACACCTATGCATATGAGAGTTGTGGTAGAACACCACAATGAATGTCTTAATTCAAAAGGTATAATAGATAATGTGAAATAGGAAGCAAAGGGTCAAAGGGGGAGGGGAAATGGGAGGGGTAGGGGAAAGGAAAGAAGGGAATGGAATTAATATGAGAAAATGAAAAAATGGAAACAAAGTCTTTGTAAATAGGGAGGGTGGAGGGGTTGAAGGGAGGGCAGGGGAATTGGGGAAAAAATAAGAACCAAGATATATCATGTAAAGGTACAAACTTCCAGTGATGAATGTCATTATATTATATATCTAAAATGTACCCATAAAGTAAAATTGTTTAGAAAAAAATAGTTACAGAGAAAGACACATTTATATTAATTCCCCTCATAATACCCAATCTGGTTTCTAAGACACTATCCCACCATTCTTGCCACTTTCTGAAGTAGTTCTTGAAGTCCTCTTTTTTGAGTGCCTGTGGTAGCATTGTTCTGGTTACCTTTGATTTCTGAATGAATATTAAAAAATTAATTTTATAGTAATTTTAACCTTGGAATAAAGCAAAATCATATGATGCCACATGAGATGAATAAGGTACATGAAGACACATCATAATGTTTTTAGGACCCTGCCTTTCCTTTGGATGACATGGAACAGCAGCATTCACCTCGTTTTGATCAGATCTTGAGAAGATATTCATAAAAGAGAAATTCTAGAGCTATTTTAGAATGTGGTAAGGCTGATAGTATAAATGTGTTCAAAGTGAGAGGAATACTTAAGGGGAGTGAATGGCAATGTGACCTTATGCTAGTATTATTTTTTAATTTAAATATTCAACATATATTTTGTCATATCTATTATATTTACTGTATTTTTGGAAGTAGCAACCTGGCTCCTCAAATTTTTTAGTGACTTATGGACTTCTCTCTGCTTAAATTCACTTGTTCTGAGCAGATAAGTGTACGAATGGTTAATAGACAAATAAATAGAAGGGAAGGGAACATTTTCTATTACTGGAATTCAGATTCATTGAAAGATCCACTTCTAGAGTAGAATTTGCCTTGGCAAGTCAGGAAATCACAAGAAAGCCTCTCATATATCATGAGTCAAACAAGACAACTTGTGATATTAATAAAAATACATATTGTGTTTCTTTTAATGATATACCTATGTACCAAACAAGAAAAAATATGAACTAAGAGTCTCTGTGAACTTCATTAAATATTCCACCTCAAATAAGAAAAATGCTAATAGTAATACCAATATCAAATCTTCACAAAAATATCAAAGTTAATGAATGGAATACATATGTCAAAATAATTAGATTCAATGTATCATGGAAAATTCTCTGTGGGCACATGGAATAAAAAAAAAGGAATAAGAAAACATGATTTTCCTGTCAAATTAACTAAGTTAAAACCAAAAGGATTAAAAAAAATTAAAAAAAAACAAAAGGATAATAGCCAAAGGCCCTAGGCATTAAAATACAGCAGGGATATAAATTGGTAAAATAATTTTTGAAATGTTTTAGAAACATACTTCAGTAGTCTTAAAATTATTTATACCCTTTGACTGGGTCATTATTTCAAATATGTCATAAGAGACTATCTGAAATGGAGATAAAGAGATTTGAGGAAAATATATTTTACTTTAAATGAGATTTGAAAAAATGAGTCTAAAATTACAAAAACATTAGCAATAAATTAACAAAAACATTCTAAATTTTATAAATAATTACTGCATTCTTTTTCCCATGTATCATGCTGCAAAGATGGAAAAATACAGCCTTTATCTTGAAAGAACTTAAAGATGTGTCTGTTCTTTCTCTTTCTGTAGATTTTCTACTGTCTGCAGTTTAAAATTAATGTTCACAATAGGATTTAAAGGGGCAAAGGGGAAGGAAGTGGGAGGGGTAGGGGAAAGGAAAGAAGGGAATGGAATTAATATGAGAAAATGGAAAAATAGGAACAAAATCTT
>NW_004624748.1:30846520-30858781 GCF_000247695.1 Heterocephalus glaber | reverse complement strand
TATATATAGTATATATATAATTTCTTACTGTATTTAAATTAATATATTATTTTTAGATTTATTTCTCTTTTACAAAACAGCTGTGAAAAGTTAAGGATTTGAATAAACATTTGCAATGATCTGTATGTATTTTTCTCCCTTCTCTCCCTACAAATAACTTAGAATTTTAATACTACTAAACTTAAGATAGTAAGTTTTTTTGAATCTTGGCTTTAGAGATTATAATTTTTTCTTCAAGAAGGTTTTTGAATACTCCAATGTTTTAATTTAAAAAAATATATCTGAGGACATGTAGATTTATTATCTTTCACCACAAGTAGAAATTAATCAAATCTTTTTGAGGAATGGTTAGCATACATAGTTATCACACTTTTGAAGCCATACTGTAATTTTCTAGAACTTAAGGTAATTTTTAGTACTTTTTTCCTATTTCTCCTAAGTAGCTGAACTTATTCAGTTTTTCAAAAGTAGAAAACATAATATAAATCTATAATCAACTTTATAAAGTGCTAAGACCCTTATTCTATAGTTAGGAGATGCCAAGTTAACTGTCCAAAGTTAAGAAGCTGTGGAGCCTGGGTGAGGTGGTGCATGCTTGTAATCCCAACACTCAGGAGGCTGAGGCATAAGGATGGGCCTGAGATCAAGGCCAGATTGAGCTACATAGTGAGTTCAAGGCCAGTATGAACTGCACAGTGAGACCCTGTCTGAAAAAATAAAATAAAATAAAATAAAGAAAAAGCTAGAGATAGGAGAGGAAGATAATGATCAGAGATCTGAGATGTATTATATACATGTACCGATTCCCATGAGGAATGTAATCACTAATAAAAAATAAAAATTGAACAAAATAAAGAAGACATTCATTGGAAAGCTAGAATAAAAATGTATAAATCAATACTAATTTAGTTTGATTTTCAAGGTAAAACTCTGTTATTTTTTAAATAAATTCTGCTTATTATTCGTAAAGTGTTAGTCCTTTTGAGAATCGCAGTTGGTTATATTGTTTTCAAATCATCTTTCCACTTTGCATGAATTTTTTATTTGTATATTCCTTGCTCATTTACTGTGAGACTGTGTCGTGCTTGCCTATGAAGTTTAGATGCTATTGTGAATTCTGATACTCATTTTCTTTAGTTTTTTCTCAATAATTATATTCTTATGGTATTCTATTGTTTAAGTATTCTAAAATTTGCTTTTGGATTAAAAACCATTAGAATAGTAAAAAGTATTCAGGGTATTTGCCTTTCTTGATTTAGTTGTGCTTTCTCTAGATTTTATGTAACAAAGATTTCTAAGTAAGCGCAATGTTTGATAATTATTATTCATCTGTATCCTCCCCTTCCAGCTCAGAAGGTAGGTACCTAAATGGTATTTCTGTTTCGGAGAAAAGAATACTACCACTCTCACTACATTCTTTCTTTAATCTCCTGAGCTAAGCTTGCAGGGTGATGAACTAGTGAGCAGGAAAGTAGCCACTGAAGGTACATGTGACCCTAACATAACTGAGAAGTATGGACGGGACTCACCACTCTTCTCCAACCTCAGATTCTGGCAACTAAATTTATGTGTCTGGTAGATGTCATTTCCATTTTGAAGGGTCATAAAATTCATAAGTAGTGCCATATGTAGGGAAGGTTACATCCACACTTTAAAGTAAAATTTGTGGCCAAGAATTCTGTGAAATATTATTGGATGTCATGAGGCATAAAGTATTTTGGACACATTTAATTTTAGGATACTGTGAGTTAAATAGGTTTATGTAATTCAGAATTTCCTAGATCCCTGAATATGACCATGTACATTGCAAATAATTAAAAATACAGGTATGCTGTGTGGTATTTTTCAAACTTCATAGACATCTACTTTTATCTGATTACATCAAAAGAGTTTCAAGAAATAACCTGGGAAGGTACTTTTCTTCCTGAATGAGAATGACATCTAAAGATGCCACAATAAAAAAGTAGTCACATAAAAGATAGTCTCTGGAATTTAGTATATTAGAAAGTTAATAGTAAAAAACTGGACTAATTTTTCTATAAACTGAGGACTTTCAGGAGGAAAGGATAATTTTATTTAACAGAAAAATTTCTTTTGCTAAGATTTCTCATTGAGATTCAATGGGAATCAAAATTACTTTATTTTGACTTTCATGTAACTTGTATTATTAAAATTTTGATAACTAAAAATAAACTATCTGAAAAATACCATGTATTATTTCTTTATAAATACATTCCAAGTGAGATAGTTGAAATAGTTAATTATTTTAAGTTGACAATACACAGCCTTACAAAGAAATTTATCTTATCTATTTTATAGCCCTTAAAATGGATTATTACTATTGACACAGTTTTTTCTGATTTCTCTTTGCCTTTTAATAATATTTTGTCTAGTACCTTACTGTATATGAGAGGTGGGTTTGAAAAACTGCAATTTAATCATAAAATTATGTAAGTTATAAGTAATATGAATTGCAAAATTATATGAATATAAAATTCTCATAGTATCTTTTAAGGCTCTTTGATTTATGACTTTAAAATCAAATTTATTAAATGATGCATAGATATATTCTATCTTCTCTGAGATGTGAAAAATAAAATTAGAATTAAAAAACAAAATTCTAAGAAAATATATTACTTATGCACCTTGAAAATATTTGATTCGAACATCAGAAATAATTCCCTAAAATAATATTTCTAAAGGAAAGTGAATTCTTGTATAGGCACACACAAAAACTGATCGCTTAATTAGCATGTTTTATTTCCTTGAAGGACTGCAATAAACTCAATGGACATCTTTATTCCTTTCTAATTTCTTCTCCTCAATAAAAATAAATCTTCATTAAATTCGTTAAGTGAAGGCTAGCTTTTAAAACATAATTTATCTTTGAAAAAATTAAGCATATTGGTGTTACTCAGAAGGACTGATTACCACAGTTAAAAATGTTATAAAATGTTAGAACTTTCATTTTTTTCAAAAGTTAGAACTTTTCTTTTTATGAAGTACTTGTTATTAGTCTTTTAGTCTAGGACATTAATTGACAAATAAAAGCTACTTTACGCAGCAGATATTGACTTTTTAGCACCATATAGCTAATTAATTTGTCTCTCTTAAGTTTTGTAACTTAATTTTCCCCTGCCACACACCAATTAAATAAAATATTTTCATACACACCTATCTCCTATTATCTTTCTTAGCTTCTTTGTTGTTCTTACTGCTGAGTCTTAGTTTTTCTTTGTTCTGATCAAACCTTAGTCCAAACTTAGATCAAACTTCTTTCCTAACGAACAACAAAACAAGGTCTTTATAAATGATGATGTTTTATTTTCACTGTGTTCAGGACCCAGCTCTCCTGTGATTTTCTCTATCAGAGGACTGCCCTTGGTATCCATGCAAAAGGACAGGTGTTACTTTGATTGTTAATTTGATAGGTGGCAGCAGGAATTGGACAGAATTAGCAATGCAGCATGGATTCACCCTGCCCACAGTGGGCAGCAATACAGTTGAAATAAATTTGACCATGCTCCCAACTCGAGGCTTTGCTCTCTAATCTCATCTCTCTAGGCTCAGTGACTGGTTTAAACAATGTAATTAGCAAAGCAAGGCTGAGGACCTGTGGCTAACTGAATCACAGTCTCCAAAAGATACTTGCAGGCTGAGCCTGATAACCTAAGAATGTTGTTGAGAGAGACTTTGTGTATGTGATTAAATAGAAGATTTGAAATAGTGGAGATTATCCTCCATTATTTAGTCGGCCCCTGACTGTTAACATAAAAGGTTTTATTACCAGGAATCAGGATAAGTGAAAGCCTGAATAGATTGGCAATGTAATGAAGGAGGAAGGCATTGGAGTGATCTACTTTGAAGATGAAAAATGGGCCTACAAGTCAAGGAATAGAAACATCTCCAAGAAATTGAAAAAGGCAAGGAACTTATCTCCTCAGAGACGCCACAAAGAACCAGCTTAGCGGAGATCTTGACTTCAGTCCAGGAAACTGATTTCATACTACTAAATTCCAGAAACTAAATATGTGGGGTTTTTTGTTTTGTTTTTTTTTACCAGGGATGAAACTTGGGGCCTTGTGCTTATGAAGCTGGAGGCTTCACCACTGAGCTACATCCCTGGCCCAAATATGTGTCATTTTAAGGCACTAAATTTGTGTTGGTTTGTTAGAGCAACAATAAAGAACAATGTAAATCAACACTAAACTTGTGAGTTTTTCTTATATCATTGATTACAAAGGTAACTTAAGAGAGGCTGGCCGAGCTGCAGGAGAAACACGGGGATCCTAATGATGCAGCACAACAGGAAGCAAAGCACAGGGAAGCAGAAATGAGAAAAGGTATCTTAGCGCAAGTTCTGGATTAATCAACCCGGGCCAGGTTAAGTAATTTAGCACTTGTAAAGCCTGAAAAAACGAAAGCAGTAGAGAATTACCTTATACAGATGGCAAAGTATGGACAGCTACGTGGGAAGGTCTTAGAACAAGGTTTAATAGAAATCCTTGAAAAAGTAAGCCAACAAACAGAAAAGAAAACAACAGTTAAATTCAACAGAAGAAAAGCAATGGACTCTGATGAAAATGATGATTACTGAACTAAAAATATTTAGAGACGGACACTTAATGGAACAGTTTTAGGGCAGAAGTTAAAATCTGTTCAAATGTTTACTTTGTTTTGTTTATATGCATTTAAAAAAATAAACTTGTTATGCAAAATAAAGTTGTTTTAGTATCGCAAAAAAAAGTAACTTAATTTTTTTTTTTTGTATGGTATAACACAGTTGTGAGATGTGAAATTATTTTAACTGTTAACCATTATGATTAAAATCAGCTTGAATTTAAAATTGACAAATATAGGGGAATAAAACAAATAGATATCAGAAAAGTTCTACCATAGCCCTGACCAAAAACAAACAAACAACATTTAAGCCCACTCTAATTCAGTACTGTTGGTTTACATAAATCTACATATTACCTTTATTTTTGAGAAACATTTTCAGTGATTTGCAGTAGCAAGCAGCATAATTAAGAAAACACATTCACCAAATACTTACATTTTAAAATAAATTTCTAATGTATTTTCATAGTGGGATTAAAAGAGAAGGAAATCATATTGTTCTGAACAAATGAAACTGGATCCTGATTCTCTTATTTTTGGGATTTTTTTTTTTTTTTTTGGTGCCAGGGATAGAACTCAGGACCCTGTGTTTTCGAGGCAGGCACGGTGCCACTGAGCTAAATCCCAGGCCCCTGAAATTGGATCCTGAAAACTGGCAAGGCCTGAAGATTCCTATCTTTTTACTGCTGTATTCATAATCTAACATTGTTCACCAAATACAATAAATGCATAAAAAATATTTGTTCAGTGAATTGACAACTGAATATAAAATATAGTCATACTATGTATGACTCTTATGATTTCATCTGATATATCCTCTCCAAAGCCAATTGCTTGTTTGTCACCTTAGACAATTTTGGCAGAAGTGATTGGATCATAAGGGTTTTAACCGCATGAAAGGATTAATCCTCTCAGTGTTTGTTATTCCATGAGCACATTATGAGCTGAAGTCTAATTGTATGAAACAGGTCTCTGGGGCATGGCTTTTCAGGGTATACTTTATCTTGTCCCCTTTTCTCTTTTTGTCTCTTTCTGTCACAGTCTCTGTCTCTATCTCTCTCTGTCTCTGTGTCTCTGTATCTCTCTGTCTCTCTGTCTCTCTCTCATCTCTCTCCCTCTCTTCCTATATCCCCCCTCCCTCTCTCCCTTGTTCTCGATTTCTGCTTCCTGATTGACATAAGGTCAGCAGATTTCCTCAATCATGCCTTCTTCAATGTGAACCAAATGGCTATGGACTGAAACTTCTGAAAACATGAGCCAAAAATGAGCCTTTTGTCCTTTGAATTATTATTCTCAGGTATTTTGTCACAGCAATGGAATGGTGATTATCACAATAACTATAGTATCTTTGTCACCCAATCTTGACTTCAAGTGTGTTTTCAGTTGTAGGAGACTAAACACATGGATGAAAATTGACAGAGAGTAAACAACAATAGTGCTATGATCCATAATATCTGAAGTAACCAGTCTAGGAAGACAAGTGCAATCTCCAAACAACCCCAGTCAGAAATGTTCAATGACTGCTTATTTTCCTGTTTTCCCTCTCCTTCCAACTCAGGACCAAGAACAAAAAAAGCCAAATATAATTATTAAATTGATCATACAAATGCCTAGCTTATCATTAGTCTACCTTCAGGTACTCAATTCCAACAACTCCAGCAAGAACATAAGAGGAGACTTCACTCGTTTTACCATAACAATTTTTCACTTACTTGCCTGTCACTGAGTCTGTCAAACCAAAATGGTTGTGGCTAACTCCTTTGCAAAAGCAAGCTGTGAAAAATAATCTCTTTCTTCTTGTTTGCAATGTCTTCATTTGCTTCCATAGCTGTAGAAATGGGATGACAAGTTTTCTTAAGAGTGCCCTTCATTGTAACCATTTATGGGTAAGAAACTGTGATCGTGAAAAAGTATCTTCTTAATGAAATTTGACCAAATAAATAACAAATGGCCTCTAAATATTATCCTACCCAGAAATATTTTTCTCACTGATAAAGACTGAGTATAAGTTGACCACTAGGATTTCATTTCTTATATTTATTAATAGAAAAGTGTATACAAGTTCTAAAACTCTCCAAGGATGGGAGTTAGTACAAAGGCTCAGTGATGAACAGATAGATCCTACCCCAGACCTCTAGATATTTGTATTACAAAAAGATGGAAGAGACACTGGATAGCATATGTGTATAACATAAATTTAAAAGGATCTGGGATTTAGCTCAGCATCTAGAAGGCTCTAGATCCACTCTCTAGTATCAAAAAATTGAAAAAAAAACCCTCCTTAATTATGACTTTATAAAGGGCTAAGTGTAGAAACAGAAAGATAAAACGATACAATCTAAAGGCGCCAGACTTTACAATGGGGCCCAAGAGTGCTTTCTGGGGTGGTGATGAAGAAGAAGATAGCCCCCCCCAAAAAAATAGCCTCCTATAAACCCAGAGATTAGTTATGATTTAGGACGGATCTGAAAGCAATATAACTGTGATAGAATTCCTGTCATTCTGGCAAAATGGATAAAAAGAAAATAATTTTGATGTATAAGGAAAATAAAGTTACATTTCCAATGTAGAGATTTTTGATGTTGATCTGTATCTACTGTCTTTCTATTCCCTAGGGTGTTAAAATGATCATATCAGATTTATTTATTTCCTTTGTAGAAATAACAGTGTATTAACAGGGAACAAATATTGCCACTGGCAATTTGAAAATAACTGAATAAAAAGTGCTTTTTTGTTGACACTAGAGACTAAAACCATACACTTTAGTTGTCTTCATTAACAATACTTACTATATAATTATTCACATTTGGATATGACTCCTTTAAACTAGATCTGACCTATTGTGGAACTAATTTAGGGTAAAATAATCTAATGGTTTATATAAATAAAGTGTGGCCTCAAATATATAGAATTTTACTTAAAATATCTCTACAATTTTGGAAAACCACTTACTCAGTAGTGGATATGTTTAGATTAGTAATTTACAGTGATTAGGGGGCCAGTCTCTTAGACCAAACTGTCTGAATTGGACTATTAATCTAACATTTACTAGCTATGAGACTACGAAAAAAGTGACTTCACCTCTTTGTTTCTCAATAGCTTCATTTGTAATATTTGGACATTCATAGTACCTGACATACACTGCTTTAGTGACTATAAATATATGCAGGAATAAAACAATCCCTGCATATATGCAGGGTATATGATAATAGCATCTCTTTATTGGTACTGTTAGTAATCATGATTCTAGTGGTAAAAGGAGGAAGAGAAGGACCACTGGTGATGGTAGTCTGTGTCAGATAATAAAACTTGATATTTCTTTCCTCAATAAATTATAGTCTACCAAGAAGACAAAATCATAGCATATCAGTGTGCACTACTGTATTTGGTACCTTAGTAGAGGAAAACACACCTGAGACCAGCAGCATTGCTGAAGGAGAGAAGGCAGGAAGGAAGAATAAACACCTGGGATGAGTTATAAATTCTAATAGTACTCAGACACAAAGAAATGAACGCTGTGCACCAGACACATACATTGTACAGGAATACAAGAGGCAGGGGTCCAGAGTACACTGAGCCTTTCTTTGCCTGAAGTCGAGTAATGGTGTTGTATTCCATGGACCAGAGAGGGAGACAGATCTTAGACAGTAAGAGAATTTTTGTTCCATGCAAAAGTGTTGGCGTTTTATGTGGAAATTATCGGAAAACAAAATCATGTAGATTTTATTATTGTGAGATTAATTTTAAGTATCACTAATCATTATTATAGAGATTTATATATGGGATTTTATCTCAAAGAATATTGTAAAAATGCTACTGAAGGTATAAGAAGGCAGAAAAGGGGAACTAAACATGAAACAATACTTAATCAAGAGTACTATTTGGCAATGTTTTGAGCTTATTTCCTCCTCTATAAAAATGAATAGAATAATTTTGTCAGAGTTCAGCTTTGCCAGGTCTTGATTATTATGAAGAAATCAAAGAGACC
The DNA here is from genome assembly GCF_000247695.1 of Heterocephalus glaber. Next base: position 30,850,173 of record NW_004624748.1, on the reverse strand, counting down.
CTACAGGATTTCCCTCTTGATACCTTTTAAATAAACTCTTCCAAGATACATGGCTCAAAGTAATGAGATCTCAGAAATGTGTCTCCTTATCACATGTCCCTAGGGCCCAACAGACTCTTTTGAGAATGCTAACCATTCAGCTGCTACTTTTATCTATAGTGCAAAACTCAGATTTGCTTGGGATCAGTTCTTCTTGAGGATTGTTGACATTTCAGTTTAGTCCAGGAGCTGGACTACACTGAACATGAGATTGAATTTTTATTCTGCAATAAAGATAGATGGATGGATAGTGATACATACACATAAAATACGTAATTATATGATCACTTCTTATCCATGTAGAAATTTTAAGATTAAGAAAATATATCTTTTTTTAGTTTTCTCTTTTTTTTAGAAAAGACTTAAAATATTTATAACTCAGCTTTAATTACTCAAGAATCCAGTAATGCGTCTTTCTTTCTTCATGATTAATTGGTTTCAGATTTCAAATATGTCTATGTATAATTATAAGCTCAACTTTCTTCACAAATCATATATCAAGTGTATTCTATAAAGCTTGTTAGAAGTCTAATTAAACAATTTATACTATTGAGAATCTAGTTTTTCAGTTAATTAATATTTTAACCAGTGTACAGAATAATACTAAAATAGTAAAACAAAATCTTGTTTTGCGTCTAAAAGAATGAAATCTATGTTATTGACATTGTTATATTTGTTTTAACCCTAAAATGCCTTGATTTAAATGCTGGCTCTACTTTCCACTAGATGTGGGAAACTGGAAATCTTTTTCTCTTAATTGAATCTCATTTTCTTCATGTATAAAAGCATACTTCTTCCTCTAGAATTGCCATGATGTAAATAATTTAGAGAGACATTTGAACCATTAGAATGGCATTTGCCATACAGTGACCATTCAGTATATCTTAATATTTATCTTTCTTTGAGAACAGAAAGATGTGGATAAGACAAGCCAAAGTGTACAATGAGTTGTCTGGCTATAGTACTCTTATTGCCAAAAGTAAGATGACAGGCTCTTTATTAGTCTGACTTTAACTGGGATAAGCATTGTGAAATTTTCAGGAATTGGAAAAGTTGGTCAGAAATCACTTTGGTAGCTGGAAATTTGACATGATGTGAGTATTTTACCAATCAGGACAGAAAAATAGCTTCCATAAACTTGCCAGGATGATAGGAGAGTTAGCATAATTATCTAAGTCAACAATTATCTCCTGCTCAGATCAACTGAACAATGTAATGGATCTTTACAAAGATTATAGAAATTATGCAGATATTGTATTTATTAGTAACAAAAGAAATTGAAAAATCTGTTATATATTTACTTGGAACACGACTCAGAGATTTACTTTGATGTATTCACCTAAGAGAAGAGAAGATATATATCTACAGTAAGAGTTGTGTGAGAAATTCCTATCAACATTATTTAGCTAAAAACAGAATTCTTTGTGCAGAATATATAATGTTTCATTTGTACAAATTTAAAATACATTGTAATAAAAATCTAAATATACCAATGACGGACAAAATAAAGGGAAAAAAGCTTGCAGTGAGTTGACTAGAAAACACAGGCCAAAAACGAAAAGAGTGCACAGATTACAGTTTTAGGTAAAGTATAAGACCAGACAAAAGTAATCTGTGCTGGCAGAAATGCAAACGATTGCAGACTTTGGTGGTGGGGTAATTGACCAGAAAGGTGTAGCAGACACCTCTGCCCAGTATTAACAGGCTATCGTGGCACAAGCTTCTTGGACCTCCAGAATTCGGCTGTGTTACATTGGAAGTAGCAAAGTTTGGCTGAGTTCACTCCCAGTCAAGGTCAACTGACTCCAGCTAAATTCTTCTCCTCTGATGGAGCCGGGGATTTAGCTCAGTGGTTCTACTGCCTGCCTTGCAATCCCAAAGTCCGGAGTTCATCCCTAGTACCAAAGAAAAACCAAAAAACAAACAAAACAAACAAACAAAAATTCTTCCCCTCCCAATTAACCATTTGTTCTCTTCTACAAAGAAATGCTTGTGTCCTTGATCTACAGCCCTGCCTGCTTGATACTTGTTATCAGCAGGTGTCCCAAGGCCTGCCCAGTTTCCCCCCTTCCCACACTTGTAATAATAAACACTGGATGTCCTGGGAGTCTTTTGTCTTTGCTGCCCAGAGGAGCTTAGATCAGCCCAAGATTCAGTTTCTCTCAAGTCTCTATCTCTGTGTTTCTTTTAATTAACACTTTCCTATCTTGTGGACCTATAGTACTGGCTTGCAAGAGGCCAGGAACACTGCAGGGGTCTCTGGCAACTCCCATTACCCTTTCCCTATAAAAGGAGCATGAGAAATCTCTGTGGAGAAATGGGTGTTGGTTTCATGCAGCAAATCTTACTATCAAACTGCACAGCAAACATTTTACAATACGTTGATTATATCTAAATAAAGCAATATATTCCATAGTCATGGCAAGTATAAGAACTTGGAGATTTTTGGCCCCATGTTTAATTCCCAACCAGCTCATCAGTGTTAGGAAAATGCAGGTTTTTGAAGAGGGAATGCGTGAATGTATAGTGAAACTGTGGGATGTGTTCATAAATCTGGATGAACATTTTAATGTTTCATTAGCTCAGAGGTGCTGTGGGCCCCACCTACCATTCCAACTTCCAGGATTCTGGAGCTACAGTTGAGAACATAGGCTCTGGAGTCTGACTTTTCAATTTACAGGATCTCTTGGGCAGCTGATGTCTTGAGATCTTTAACGAGACCTTCACTTCTTGAGAACTTAACTCTCTGTAAGCATCATTGTCATCTTCATGTGATGGTTGTGAGGGTTGAGTGAGGTGGTACATGCAAATAGTAAAGGTCTAAGATGTTGGCCCAAGAAATGTTGCTAAATATCAGATGACAATATTAAATTCCAAATATTACTGACACTGTGCAGATTACAGACATAATTCTAAGGATTTTTTGTTTTGTTTTTCAGAGAGGGAGAGAATAAGAGACACAAAAGCAGCTAACTTTTAGAATACTTGCTAATATTAATTGCATCTGTCTTAGAATCCATGCAATGGAGGATTTATTATAACACAGAAAAGAAAGCTCATTTAGAAACAGAGCAACTCCTGCCATCACCCTGGGGCACCAGCACACTTTGGAACCTGAATCCTAGGAACAGTTATCATTATCAATAATGGTGATTTGTGATCTTGGACAGACACTTAACTGCATGGTGTTCTCCCTGGAAAATAAAAAGAAGCTAAAAGGCATCAAAGACTTCTAAAGGATCTCATTTCACTCTAGCATTCTTTGATTCTCCTTAATGACATCGACTCTAAAGTTGAATAAATTGGGTAAAGAATCCAATTAATAACCCCAGTAATGCAAAAAGAAGTTTAATACTGTATCATTTATACTCCTGTTAAATGTAAGTAATATTATTAAAAGGTTTTACATTTATTTCCACAACTAGAATAAAAACTCTGAAGACAAAGGGAAAAAAGGAGGTAAGAAAGAAGAAAGTAAAGAAAGAGAGGGAAATAAAGAAAAAGAAATTAAAGAATTAAAAGAAAATGATTAACCACCTATATGGATACAAACAATTTGACAAATAAAAAATAGAATTTTAGAAAATATGTGTTTAAATATATAGAGATGCCAA
>NW_004624748.1:30795863-30822741 GCF_000247695.1 Heterocephalus glaber | reverse complement strand
GAAAAATATGAGAAAATGAAAAAAATGGAAGCAAAGTCTTTGCAAATAGGGAAGGGTGGAGGAGGTGAAAGGAGAGCAGGGGAAGGGGAAAAAATGAGAACCAAGATGCATTATGTAAAGGTACAAGATCCCAATGATGAATGCAACTGTATTTTATACCTAAAATGTATCAATAAACTTAATGGAAAAAAAGAGAAATGTTTTTGTCAGATACACTCTTTTCCAATTACAATATACTGCCCATCTACTACATCCTCATTTAGATTTTTATTTTATGGAAAACAGAAAAGTTTTATGATTTTTTTTTCTGAGTAGAAATTTACTATATTTTATGAATATGTAACCTACAAGAACTTCTCTTTATTTTCTACTACTCTGTACTGAATTGAGTCATGTTTCCCCTAAAATTCATAACTACTTGGCACTTGAGAAGAAAACTTTCTTGAGAAATAGCACCTATGCAATTGTAATTCAACTAAGGTGGGTCATTTTGGATTAGAGTGGTCCTAATCCAATATGATTGGTATCCTTAAGAGAGCAAGGAATACATACACACATGGAAAAAGTTCATGTGGAGACAGAGAAGATATTTGAGTCATATACCTGCAAGTCAAAAACACCAAAGATTTTTAGTAAGCATGAGATACAGAGGAGGCAAAAGGATTTTTCCTCTGAGTTTTACTAGGTAGCATGGCACTGTTGACTCTTTGATACTGCACTTCATGCCTCCAAAACTGTAAAACTATGATCTCTATTTTTAACTCTAATTTTTATTTTATTAGTTCATGTTTGCCAAACATGAAGTTTATATTCATCATGGGATGTATGTACATGTACATAAGACAGCTTGTTATTTTAATCCCCTTCCACTTCCAATCCACCTCCCTCCTTTCCTAAATCCTCTTTCCTTATCTACATTCTTGCTGTCACTATTACTATTTGCTAATGTTTGTGACATACGTTTACATGCATTGTGGCAATCTGGTATCTGTAAATTATGTATGTTATTTTTCTTACTTCCCTTCCTTTCCTCTTTTCCTTTCATCCTCATTTCCCCAGACCCCTATCCACTTGAAAGGTATCATTTAGTTTCTTTCTATTCCTCCATTATTTTGAAAAACATCCAGTTTGATGTGTTTTGTTACAGCAGCCATAAGAAATCCATGCATATTTATACCAGAAGGAACTTTTGTGTGGAGGCAGTTGTTCAGAAAAGCAATTTTGCCCAGGTGATGGAAAGGAGAGTTTCTAGAACTGTTTGTCACTCACAGAACACTCTACACTGCTGAGGACTGACAATGAATGTGCTGTCTATGACATTATTCTTTCTAGTAAAAGAGAATAAGGTTTCTTCTTTGTTGCAATACAAAGAAGTATTGTATTAGAAAAGGAAGCAATAGTTTCTGTAGCATACCAAAACTATGTAATGACTGCAAATTAAGTAAAACATTATTTGTCATTTGCAAGTGCTCATGCAGGTGTTTCTGATTAAAAGCCAACTTTCCTTCCAGAGTATATTTATGTACCCAGAATATCTCCGTTGTTTAGCTTGATATCATCAGTGCGTCTTAAAATTCATAATGAAAAGGGAAAATATGTGAGTGGGAAGTTTGTAATAGGTTAGATAGGAACTCAATACACATTACCTCCACCCACACTCACAGCCAGAACCCAACAAGGAAAACAAAAAAGTATCCTCTTGTGTACTTTCAGGAGATAGAAAAAGTAGATTTGTTCAAAGGTTAGCCAGTCTCTCTGCCTTTGGTAACAGGTCATTTCAATAAATAAGTCATGAGTAATTAATAGTGCTAGGACTCAGTACAAAAAAGAGTAAACATGAAATTGATATTGAGTGTTCTATTTTCTCTTTCTTTCTCCTTCCTTCCTTCCTTTCTTTTTTTTTTTATGCTGGAGATTAAACCCAGGACCTCTGTAATAAATAGCTATATCCCTCGCATCTCCACCCCTCCTTTTAAAATTTTAAACCAGAGTATCACTAAATTGCTCAGGTTGAGTTCAAACTTGTAATCTTTCTGCCTCAGCCTCCTAGAGTGTTGGGGTACAAGCATGTGCAACCACACTCAACACACATATTCTATTTCCTAATAGTATTTAGATTTTAAATTATAATTTATATTCACTGTTATATTTTTGATATTTAAATTAATACTACACTTATTCACTATAATTCTTTTTTCAATTTTCCCCATAAAAATTTTTGACATTTTTAAAGCAAAAATTACCCTAATATGGATACAGTAGAAAGAGTAAACAATATGGAAATTTCTATTTAATTCCAACCCATATTAAGCTGTGTTAAAAACCAGAAAAGCAAGGTTAAAGGCAATAGAAGATTTTAAGCCATCTGAGAGAGCTAATTAAAAATAACTTGGTACTAGCGGTGACATTTGAGTTGTTTTTAAGTTACTCTTGATACCATTGCAAATAAAGTATTCTTCTCTAACACTCATAATGTTAGCATAGAATCAAATAGTCTTGAATTTCAAGAGCATTCTAAAAATACTTTTTTGTCTCCCATGGGTATAGTATTTGTAGACTGAAACATCTCATTTTATGAAAGACAGAACGGTTGACAAAGTTCTCAGTGATTCACGCCCTTCAAGCTTCACGTAGAGAGCTTCCAAGAGGTGTATTACACATCAACTGTCAAAAAAGAAGATGCTGAGAATATTGGTCCTGCAGTATGTAAACATAAATTTTCAGACATAACTGACTCTACAGGGTCTTCATACTGTGTCATAGTATTGTTGCTTCTCTCCCCTGCCCTTAAAAGAAGATTTGGTAAAAAGAAGTATATTTGGAATATCTATTTTCATAATGTTTTTCTGGAACCATATTGTTTGATTTTTTAAAAAATTTTGGCTCCATTGGGGCAAAGCACACTACTAAGAACAAAGGCAATCAATCTCTCTCTCTCTCTCTCTCTCTCTCTCACTTTATCAAATAAAAACTCCTATTTCCATGAAAATGATAAACTGAAGATGTCGTTGCTATGTTAGTATCATATTATATTTATAATAGAAATCTTTTGGGAGCAATGCTACATAACTTTAGGGAAAAATCATTTGATTAGGCCTAGTTCTCCTGCCTATAAGCCAGCTATCTCATTTTGAGATATGATTCCATTTTGGCCTCCAGTCACAACTGAGGCCTCAAGGATCCCTTGATGCTGTGATGTTCCAGGGCAAGACCACACCTGTGGGAGACATTCCTAGAGGAACCAAATCTTCCTCTGCATAATTCCTCATTTATCTAGGAACTCTGCCACCCCCCAGTCATCTGTTACATTTCTTTCTCCTGATGTACTGAATAGAAGCTACAGCAAGCTCAGGGGCTTTTGTCTTTGCTGCCCAGAGCAGCACTGATCTGGCCCAAAAGCTCAGCTTCTTCTCCAAGTCTTATTTTTTCTGCCTTTCCTGTATAATAAGTTAATTCATCTTGTGCAGCCATGGCTCGCAGGAGACTAGCACTTACTGCAGAGGTTCTAATAACATCCCCCTTTCCTGTTCCCTGCAGAAATCAGACATTTTTTACTAAAAATACATTGAAGCCTAGGTTACACTTGTCATTAGAGAAGTCATAATCCTGAAATAAGTGGTAATTATGAACAAAAAGCTTTAAAAATCCATTGCATATAAGAAATATGTATTTATATTCCCAGGTCCAACAATTTGTGTCTCACTAAAATTCTTGAGTTGAAACTCTGTCTTAAATCAATTTCTTATCACTGAGGCACAATGCCCAACACCTGAATCTTAATGGAGAAGAGATTTATTTTTGTCCCCCCTGATCTTAGAAGACACAATCCATGCTTCCCTGGCTCCAAGCCATGAAAGACATGGTGGAAGTTTCTTGCAGAAACTTTACATCATGGTGGCCAGGAATCAGAGTGAATGGAAAAGCCAGGGAGGGAGATATTACCTTCCAGGTCATGCCCCCAGTGACCTGCCTCCAAGGAGTCCCCCACATCCTAACTTTAAATCAGCTATGAACTCATTCATGGATGAAATCACTAAGTAGAATACCACTATTATGATCCAATCACCTTCCAAAAATGTGAGGTTTTTGGGATACACCCCTACTCTGTGCCACAAAGTGGTAGTATTATGGTGTGGGGGATTTGGGGGAAAGACGTTAGGTCACAGAAGCTTCATGAATTAAATTAGTGGTCTTGTAAAGAGGTTCAGAGGTGAGTGTGGAAATGCACACCTATAATCCCAGCACTCTGGGAGGCTGGAGCAAAATGAAAGTTTGCACCCTTCCTAGGCATCTTAGCAAGATCCTGCCTCAAAATACAAAGAAAGAAAGAGATGGAGAGGGATGGGGTGGGGAGAGAAGGGAAGACATTTTTACTAAAAATGTATTGAAAGAAAGAAGGAAGGAAGGGAGGGAGGAAGGAAGGAAGGAAAGAAGGAAGGAAGGAAGGAAGGACTGGCATGCAGCAGAGTGAGAAGGAGAAGGCCCTGGATTCAATCCCTCATAATGTGTGCATGGTAACACCCCCCCCCCACACACACACAAAGGGCTCAGATAGCTGCTTTTCAACTTACACCACATAATGATAGTGAGAATACGTTTATTTCATATCTGGAAATATGCTCTCACCATTTACTGAATCTACCCTACCTTATAATTGAATTTTGTAGTCTCCAGAATGAGGATAAATAAACTTTTGTTTTATACTAGCTACTGATTTTATGCAATTTTTGTTATAGCAGTCCAAAAAATACTAAGACAGTGGATAACAATGTTACTGTTAACCATTCAAGACTAATTTTTAGCTGTCAGCTTCTATCATAACTGATACTGAAATTTAGTACCATGAAGTGACAGACTCTAAAATTGAAATTGCCGACGTAAAAATAGTTTGACAGACAATGGGAACCAAAATGATCAAAAGTAACAACACTGTAATTGTTGTTACATTTTGTCAAAAAATATACAAAATGCTGTCTATTGTACTTTGTTGTATAAATCATGCATTTCAGGTTATTGTGCATTATGAAATTTGCTATAGGGAATTCAGGATTTTAGAGTAAGTTACTAGCTTTTTCTTCCTTTTCTATGTAGAGTCAGTAATATTTATAATAAAGATAGACATCGGTTGAAACAGGCTAATCTAAAACAAAGGTAAAACTTTTTTTTCCTTTGGCTAGCCTTTAAGGCTGGCTGACGTCTTGTAAGGATGAAAATCTATATTATTTAATAAAAACAAATATTATTTAACAAAAAAGCTTGTTAGTGTAAGAAAAGTTGAAGAATCCAGGAACAAAACTGGCAATAAGAGTGAGATATGAAAAAAGCTAGATTTCCCCATGTCCTTTCCATGAATCTCCTGTTATATACTGCCAGGCAGACACAGGAGACACTTATTTTTATTGTGTAAGAGCAGATAACTGAGACAATAGCAGATTAACAATGCTTCCCCATTCCAAACCTTTGTCTCAAACTGTCCAAAGCTGATGCCTCAGTGGAAGCCATTAAATTGAAGTCTAGTGAAGTGACATAACTGAGCACTGTTGCTAGGAAACAGATACTCCCAAGTTGCAACTCTAGAATCAGGAAACAAGACTCTATACAGTATCTGCCTTTAAGGGAGTTGCTTACCAGTTTCTGAAGTTAGAAAATAATGAATATTCCTTCCCTTAGTGAAAACACCCTTCAGAGCTGCCTTCACCCTACACATATGGGGACACACACAAACTAGCAGGAATTTAGATTATAAAGAGATTCAGCATCCCAAATATTCATCCTTTCAAATTGCCTTATCAGATATTATTATGAGTAATACTTAAAAGTAATTCCGCTCACAGGCCAGAATCAAGTCATAGGTGTTGAAGTGGGAGAAATGGACAAAAATGATCCTTCCAGAAAAATATCCAAGACTCATTTTACTATCAGGTCAACCCATTGAAAAACTATTTTCAGGAACAGTCTGAGCAATGAAGCAATGACCAGTATGTTATATTTCCTATTAATTTCTTCTTTTTAAAAAAGTTATAATTTTTATCTTTCATTTTACATTGTTAATTGAAGGTAACTGACATTAGTCTGAAGGTCTTCAGACCACATGGATACACCCCCCACATTTGCTTGAAAAGACCATATTTTGCTTGGAGAAGAAGGTGAATATATTGCCAAGATGGTACACTATAGAAAGGATGAGGGGTATTTACATTATCAGGTTCATTTTGGAAACAGAAGTAACAAGATATATGACAGCTGCATTTTGGAATCATAAGTAACATATATATATATATATATATGTATGTTAGTTTTAAATCATAACTTTCCCACATATATTTGAAAAATGTCAAAATGCATTGATTAATAAAGAAGACCTATTTCTATAAAGGGAGATAAGCCATGATTCTCTCATTTCTAATTTTATTTATGTGGTTATTTAATGTTAGTGACTAACATTGATAAAAAAATATATGTGATTAGCGAAAGTAGTATTAACGTGAGTGCTGATTTTTAATATGAAACTTATCAATGACTTATTGTGTCACAAATCATAACCTTTACTTTTGTTACCACACACAAGTTATTCACATTGCTACTGGTCAAAAGTTCATAACTTAACTAGGTATTGTATCAAATACAGGACATTGTCAACCAATGAGTTGAACAAAGTATACACTCCTTAAAAGGGTAGATTAGGATATCTGTATAATGTTGAAAGAACAAGGAATTACATTTTGGAATTATTTTTAAGATTTGAAAATATTTATTATCATTATGTATACTAAAATTAGTTTTATTTGATGATTTTAATCAAATTACATTGTTCTATACTTCTGTTAACAGTATCTTTATTTTCTTTTATGAAAATTGTCTCTCAGTCATTTGTATGGATTCAGCAATTGAACTAACTTCACTATTAGTATGGGCATAAATCTGAGATAAAAACTATCACTTTCCTTGGGACAGCTGTTTTGTTAAAGATATGTAAAACACCTAGATTCAGTCATACAGAATAGTGTAGTTGTTGTTCTGTTATTATTAGTCCTGGATTTGGAGATTTTGAGGATTTCACCAAATATTCAAGATGAGCAAGGATTATCTCCTCATTAAATTTGTCACTATTATTGGACTTCAGAAAAAAATGACACATTTGAATGTAGATCACTGTAATGCAGATGTGAAATGTTATAAATATGTAGGAAATAAATGAATTAAAAACTATTAGATGAAGAAGAGTGTTTCTTTTTCTTTTGTCAAATTCTTCTTCTCATCTTCTTAAAATAAATACTCCTATGGACAGCTTTCATTGTCATGGTTAGTGATTAGTTTCCTACAGCCCCCACTCCTATTGCTCTAATTAATGGAATGATTCTATTGATATTTGTTAACAGTGAAATTATTTGTTAACTGTGATTATTGCAAGATAGTGCCTGGATTTTTCCTTCTATTCTACCCCAAATTGTGATCACAATGTTACTTTTGTTATTCATTTTAATTTACTGTTCTTTCCTTTAAACATAGTATGCTTGGCCTCATCTTCCACAGCTGTGACAATTAATTCTTCACTGGTCTGTCTTATGATATCTTTATCATATAAGCAAATCTCAATCTCAGAACAACCCTCTGTGCACCTGTTATGACATAGTAGCAAAGACCCTCATTTGCAGATGGTGCAGCTGTCACTTTTCCTTTTCTGAATATGACTATTTATCACAATTATTGTATATCTTTGTTGATTCCATGTAACTTTGTTCTGCCATTGTCTGAATGCAAAACTCAATGTATGAGGTCTGATAATAAATAGATTGTTGCTCTAACTGAAAAATTTACACTTTATGAATAATGTATATCTCAGGCTGGTGTGGTGGGACAGAACTTTAATCCCAGCACTTGGAGGGTGAGGGAAGAGAATCACCATGAGATCAAGGCCAGCCTGGGCTACACAGTGAGTTAGTTCTAGGTCATCTCGAACTTTATGCTGAGACCTTGTCTCAAAAATAGTATATCTCATTTAATCTTCTCAGCAATGAAAAATGTGAAGTGCAGGGAATTTAAACAAACATCTCAATATTCTTAAGTTAATAAATGACTGAGGCAGCTTAATCATACAAGCATCTTTGGTAGGAATATCTATTTCAAAATCAAAATATGCCTGGTCACTTATTTCTCTACTTAAATTCTTCAATAGCTTCTTGTCACCAAAAAAATTAAGTTCAAATTTGTAAGCATGGTCCTTAAGTCATCCATACATTGTCCCTTTTTACACATGCTATTTTACCCCACACACTTCCTACAAACTGCTGCACACAATTTATCACTTCACAGTTTTGTTACTTTATTCATACAGCTTCCTTTGACAGAAACGGCTCAACATTTTTCTTTAACCTTTATAGTTCTCTTTCTTCAAGCCTCAGTTCATAGTTGTACTTGATGTTTTCTAAGAATACCGGAGTGATTTGAGTGTTCTCCCTTGCTCTATAGCACTCTGTATTTGTCATTTGATACACATAATATTACGTAGAAAGCAGTGATATTTTATTTTCACTCTCCAGGAGGTATACTGTATGATAGAAAACACCTTTTTTAGTATGTCAGAATTATTATTTCACCACATCTGCCATGTGATTGATGTGAAAGAAGTATTATATTAAATTAAACTCTCTAATAAAACTTGAGACAAGTGAAGGAAGACTGGATCTAAGAAAAGAAGGACAGAATTATATTTAATGTGAATGAATGTACATATTAATCAAATATAGGGCAGTCATGTTGCAAGGAGCTCCTCTTTTCAAAACTTTAGATAATCTCATTAATTATAAACTATCACAATACTGTTAATGACAACTTTCACTAAGCATGCTATTCTAGATTAACCTTAATAAATTTATGGAATAACGTATTTCCTACCAGATTCACATGACAGAGATGCAGTGAATATCCTAATTTTGAAGTGAGGAAGTTCAAGAACAGAAATCTGCCAAGTGATAAACATTTAATAAATGAGGAATTGAAGATCAAAGTGTTCAGTCTGACTCTAGATTCTCTGAACATAAATAAAACACTAGAGCTTTAGTGTCCTTGAGATTAAAGTTATTAGAGACTCATAGCATCATGAAAATAACATAAAAAGACATATAATAAGAATACTCCCAGATAGCAAAGCAAAATAAAAGTGAACTGTTCCATGAATTCTGAATTCTGTGTTCAAAAGATTGTTGAAACTGAGGACTGGATGCTTTTGTTGAATAATGGCAGTTGTTATGACAAATAAAACCACAAGATGATATTTTCATCATCCAATGGACTCCATGGAGAATGGAATTCATTTTGGAAGTTGATAGTTAGTGATGGAGTTTTCATTGAGTGTGAGTCATAGTCACTATTTGGTTGCATGTCAGATGAACTTTCTTATTAGACTGGGTGAATTTCAATTTTCTAAATCTTTGCAGGTGACAAAATCTCCTATTTCAAAGTCTAAAAATACTTGGAAACTGAGATGTGGCCTGAAGGCTTTGGCTTGAACAATCCAATGTGGGCAGCTAACTTCTTACATTTGGGGATGTAAGAGATAGGACACAGAGTATTTGCAAGAGAGATAGGAATATCCAACTTTCAGAAGTAGCATCTCACTGGTCTTGTTCTGTAGTATAATTAGAATTTTGATTCACCCCTTATAGTTTCTTTTCTCATGCCCATACTCTCAATATTTAGGTCCACTCTACCTAAATATCTTGTACAGTATTATTTTTATTAGCTCCCTTTCTTCAAAACTCAATCTTAATTCAGTACCGAGACTGGCCAGTAAGAACCCTAACTGGCATACACTGAAACTCAGACTCTCTGGGAAATTAAGGAATCAGAAATTGATCTACTTTGAGTAAGAATAAAGAAACATAAAATATTTAACCAATATTATAAACAGATTATGATAGGAGATGATCTGCAAATTATAAAATTAATCTTAACAAGTGACTAGGCATGAGTAAAGATTTTGGAGAATTGAGGTGTTATTGGCATAAGTGTATGAAAAAATATGGAGAAAGGTTACTGCTTCTAATGACATCAGGTGACTTAAAGAAAGAGAAAACAAACTCAAATTCCTTGTACATTTCAAGGCATAGGGTGAAACTCAGGATTTTATGACTGTGCTCAAGTAACACGTAATCTCCTGAAATTATTTGACAGAGATAACTGGGGCTTAAAAGAAAAGAAAACAAAGCAAAACAAAATGAATAAACATTGAAAATGTGAATAGAGTTTCTGTATCCCCATGTCTAGTCAGGGAGAAGCAATAATAAGAACAAGGGCAAAACACAATTTAGATATTCTGCAATAATTATAACTTATCAGTGAACAGCTATGGCAGAATAAAAAGGAGAGCCTAAATTGACATAGACCACAAAATTAATCAGTGTAAGAAGAAACTACAACCACTAGGTCTGGAAGAAGAAAGAGAATTGTTGCTATTACTGAGACCTAGAAGCTTGTAAGGGGAGCCCCTTCAAAGGAAGGAGTCCCTTCTGTAAGGACCACCTGGAATTTTGTTAGGGCTGTCACCTTATGGGCAGAAGATTGTCTTCTTGAAGCTGAGACTCAAACTCCACTTAGTTGGACTGATTTTCAAGGGTCAAAACAATAAAGAAAAAGGAAAAAAATACAGTTTCTTGGTGAAAAATTATTAAGATAGTACTTACCTAAAAGGAAGGAACATGTCTTTTCCACACTAACTTTTGTCATACCTCTCATTAAAACCCCTATTGAGGGCTAGGAATTTAGCTCAGTGGTTTTGCCACCTGCTGCACAAGCGCAAAGACACGAGTTCTATCCCCAGTACCAAAAAAACAAAAACAAAAACAAAAAAACCTTATTGATACTAATGAAATCTATCAAAGAATTAGTTGCAAAACAAAACAAACAAAAAATAATGCAGAGTATGTAGCATGACAACCAGACTATGCAAAGGTGCATATGGCACCATGAGACGACAGCTTAAAAGTCAACACATAGGATGACTTATGTAAATTGTATATGCCAGATTTTCAATACATAACTTTATTGACCAGTAATGAATGAGAACATAAGGAACAAAAATGCACAAAATTTGAAGAGGAAGAGATTATCTCCCTTTTGCTTTCGCTTTTGTTCTTGTCTTTTTTGGTTTGGCACATGTGCTAAAACTCACTTACACATGCTTTAAAAAAATTCATTCACCAAGTGATCAAAAAGTCTATTATTTCTGAATATAGATGGGAAAACAAGAAAGCAAAAAAACAAGCTCTGCATTGCTCCACAGTCTAAGCAGCAGACTACCAATTTTATTTTTAATACAGGTCTTGCTCTTTTCCCATGCTAACCTCGAACTCATGATCTTCTGCTTTAGTGTGCCTTAGCCTTCTGGGGGCTAGGATTACAGGCATGTGTCACCAAGGCCAGATTAAGTAAGAAACTATTAAAGAATGTTGGAATGTGGGCAAAATGAGTTCTTTTATGGAAGATGTGCCCTGTTGTGACTGAGAATCATAAAAAATATTATGAAAAATTCTTGTTACTGAGCTCCAGATGAAAATAAAAATATGAACAGACATTAACTGATTAGGCAAAACTTTAGTAAGCTTACTTGATAATCAGAGCAAGCATTAAAATACAATGTTACCGGTATTACATTGCAGATTGGAAGTTGGAGTTTAAAAATAAGGCTGTAATAGGCTTTGAAAGGACAAGTAAATGACATGAGAATTTGGATCACACTACAGAACATTTAACTCTGTTTAGCATTGTCCTTCTCTCGACCTATACTGATAAGGCACAAAAATCATTGTAGTTAAAGCTGAGTTAACAAAAAACAAAAAAAGAGTAGGAAGACTATTTAGCTGGATCCACCATATCCAGTACTTGTTCTAGCAAGAGCTTTTATGCAATTAATTCCCAGGATTCAGTGAATTTATGAAATAGATAAAAAATGTTATCAGAAAAATTGCAAAACAACCATAAAATTTGACTCCTTATCTATTCAGAGTCATTAAAGCTCTACTAGCAAAAAGCTCTACTGCTGCTAGGATTGGTGGCTACTAGGATAGCCTCCAATCTGAGACTGTTTCCTATTTGTCTTCCATTACCGGGAAGAGCAGTGGACCGGGGAGATCTTCCTGAAAACAGCCGGGGCAAGAAGATTAGCAATCTGATGAATTCTTACCTATAAAATGAGGAAGATATATTTTAATACTTATTTGTAGAGAATCTTCTAATACTTGTATGATACAATCATCTCTCACATTATTTTTCTCCAAATATACTCAGAATATGCTAATGATTTTGGTAATGTCACTTCACCTCCCACCTAATAGACGACTTTGTTTTGTACTATCATTTCTAGTCGGTTGAACAAGAAACCCATTTTATTTTATTTTATTTATTTATTTATATTTTTTTGGTACCAGGGATAGAACTTGGGTCCTTGCACTTGCAAGGCAGGCGGCAGAACCACTGAGATAAATCCTCTGCCCAAGAAATCCATTTTAAACTGGACAACTTGACCAAAACTCATTCAAATAACCCACTCTCTCCACAGGTAGGCCAGTTAGAAAGGATGAGCATTAAACGTAAAAATAAATACATAGCATATCTAGTGCCAGGTCAGTGTTAAGCACCAAATCATGACAGCTATAACAAAAATTGTATGTGTGTGTGTGTGTGTGTATATATATATATATATTATGTGTATATATATATATGTATTTTATATGTATATATATGTGTGTATTTTTCTCAGAACCTCAATTTTAATACATAGATTACTATCAATTTCTAATACATAGATTGCCATTTGCCAAAGCAATCTTATGTCTGATTATCAATGTCCCTCAGTCTATATTTCTGCGTCTAGAATATTTCTGTCCAACTAAGTGGCTCAATTAAGATATAATAAACAAAGACAACAAAATAGATTTAGGGCCGGGGATTTAGCTCAGTCTTTCTGCCTCCTGCCTTGCAAGCGCAAGGTCCCGAATTGATCCCCGGTACCCCACCCCCCCAAAAAAGAACATAGATTTATCTTTTAACACTACAGATTATAACTAATGTCTTCTGTATGCATAGATATTAAAAGGACATAAGACTTGTTTGTTGATAAAGTTTATTATAGTTAATAAATGTCATAAATGTATCACAGTTGTGTCATAGTTGTGTGCTTTTGGTACAGTTATGGAATTATCAGGATTGACATATTATTTAAAACCCAGTTGTATCTCATGACTTAGTTAAAGTTTCTCCTCCTTGAGTGGTTTCTGCAGTACGGTATATCCTGATTCTCATCTCACTGACTCAAACTGATCCAATTCTGCAGATGCTGACCGTGATAAACCCAGTGGTTGAAATCACAATCTCACTGTCTTTCTGTCTGATCCCCACTTGCTGATTGAGAAACTTACTATCTCCAGATTTCCAGTGGGCCTTGTGGCCACCCTTCTTTTCTCATGGACCTGTGAATAAGGCAATGCTTCTGTTATTTCTTGTGCTTTGCTGTGCTTCCTCTTCATTGTGACTCTCCTGACTGCTATACATAAACTTAACTTTGTTCTTAATCAGAATGATGTTTATCTTGGTAGGAATAAATTGCATATAGGAAAGAAAAAAACCGCAAATGCATCTGTTCACATAAATGAGCTTTCTATGAGACAGAATCCTGCTCACATGTCAAAAGCAGGTGTTAAGCTGTCTAGGTGGTTAAAGACGTCTCACAGAAGGCATACCTGTGAACCTCCACAACCATCTCCTATGGAGCCCCTTCAGGCTTGGGTGGAATTTAGACCTGAAGACCAAATTAGAAAAAAAATGAGTTCTATCAATAAGTAAATTATACTGATCTGTTAAATAAACTGAAAAAGCTCAAAATGCATGATATTTTAATGTTGCTATTTTTAAGAGTTAAGGTGTGAATGATAAATTGAATATGTATATGTAAAAATGTTCAACAATATCCCAATATGAATGTATTCATTATCTATTCCAAGCATATACTAATACATTTGTAATCATTTAATGACAAATTTTGACTGAAGAGAGAACATAAAACAAATTCAGCTCTTTAAAAGACTCAAAAATAAGTACTCCAACTAACCTTCATTTTGTCTTTTCCCTTCATATCTTGTGTTTGGTGGCTGACTTAATTTCTGCCTCAGTGTCTGAAATCAATACTTATCTTGCCTACTCACTATTCCTATCACACTGGTCACTATGTAATATCCCAGCATATTTTCCCACAAATATTTATGAAAATATTTTTCATAATTTATTACACTGAGGACAAAGGAAAATCATGAAGGCACAAAGTCTGCAGCAGGGTCATTAGTGTAGATAGATCGTGGTCCTCAAAACATTAAATAGTAGGATTTTAGTAAAGCAACAGTGGAAATGGGTACTGAGAGGGGTAGGAAACTAGAGGAAAGAGACATTTCACAGATAATACAAAAAAAGGTTACATCATATAAACAGAATATGAAGCTCTGGATTAGGAAATGTTGCCATCTAGTGTGAATGATTTTCACAAGCAGTCTAGTTCCTAGAAAAAAGACTGTGTGCTTATATTATATCTTCATTTAATCAGTCTGCAAACTTCTTTTTAATGTTTAAAAGAAACTATTTTTGGCATCTAGTCTGTGCAGACAAAAATCAATGACTTCTTTCCTAAAAGTTAAATAAGTAGCTGAATTTTAAAATTCTTTGTGTGACTGACATAAGAATAGATGGTATAAATTGATATTCCTTTTTTACATTTTAAAGACCTTTCTCTGGAAATAGAAATATACATAGTATGAATAAAATACAATTCTATTTTCCTCATTAGTTAAGATTTATAATTCACATATTTTTCAATTACTTAATAGAAAGAATTAAAAATATACTAAATTTAAAATTGAGATAACCTATCGTGCTTAGATATTTTAAAAAGATTAAATAGTTTGAACAATAAAAATGTAACAATGAAAATATTACCATATTGCTTTTTATATTCTCATCATTCTTTATTAATTTAATTTCTTTGGAAGAATTTTTAATTTGAGAAAATTTCACTACAATTTTATATTCATTGTTATTTTTGAAATCTTGTCCCTCAAGTAGTAAGAGTCAAGCAATCGGATTTTTTGTTGGAAAGTCAAAAGTCATCATATTTATGATATTCTGTCATTTTTTTTCCAGCCATTGCTTCTAAAAAAACAAACAAAAAACTTCTTTCAATCAAGTAGTTGATCTATTTTGGGAAATCAATGTTTCTGTCTAGGTATTATGTTGTAAGATTTATTTTCATCTTTGTTCTTCTACAGTTTCTCTACCAAATGTCTGAAAATATATTTTCTATTTATATATCCAGATCAGAACTCTGTGAGACTCCACTCTGCAATCTGAATATTAAAATGATATGACAACTCCTAACAGTTTGGATCACTCAATCCATATGTCTCCCACCTTTTTCACACATGGAAGATAAAAATTGTTTTTTCTGTTCAAGATTGCTTTGACTATGTAAGGTCTTTTAAGGTTTTATATGAATTTTAAGATTATTTATTTCTATTTTTGTGAAAAATGTCATTGGATTTTTGATAAGGATTCCATTAAATCTATAAATTGTGCTATATAACTTGGGCATTTTAGCAATATTAATTCTTCCACTCCAAGAACATAAGATATTTTTCCATTTATTTGCATCGTCTACATTTGGTTTTTCAATATTTTATACTTTCTAGTATAGAATTCTTTCATCTCCTTGATTAAATTTATCCCTATATGTTTTGGTATTGAGTTTCCTCAGCTTCTTTTTTCAGAGTTCTCTGTTATTGATGTTTGTATCTGTGTTTCATTATATCTTTCACTGTAGTGGTTAGTTTTTTGATACAGTCTTTGTGTAATCTGTATTCTATATTTAGGAACATGCAATCCGTAAACAAGGACAATTTATTTTCTTCCTTTTTAATTTGTATGTATTTTATAGTTTTTTGCCTCAATTCTTCTATTACTTTGATGAATGGAAAGTAGACATCCTTGTCTTGTTCCTGAAAGCTTTTAGATTTAATTTTTGAGTTTGATGTTAATTGTGGGGTTATTTCATATAGCTATCATGTTAAATTACATTACTTCCATACTTAATTTGTCCAGAGTTTTCATCACAAAAATAAGTTTGACCTGGTCAATTGCCTTTTCTGCATCCACTGAGATGATCACATAGTTTTGTTCTTCAAAATTAATGTAGTCTATGATACGTTTCATCACATAACTGAGATCGATACCACTTGACCATGGTGAATGATTCTTTAGTGTTGTTGAACTCACTGTACTAGAATTTTGTGGAGAATTTTTCCATAGATTTACAGGCTAATACCTATTAATTTTCATTTCTTGTGATGTCCCTTTTTTTGGTATTAGGTAAATTCTGGCCATATCAAATAAATTGGGGAAGTTTTCTCTCTTTACATTTTGCTAGTCTGTGAGAAGGATTGGTACTGGTGCTTTAATTGTTTTGTATAATTCATCAGATTCCAGGCTTTGCTTTGATGGATCACATTTTACTACCAATTCATTCTCTTCATTTTTTCTTTTGCTACCAGGGATCGAACTAGTCCTTACGCTTGCGGGGCAGGCAGTAGAACCACTGAGCTAAATCCCCGGACCCTTGTTTTTTATGGATCTGTTTACATTTTCTATTAATTCATGATTGAGTCTTCATGAGTTCTATGTGTTTAGAAATTCATTTATTTATTTTAGACATCCCTCTGGTCCTTCATATATTACATAAAGGACCCTTATTTTGTATTAAGCAAGTACGCATACAACCCTGTATCATTCAGCTTTGCTTAGAGTGATGTAAAGAGCTGAATGTGCTAAATTGACTGAGGTTTACTTACAAAGACTGTTTGGTGCAAATATGTTAATAATAATCTTCTTACATCTGCTTGTCTATCTTCCTATCTACCTACCTGTCTTTGTTTAATAAGTCTAATAGAATTGTAGCCCTGGAAGAAAAAGAATTAAATAAGACATTTAAAAATGAAGGGAAAATGAAATTTAAATTTGATGTGTTCTCATGTATATTGATCTCTTTTTTTATTCATTAAGTTTATTGGTACTTTTTAATTAATTTTATTGGTACATTTTAGGTATACAATATGACATTCTTCATTGGAAATTTGCACCTTTACGTAGTCTCTCTTGGTTCTTATTTTTTCCCCATTCCCCTGCCCTCCCTTCAACCTCTCCTTCCTCCTTATTTACAAAGACTTTGTTTCCATTTTTTCATTTTCTCATATTAATTAATTAATATTAACTACTCATACTAATTTCATTCCCTTCTTTCCTTTCCCCTACCTCTCCCACTTCCCTTTCCCCTTTTCCTCTTTTCTTCCTATTTCACATTATCTATTATAACTTTTAGTCCTTATTGACACTTTCAGTTTCTCACACTAGAGAAACTGTTCAGTATTATATTTTATCTCTTGAACATGAACACGAGACATTGCAGTTAAATAAAAGAGAGTAATCTTTCAAAGAAATAAAATATTTTTTCTAGACTATCATGTAATAATTCTCATCTAGATGATAATTTATTTGAGTTTCAATGGAGTTATTACTCTATTTGATGAAAGTGTTAGTGTGTACCTCAATACCAATTTAACATTAACTCCTTCATATTTACAGACTTTGTCTTAAATATTTTTTTTTTTTTTGTACTGGGGATTGAGCTTGGGTCCTTGTGCTTGCAAGGCAGGCACTGGAGCCACTGAGCTAAATCCCAGGCCCTTAAGTATATTAATTTTGAACTTTTTGAAATTTTTCTTTCTAAATAACTTTTTTTTATATTCTGTCTTTCAATTGTAATTTTAGGTTGTCTAAAAGTGTATACATGGCTTTTGCTTTACTCTTTGGATCTCTATTTACCTTGGTTGTTATCCTGTAACAAATAGGACCTTGTGCTTAATAAATATCTAGTTTTACAATTTTTTGGAAATATATTTCTAAAAAGTTTGGAATAAATAATCAGAATTGAGGTATAACAGCTATATGTAAATTATCAAAAACAAGACTAAAAATTTACTTTACTTTTTTTTTATTTTATTCAACACATTACTGTGATCTGCGTTGTCCTAAATCCTGGAATTACAGAATTTAACAAAACAAAATTGAAAAATTTTTCCATTTTGGGTTCTTTACATCATTTACTTGGTAATTGATGTCATTATATTCCTAAGTAAAACTTTTCCTAAAATATTATATTTCAGCTTTTCTAAGGGAAAAGAAGGAATTTTCTGCATACCTGATGCTCTATGTGCTGCTAATATTGTGGTATGCACATGGTAAGAGTTCTGATATGAGCAAAGGATATTAAAAATTGGTGCACAATGTCATGTAGATCATAAGACCCTCCCTATCTGGACATTTATGTTCTGCAATGAGTTTGGAGTTTCTAGTGTTTTCTTAATTAAAAAATAAGAAAGCTCCTTAAGTCTTGATCCATAACTCCAGCCCTCCCAGAATTTAAAAAATTAAGTGTCTGTTCATAGTGAGCAGGAAGGTACTTATTATTAAGTATCAATGCTTCTAAAAAAATTGTCAAAGCAAATGATGTCCTCATCAAGGTTTGTACATACATCAATTGGTGGATTGAGAGTCTGCAGTGACAAGTTTGCTTTGTTGTCAGAGATGATAATGAATTAACAAATTGGGTAAATTGAATACACCATGACAGGCAATTGGGACTAAGTGCAGAAATACTCCCAAAATATTCTCTTAGAATAAACTGAGAATTTTTCAATGATACTAATAGATCTATATGACACTTTCAAAATATTGTAATTTTCATAATTTATATAATAAAAATACAATAATAGTAGGACTCATATGTAATCAAATACATTTTTCTGTTTAACTACTAGGTGAAGTTTTGCATGTTTAAATTTATTTTTCTATTATTGGATATGTGTTTGGAACCCAAAATAAACACACTATATTTTGGTATTTATGATCATACTGACCTTAAAACTTCCTAGTTATTATTGTACATTATATAAGGCTTGAAAATCTCTCCCACTCTCTTTATTATACAATGTAATTAAACCTTATGATGCATAAATGAGACATGATTACATAGTTTAAAGAAATAAAGAATTGTTAATCTCATGCGGAAATAAGTCTACAGGTGGAAACTAAGTCTGAAATTCTGCCTCAATAATAATGACTTCAAGAAGCTGATTTCTTTCTTTTGCTACAATTTCCTTAGCAATGACTATTTGAAGATCAATTAATACCAGAATTTCAGGAAAGAAAGCAGAACGCTGTGGACATAGTGTCAGTTCATTTCTGTTTTCATTTAATGTGTATGAAATAAGTCACATAGATATTCAGGTTTGTTATGGTTTCTAAAACATCACCCAAAGTCTCATGTTTAGAAGTAGGACCTGGTCAGAAACCGTAGGTTACTGGGAGATTGTCCTACAAAGGTGTATTCTTGTCCCTCAGCTTCTCTCTTTTCTTTCTGCTTCCTGAGTGCTGTGACATAAGCAGTTTGCTGTCATTGTTGTTGTTTTGTTTTGGGGAGGTTTTTTTCCCTGCCAGGCCTTTCTACCATATGTATGCAGCTTACCATGGACTGATCCTACTGAAACTGTAAGCAAAGATAAACTTCTCTATTTAAATTGTGGGTGTCAGGTATTTTGCAAACTAATACAAGTTTCAACAGGCTACTTTTGGGGAAGGAGATTGTACCATAAAGTATTTTTCAAAGGTTATGTATAACTACAGTCTAACATTCTATAAAAAGATCATCTTTTAAAATTTGTAATTGACAAATGATAATTAAACATATTTATTGGATATAGAGCAAAATTTTGATACATATACACAATATGTAATGATCAAATCAGTGTAATCATAATTTTCAGCACATCAGGCATTTGTCCTTTCTAAGTATTTTAAAATTAACAATAAATTGCTAACTATACTCATCCTATTGTGCTAAAGAATACTAGAATTTATTTTTTCAAATTGTAGTTTTATATTGTTACCCAATATACTCCTGCCTTTATAGCCACCATAAACCACTATTCTACTCTCTGATATCAATATTTTTTATCTTTCTCAAGTGAATTCATGCAATATTTGTTTTTCTGTACATGATTTATTTCATTTAACATACAATACTCCAGGTTCATCCATATCTTCATACAGCAGGATTTCTTTTTTCAATGACTGGATATCCTATTGTTATTTTTGTGTTATTCTTTCATCCACAGATGGACAGATAAATTGATTCTGTTTCTTTTCTACTATGTATAGTGCTACAATAAACATGGAAATATAGATACTTCTTCAACATACTGGCTTTTTCCCCCTATATATATATTTCCTGTAATGGGATTCCTACATCATATGGCAGTTCTTTTTTTATTTTTTTAAGAAACTGTAAACTTTTCCATACTAACTTTAATGATTTAGCATTTCTATTAACTGTGTATAAAAGTTCCCCTTTGTCTAAAGACTTTTTAGCCTTTGTTATTTTTGTGGATTTTGATTATAGTTATTCTATCCCAATGACAATTCATTATGGTTTTAATTTACATTGCTTTGATGATTAGTGGTGTCGACCACATTTTCATATAACCATTGGCTCTTTGTGTGAAATCTTTGGGAAATGACTATGCAGATTACTTCCCCACTTTTAAATCACATTATTTGTTTATGTATTTGTTTTTTGATGCTGAGTTGTTTGAATTTCTTATATATTCTGGAAATTAATGCCTTGGTGAATAGTACTTTATTAATATTTTCACCAATTCTACAATTTGTTGCTTTACTCCTTGGATTGGTTCTGCATCTATTGAGATTATCATGCAGTTTTTGACCTTTGTTATTTTAATACTAAATTTTGTTTTGTTTGCCACCTTCCATTTTTGAGATAAATCCCATGAGGTCATGTTGCATAACTCTTTTACATTTAGCTATGTTTGGTTTCATAGGATTTTGTTAAGATTGTGCCGCTCGATGGTAGGGACACAATCTAAGAGATGCATTATAATATGATTTCATCGTTGTGAGAGCATAGTACAATGCAGTGAAGAGAAAAGCCTAATAATTATAATGTATTAAATATTTCATCCTACAATATATAGTATAGCCTATTTGTCTGCTGAATTTACTCTGCTAGATTTCTCTAATTTTTTGTTCCAATTTCCTCCTGTGAGATTTGCTCTGACAAATAATTTTCATCCACTATCAACTTATTCAGAGCTTCAAAAAATTTATCTTTTTCATATCAGTGCTCACAGACTTACATTCACATTATGTAATATATAGATATTCTAGGATCATTTAAACTGCACCCCGATAATCAATTCACCATTGCACGTGGGTGCCCTCTTTTCTTTCAAGCACTTTTTTCTCTGCCTGTAATCTTCGTGGTACTGAGAGTGATTGCACTTCTCCTTCGGCTCTTCAATGCAAAACATTAAATTTTTCTCCCTATCTGATGTTGACCCTTCATGAATTATTGTTAACTCTTGGTGCCTTTAATAAAGCAGATCTTTTAACACATGTCATTATTTTGTACTTGTTCTTCAAGATTACAGCTATGTTTGAGTGGACTTTTCCGAATGAACAGTCACGGGTAAAAGTCACTGGTTTTCTGCTTTCTCAAATTTAATCACTTTTATTTTCATTTCCAGGTAAATCACTCCACCTGAACTCTTGATGGCCATATTAGCAGTGGATTGTGTAGACTTAGAGATCATGGTGAACAAAACAATGAGATAAAAATCAAGCACAACTGAAAATAATGCAACCAAGAGACATGGAAAACAGTTGTATGAAGCTGTTTCAGGAATAATATGGCACATTATTTTACCAAAACTTTTTTAATATGTAGAGGAAATACATTTGAAAATAATAATAAAAGTATAAAAATGCTTAGACCAGTAATATAGTCATTCATCATCAAGCATTGTGTACTATATGTAATTGTATACGCTATACTTTTATATGGCTGACACTAAGTAGATTTGTTTACAACAGTGTCACCACAAACATTGAGTAATGCATTGCATTATGATATTATGATGGTTTTAACACAACTAAGTGATAGGAAGTTTTCAGCTCTATTTTAATTTTATGGGGCAGCCATCATGCATACTCTTTATTGTTGACAGAACCATGAGTAGATGACACATAAGTTTCATTTAATATATATGGATATTGCTATGTAGTTTCCAGTTGATTATTCTTTATGGGTTTATTGTATTTTGCTAAAACTGATTTCATAGAATGAAGAAAAGTGTTTTCTCCCTTTCTATTTTTGGAATAATTCATGAAATATTTCTAGTAATTTATCTTTAAATGATGGTAAACTTTATTGATACAATTTTAAACTCAGGCTATCTTTGTTGGAACTTTTAAAATTATTAATTCATATTTTTCTGATTGAACAAGTACATTCAGATTTTTTATTTTTTTTCTGTCATCTAAGTCTATTATGTACTTCTGTAAATTTTTACAATTCATCAAAGTTTCTGGTTTGTTAGCATGCAAACGTGTATGGTATTTTCTCATAATTCTTTTTATTTTTCTGAATACAGAAAACCCATTTACTTTCTTGTTTTTCTATTCTATATTTCATTCAATTCAAGTTTAATCTTCATTATTTATTTTCTTCTACCATCTTTGCCTTTAATTTGCTCCTGACTCTCTGTTTTCTCAGTATAAACTATTGGTACCAGCTTGAGATATTGATGTGTAAGTAATGCTGTATAAGCATAGTTAGGAACAAATTTTTCTCTAAACATTGCTTAATTGCTTGCCATATGTTCAACTGGTTTTCTTTTGGTATTATTCACATCAGACCTTTCTATTTCCTTTGCAAAACCCCCTTAGGTCATTAGTTTTCAAGAGTGTGGGTATTTTTTTCACATTTTGGAAAATTTCTCAAATATTCTGTTGACTTCTCATTTATTTCCATTATGATGAAAGAACTTGCTTTATATGATTTTGATCCTCTTAAATATATGAGGACATTTTATCTTGAAGCATATCTTGGCAAATATGCCATATGTTCTTGATAAGTAATTTTTACCGTTATCACAGGATGGGATGTCCTTAAGTGCCTCTTAGGGCTAGTTTTTCAGGGCTCCAGCTGGCCCACTCATAACTTTGTTGGGCACAACTAACTCCACAGGTCATGGCTTGGATTTGCATGCTGTGGCTGTCTCATGCTGGAGTTGCATGCTGGATGATAGGACTGGTCTGAGATATCCACGATGACCAGGCTCTTTCGGCTTCATTGCCACAATGTGGGCTCCCTGGAAAGGTACTGACCTCATAGCACTTATTTTTTCAGGCCCTGAGGGTTTTCGGTTTATTCTTTGGCATATAAATGAAGGTAGCCATGCTCCCACAGCTTGTGCACTTGCATGCCCGCAGTTAGCAACACACGGACACCGCTAAATTTTACTGCCTGTGCCTTCCAGAAGAGTGGCCCAAGAGGTGTCTGTGCCTGCTTGGGCCATACCTGTGTCTGACAAGGAGAGCTGTGCTAGAATATAGATAGAGGACAGAAACCTGAGGCGACCTTAGGCAGTAAACCCTAGGAGCCCGTGTGCACCACAAGACCCTCTCTTGAAAGCTTTCTGCACTCAAGGCCCTAGCACTCTGGAGTCATGGTGAGTGGCACAGCCACAAAGATCTCAGGAATATTTTAGGGGTTATTCTTCCACGGACCTGAGGAATAGCCTCTGCTATACATTCTCTCATCAAATGTTTGGTTGATATTTTCACATGAACTTCTTGAGGGTTTTGTTTTCATATTTTTTTGTTTTTTTGTTTGTTTGTTTGTTTTTACAATCTAACAAGGATGAGATTTTTTTCCCAAATCTTTAAGGTCTACTCTTTTGACTGTGAATTTTGTCTTTACTCATCTCTCTCCTCATGCCTCACTATAAGCAGTTAAGGTAAATCATGTACCACTATGAACATTGTTTAGAGATTTTGGTCTAAGAAATAAACTAATTCATGGTTTGAAAATTCTGCCTTTTACAAAGCATAAAGATATGGGCAGAATTAGACCACATTTTTGCAACTTTATAACAAAAATAAATCCTCCTATAATTTCCAGGACCTTGATCCTAATTTCTACTTATGACTTCAGCTAAAATGCATTTTGCATCCGTATTTCCACTGATATTTTGTTCATAGTCACTTAAATAAACTCTATGAAGATTAAGAATTTTTATATACCTTATCCTCTTCCTGTGAGTCTTCAGTACTATAACCTTTATGGTCCAGTCTCTGTCCATTACCCAGTACCAAAATTGATTTCATGGATTTAGGTAATCATTATAACACCTAACTTTGTAGAAACAACTTGCCCCTTAGAGTGTTTCAGTTACTATATCCAAATACATCAGATCAGATAATCCACAAAAAAATAGAAATTTATTTCTCACCATTTGGGAGGCTAGAAAATCCAGGGTCAAGTTATGAGCACATTGGGCCACTGGTGAAGGTATACCGTCTGCTTCACAATGCCACCTTTCTGCTGTGTTCTGTGAAGGGGAGAAATGCTGTGCCTTCACATGCAGAAATGGCAAAAGTGCAGGAGTGCCTGTCTCACACAAGCCTTTAGAAGAGTACTAAACTCATCCATGAGGCCAGAGACATTGATCCCTAATCACACTCCCAATGGTCCCATTTCTTAAAATCATCACC
Source organism: Heterocephalus glaber (assembly GCF_000247695.1). Next base: position 30,798,018 of record NW_004624748.1, on the reverse strand, counting down.
TGGGGTTAAGTTAAAAAGTATGGATTTTGGAGTAACATATACATATAAATGACAGCTTAGGCAAAGAAATGGATTTTTTAAATAATTTTAAGAAAGTCTAGTATAGCATAAGTTAACTTTAATTATTTACAGTGTCAGAAAATTAAATACAATTAAATAAAGTAAATTTCAAATAAAATTACAGTTGAAGATTTTGATTTGCAAAGTGTCATGTGTTGTTTTGAAGAGTAGAAAGAATTTCAACTTTGATCTACTTCTATATATGGGATAATAATCAGTGGAAGTATAATCAAATCAGCTTTGAAGGAATAGTTTTTTTTCCCACTTCATTATAATGAATTATAAAGCAGGAAAAAAAGGTGCAACTTCAATTCTGCTTTTGGATGGCTGGACATTTTTTAATCAACATAGCCACAGGGTGTCTAATTTTCTCCTTTTGGTATGATTCTTTTCTGTATTCCAAAACAGTTGAAGTTGATAATAGTTGATATTAAAGGCTATATTTATTGAATTGTTACTCTGATCAGGCTCTAGGCTATTAGTGTCATATTTTTGCATGCCTGATATTCTTAATATCTCTCTCTATCTCTCTGCCTTTCTTCTTTATTAACCTCTTCCTAAACTCAGGATACACATGCAACCCTAAGAGTTGCTGGTTTATTCATTTTCCACAGTTATCAATAATAAGATTTGTTTTAGGGGGAGAAGCTCTAGTCTTAGTATAGTGGCTAAATCAATTCTGTAAATTCAGGCAGGGTCCAATAAAAAATAAATACATGTCAATGTTCATCAGTGCAGAATGCTGGAGATCAGACTTTACAAATATCATCTATTATTAAGAATGCAATGCAGCTAAATGGTACTGTCAAAACTGAACAACTAATTAATACAAAGGTAAGAAAGGTAATGCTAGAAACAGTTATAAGCTTAGTTGTATTTCTACTAAATATGGAAATTACTTATAAGATCTGAACTTTTATATGAAATAATGTCTCCAGCCATATTAATATATACAATATTTGAAAGTGTTGCTGTAAGATGATGAAGGAGCTGTGTCATTAGAAGAAGCCATGAATTGTTTGTGACAAATAACACTGTAAGCCTCAGGAAAATAAAATTTTATCCCCATGGACCATAGAAAGATCCATGAGATCCACAGACATCTTAAAATTATATTTTGAAAATCCTCATTTTTGGTTTTTTATCTTCTGTATATTCTTTTTTTCTTCAGTTAAACTTGTGCTTCTAATTTATTTTCTACCTCCCTTTATAGCTATTCTTCCTTGCTTTTCCTTTCTGATTTCCTGTCTGGAATATCTAGATAAAGCTTTATCTCAATATTGATATTAAATTTCACTCCTCCATTATACTTTCTTTACTACTAAACTTCATAGAGAATATTCTCTCCTAGTTAAAATACACCTTCCTCACATTTACAATGAGTCTTTATGTGGGAAAAAAAGACATATATTTATCTTTGAATATTATTTTCAGTATGTAAATAACTCAAAAAAGTTTTGTTTTCAAAGAAGTTTCCATGACAGTAATATTATTTGGGGGAGTAGTTTGTACTAAAATCTAGAAATAAGTTCATTTGAATATTTTTAAATTATTTATTTGAGGGTCGGGGATTTAGCTCAGTGGTTTTGCCGCCTGCTGTGCAAGCACAAGGACCCAAGTTTAATCCCTGGCACCAAAAAAAAAAAAAAAATTATTTATTTGATACTATTTGCTATGTAAATTTAAAAGATGCATGAAAAGTGATTACATTGTAGTGATTACTTGCAGGAAGCATTTTGAACTAGATTTTTTATTCTGATCTAACTGTATTACTCAACAATTTCTTTTTTATGGTATATTTGAAGATTCAAAAGTTTTGTTCACATTATTGGATTTTTCAGTTCAATTTTTTTATTTCAACCAGAATGCTTACACTTTTCAGGACCAGTTTTGAATAAAGTATAGGATATTCATGGTAAAGATTGCGAAAAGTTTATTTTTCCCATGTAGTCAAAAATTAACTTCAATACCTATCACCATGGACTAAACTAAAATCGAAGTGGATTAAAGATCTAAATATTAAGATAGAAACACTAAACTTGTTGGAAGATAAATTAGGTAGAACTCTTGAAGATATTGGCATAGAAAAAGACTT
>NW_004624748.1:30776412-30794501 GCF_000247695.1 Heterocephalus glaber | reverse complement strand
CATATCAAGGCCATACTCTTAAGTGAAATAAATAGGACACACATGTGTAAATACCAAATAGTTTCTCTAGTGTGAGAAACTGAAAGTGTAAACAATGGTTAAAATGATTAAAATGAATCATTGATAATTTGAAATAGGAAAAAGTCCAAAGATGAAAGTGTGAAGAGAGGGAAAGAGGAAAGGAAAGAGGGAAAGGAAAAACTATGAGAAAGGAAAAAAAATAGAAATGATGTCTGTGTAAACAGGGAAGGGTGGAGGGGATGAAGGGCGCACAGGTAATGGGGAAAAAATAAGAACCAAGATACATCATGTACAGGTACAAACACTCAATGATAAATGTACCAATAAAAGAACTTGAAAAAAAAAGTATTCTAAAACATACAAAACATCTTTTAGGGCTGGGGATTTAGCTCAGTTGTTCTGCCTCCTGCCTCACAAGCACAAGGTCCCAAGTTCGATCCCCAGTAGCAAAGAAAAAAAAAATCTCTTAAAGTTAGTGATTAAACAGCATTATCAAAGATTTTGGTATATCTGAAACTGTATCTGTATATATATCTGTGTTGCAAATAGAATTATACTTTATTTTTACAATATGTGGAGTCTTCAGAAAGATCTAGCTAGATCCTTGGAAAAAACTAAAACAGGTTATTCTGTTAATATAGGTAAATGGGCCAAGAATGACATAGTTCATCCATAAGAAAGTCTAGTAGTAATATCTTCCAAAAGATTTGCTGTAAGTAAAAAAAAGCTCTTTTCATATTTTACTAGTATTATTTTTCTGAATATTTAAAAGCTAAACTGTCTTAAAGCAAATATGGAATATGTCTATAAGCTGAAAACTAATATCAGGTACTGGAAAACCATTTTAAATAAAAGATACTTTTTCATACAAAAAAAAATTAACTCAAAATCATTTCCACGATAAATGTGCTGTAACAAGCATTATTTATTTAACTGACACCCAATAGTTATTTCATCTTTTCTGACCTGTGATAAATGATGCCATGGTTTGGATATGTTTCAAGTATATCTCTCAAAGATTCGTGTGCAGAAAGGTTGCTCCTGAGTGTGGTGGTGGAAGATGCTGGACCCTCAGGGGGTAGAACCCACTAGGAAGGCCTTAGGTCTCTAGAGAAATGACCATGAAAGTTATTGTGAGGCCTCAGCCCTCATGCCTTCCTGTTTTGAAATATGATCATTTCCTTCCATATGTGCTCTAGCCCTTGTGAGACCACCCATGTACAGGAGCCTGACCAGTGCCTGACTGGAGCCTGAACCAATGGCAACATATGATCTTGGACTTTCAGCCTCTGAAAGTTTCAGCTAAATAAACATACTTTGGTCTCTCACTGGAAGTCACAGCAATGGGAACATGTGATCTTAGAATTTTAGCCTCCAAAGCTGTGAGGTAAATAAACTTTTCTTTAAAGTGTTACTTGTCTTGAGAATTTCATTATTGTAACACACACAGACACACACTAACAAACACAGAAGTCATGTTATTGAAAATACTAAAACTCTATGAAGATACACACATATGTATATGTACGTGTATATGCACATGTACATGTGTCTACATATATAGAAATAAATTGTTGGTTTTGATTGAATTATAAAATGTACATTGATAAGGGACACTGATTTTAAATGCATGTATAGATAAATACAATTTTATACCATTGTTATCACATTCAAAATAAAATATAAAATATCTCACTACTCGAGATGTCTCCTTATTCTGACTTTACAATCTATGCTACTTTTAAGGTTTAAAAACTATTCCAACTTTTAGGTTATTCATCACATTTTACTGTTTTGGTTTATATAAATAGGATCATGTAGTAAGTACATTTTTGTTTCCATTTTGTTTACTAAACATTGAATCTGTCAGAAAATAATTTTACAGGTATCAAGAATTTTTCACTCTTCTGTGGTACTTCATTGAATTAATATAGCACATTCTTGTTAATTATTAATAGATAATTTATCTAATTTCCAATTTTCTACTTTTTAGTTATGATATAGAAATATTTCACCATTTCTTTTAAAAAATATTTCTTTAACAGACATAGCACTTATTTCTCTTTTACTTAAAAATGTGATAGCTATTTACATCACATCATATATTTATCCACACACATATAAATCTGCATATCAGCATGTGTGTGTGTGTGTGTGTGTGTGTGTGTGTGTATATATCTGTGTGTGTGCCTAGGTAATTATATTTTTGGTTTCTCTTTCAGAAATGTATAAACGTTGTATATGATAAAATATATGTTTGAATGAATATAATGAATTATTTTAGTAGGTATGGAGTACAAATTTCAATTGATAATAATTTTGTATGGCTTAATTAGTACTGTTCTTCTTTTCAATCAAATATGGTAATGATAAAAATTCTAAATAAAATATTGGCAAACCAAGTCCATCATAACTATTATAATTACAGAGTTATAAATATATAGGCATATATATAATACATATTCACAATCATGTATAATTTGGGATTTTTCTCAAAACTGTAAGGTTGCTTAAAATTAAAAAGTCTTTTATGTGATTCATCACATTAATGTAAGTTAAGAGACAATTATGTACTTATTTTAATACATGCAGGAAAAGCATTAAAAATATTACAGGAAACTACTTGTTATGTGTATTTCGACTTACACAACGATTTATATAAAAATAGTCTTTTTCAGGAATTTGATGTTCTGCTTTTGTATTTAGAAGGCACCGACTGATTTCTAACAACTTGCTCTTTTTGGTTAGTGATGAAGATTTCTGCTTTTAACTCTATAAGACTGTAGGCCTAGGGATTAGGCTTGTACTTTAGTGGTACAGCAATCACTTAACATGTATAAGGCTCTGGGTTCAAAGGCCAGTACTAAAAATAAATAATAATCTAAAAGTATTTCAGAATAGAATTTAAAATAATGAACTCTCAGGCTTACTACACTATGAGCTGAACATTACTCCCTACCAGATTTATTATTTTCAATTGTCTTCAGACTGTTTTCTGTTACTTCTCTCCCGAGGTTATGTAACATAAAAATGACATTACAAAATTCCTCCAAATAAAATCTTAATAATATAAATGTAGGAATTATATTTAAAATCTACCATTAACAAATTCCCAGAAAGAAAGAAATATTATGATTTTTACATATTAAAGACTCCAGATTTTGCTTCAAAATTCTTCTAATATCTTATTTTGCTTGTTTCAATTAGAAGGTCGCATTTACTTTCACGCTAGAGTTTAGGATTCATTCGGCAAAAATAAACTAGACTATATTCTGCAAGTCAGGACTGTCTAAAGAAACAAAACCAATAAAATACAAATAGATATAGAAAGAAATGTATTTATGTCACGCTACTATGAATGCTGGAAAGCACAAAATCCGATGGGCTAGCTGGCTTCGTAACAGGGTAGAGCTGATGAAGCACTTTACGTCTAAAGTCTGTGAGGATGAAGACCTCAGTTAAAAAAAGAAAATATTGTAGTTCAAGTATCAAAACTGTAAACTGGCAGAATTCTCTCTCTCAGAAGTCCTGTTTCTTCTCTCTCAAATTTTTGACTGATTTGATGCAGCACACATATTATGGAGGGCACTGCTTTACTCACAGTCCACCAGTTGAAATGTCCATCTCATCTAAGAAAACCTTCACAGAAACATCTGGAGTAATGTTTGACTGCATATCTGGATACAATGACCCAGTCAAGTTAGCACATAAACCAAAAACCAAAAGCCTAATTCTTGTCAACTTGACACCAATATACACTAAAATAAAAACAATAAAAAGGTTATTCCTCCTTTTATTATGATACAACTAACCTGCATACAACCAAAAATGCACTATTTCCCCAAAAGTAATTGACAAGACTCTGGGTAAAGTTGATGCTACTGTTTTATATTCTATCCTTCAAGTCAAATACTATGATGGACAATTATCAAATATCACTAAATATGAATATGGAGTCAAAACATCTAACACTACATCATAATAAATGAATAAGCAATGGAAGGAAAAAAGATATGTGCACACAAATACATGTAACAATAGAAGGCTAGAATGCTAATGAGAATGGTTTTCCTTTCTGTAATTGGTCACTTGGCTATTGCTGATATTTATAACTAGCTTCTTCCCCTACCTATCCCATGTTCCTCTTGCTTATAACAAGCACCTCAGCTGATTGTAGTTTATTACTTGGTAGGGTAACTACATCTTCATTCCTAAAGAACCTGTACCATTAATACGCTTACTTGCATTATGTGGTTGTACAGTTATACCTTGGTACTTGATTGCTTTTAAACTCTCCTAATTTGATATTCAATGCATTTAGATGAGAAAATTTTGTCCATCTCAATATTCAATTAGAACTTCAGAATGTTGATTGGCTCATGACCCACTACCCTTTCAAGACAAAATAATATGTTTGGTACTTCTTGTTTTCAGTACTCATTGAGCTTTCTGAAACCAATTAATAACTGTTAACCAATTAATAGCTGTTGCTTTTGTTTTCCATTAATTGTAATCACATGTGTGATAGTACCAAGAGACATCCTAAGAGATATCCAGAATGCTAAGCAACTACAGACATCCTCTTCTTTGCCTCCTTTGTAGGGTGATAGTCAAATTTCCCTTTGAGAATCTGGGTCAGTCACCTCAGTAAGCAAGGTTTCTTCCATCTTAGTCCATTCAAGAAGTATGAAGTTTCTGAAATTAATGGAATGTGGTCTTATCCTCCTGGTCAACAGAAACATTGCTATGTCTTCTGGTAGAAACATTTCTTCCTTTACTACTAGTACATTTATTTATTTATTTATTTATTTATTTATTTATTTTGGTGCCAGGGATCGAACTTGGGTCCTTGTGCTTGTGCAGCAGGCAGCGAAACCACTGAGCTAATTCCTCGGCCCTCTACTAGTACTTTTAGGAAAACAGAGCATGAAGTCATGGTGTCAATATGGTCACGAGGAATAATGCTAGTGTGTTGCTAGGGATAATACTGAATTCTACAACTTCTGTTTCTGTCCTTTCTTTCATGAACCTGTAAATCCTGATTATAAGAAAAAACAACACATATATTGACTGTTTTTTCAAAGTTATTATAGCCTCTTAAGAAATATTGTCCCAGCCCTGAAATGCATTACTATTTATTTGATAATGTACCTGAGCTTTCAAAAAACCATCTCACTAACTTAAATTTTAATGTCACCCCAAAACACCATTAAAGCAACTTGCAGAATAATGTTTGACCCTTTATCTGGGCACTATAGATCATCCAAGTTGACACAAGAATTAATCATTATAAAGGATATTCTTTCAGACCATAAATTGAATTACCAATTATAATTCATTGATTAAGAGGTTATCATCCATTTACCATCATATACAGGAAACAGAGTTTGTGTATCCTTGTCTACTTTATTTATCATGATTGGGCCTAAGTCATCAAGTATTTGTAAAGAAAATAGTAAACTTAATTAACATTGGACCGTAAATGCAGAGTAGTAGCATATCAAGGGTAATTATGAAGAAAAAAATGGGAATTTAGAAGTTATAAAAAGAGAAGAAAAGAGAATTAGTCAAAAAGAAAAGCATATCAAGAAGTAAAATACATGGGACAAATAGAAAAAATAAGTTGACACAAAATAAATAAATAGCAGAGATCTTAAAATTAATGTGAATTGATACAACTCACCAGCCAAAAAAATAATTGAATTAATGATCTACTTTGAAACAGGCACAGACAGAAGTAAGTTTGAGAATGTAAACATATTTTTATATCATCAAACCAGCATTCTAAAAGAAGCCAGCATAGCTATAAAACAAAATCCTGAAATACAACAGGGCAAGAGAAAGTTTAAGAATGCATAGTTATAAAATGTTATCATATAATGTTGCCAATAAAAATGTTGGGGAAATATGATTAAAAATAAAATTTTCTTTCATTGAAGAAATCCTCAAATGTAGTAAAGGAAATGTTTTTATTATTGAATAAACATTAAGCCAAATTGTATTGCTTATCATACACAGTCTACTAAGACATAGCCCAACCAAAATGAAATCTTACCTGTAGATACAGTATGTTATATATATATGTTGTCAAAATTAACTGTAAGGAGAACTGAAGTAAGAGGACTTGACAACATCATTTATCAACATTTGTCAAGAAATTCATCCTAACATTACCTAGTAATTGGTGAACCATCTGTGCTAGCTGACTAGTTTTATGCAAAAGAAAAACAAACATGTCACATTTTTTTGATGTAGGTAGATTTGCACTCTGCAGTATAACCTTTTCTTGAGTTAGGCTTTTACATTTCCACAGAACTAGAAATAGAATGCCATTTCCATTGGTGTTTGTATTTCAAATACATGGTCCAAAGGTCCTCCAGAAAAATATTCCTGAGACATAAAATGGACAAAGGTCTTTTTAACATTTGAAGGGATTATATACTGTACATTTAAAAGAGCAAAGTAGTGGATATTGAGGATGTAGTTCAGTCGTAGAATGCTAACAAGGGTGATAAGGCTCTGCTTTGATCCACAGAATGTGTGTGTGTGTGTGTGTGTGTGTGTGTGTGTGTGTGAGAGAGAGAGAGAGAGAGAGAGAGAGAGAAAGAAAGAAAGAAAGAAAGAAAGAAAGAAAGAAGAGGAATAAGAGGAAAAAGAAGATGAAGAAGAAGAAGAGAAGGAGGAGGAGAAGGTAAAAAGGGAAGGGCTAACTGCTTAGAATATTTTGTTCTTCTGTTGGGTTTCTGGAATCTTGATTACTATATGCCTAGGTGTGGTTTTGTTGTTCTTTTTGTTTTTGTTTTTTTTTGATCATGGCTAGTTGGAGTCCTATATGTCTCACTTATCTGCATGTCAAATTCTTTTCCCCTACTTGGGAAGTTTTCTGCCATGACTTCTTTGAAAGTTTTTTTTTTTAAATGTCATTAGCACATCTCCTGTTTCTTCACTGACTCTGATCAGTCTCATATTATTCTTATTTTCATCATCTAGCAGCTGCTGGATTGATTTTTCATTGTCCGTTGCTATTTTTAAGAAATCTTTCTTTTCCTGGTCACTGTTTGAAATCCTGTCTTCTATATCTGATATTCTGTCCTCACTTTGGCTCATTCTGCTGCATAAAATTTAAATGGAGTTTTTAATCTCCTGGATATCTGTTTGAATCTGTTTTATGGATTCCACTTGTTTCCTATCCTGGGACTCCATCATGTTCCTGAGCTCCTTATTTTTTATCTGTGTCTGTTCTAGAGTCATTAATCGTTTCTTTCACTATGGACACCATCCCTGTTGTTATCTTAGAAATTATTTCTGAATTTATTTTTTCCAGATCCTCTTTCCTTGGCAGTTCAGGGAGTCCAGGTGGTTGAGTTCCAGATTGTTTCATCTCATTGCCCTTTGGAGTTGCTTTTGGTGATCTGGAAGTGTGATTGTGAATCTTGTTTAAGTGTCTTCTCATTTCAACTGCTGCAGTCTGCTGCACCTTTATTCAAGTGACTCTGCTCTCCCTTTTCTCTGCAATTCTCAAGAAGCCTCAGAGAGGCCTTCTCTCTGCTGCTCACCTCTGCACCAATTCCTGGGCTCAGAGTGAATATATAAAGAACTTACAAAAGTCAGACCTTTCACCGGGGATTTAGCTCAGCGTTTTTGCCTCCTGCTGAGCAAGCACAAAGACCCAAGTTCAATCCCTGGTACAAAACAAAACAAAAACAAAAACAAAACGTCAGACTTTTCAAAGTTAAAGACCAAAGAAAAAATGGCCATCTAAAATGAACAGACATTTTTGAGACAAAGTAGAAACAGCAAATAAACATAAGAAAAAATGTTCAACATCATAGGTCACTTGACAGATGCAAATGAAAACAATACTGAGATTCCACTTCACTCTAGGAAGAATGGCTGCTATCAAGAAATCAATCAATGAGAAATGCTGGTGGGGTTGTAGGGAAAAAGAACCCTTTTCCACTGTTTTTTGGATTGTAGACTGGTGCGACCACTGTGGTTCTGCAAGCAACATGAGTGACACCTCAAAAAGCTAGGATTAAAGGCACCATTTGACCCAGCTATTCCCCTCCTGGCTATCTTCCATAAAGAATTAAAAGAATCATACCACAGTGATATATGTGCACCCATGTTTATAGAGGCACAGTTTGTAATAGCTAAAATTTGGAAACAGCCCTATTGCCTATCAACTGGTGACTGGATAAAAAAATGTATTTTTTTAATAAAATGGAATACTACTCAGCCTTAAAGAATGAGAAACTATGTATTTATTTGCTATTTCTACTTCCTTGTCTGAGAAATGTCTGTGAAAAAATGTTCAACATCACTGGTCATTTGAGAGATGCAGATGAAAACAACAGATTCCACTTCACTCCAGAAAGAATGGCTGCTATCATGAAATCCACCAATAACAAATGCTGGAGGGGCTGTGGGGAAAGAGGAACCCTGCTCCACTGCTGGTGGGAGTGTAGACTGGTGCAACCACGATGGAAATCAGTATGGAGATACCTCAAAGAACTAGGGCTGGAAGTCCCATTTGACCCTGCTATTCCACTGCTGGGGATCTTCCCCAAAGAATTAAAAGAATCATACCACAGTGAAATATGTGCACCGATGTTCATAGCAGCACAGTTTGTAATAGCTAAAACTTGGAAACAGCCCAAATGCCCATCAACTGGAGACTGGATCAAGAAAATGTGTTTTTTTTTTAAATAAAATGGAGTACTACTCAGCCATAAAAAATGAGAAATTAGAGACATTTATAGCTAAGTGGATGCACATTGAGGTGATACTCTTAAGTGAAATAAATAGGACACACATGTATAAATACAGAATAGTTTCTCTGGTGTGAGAAACTGAAAGTGTAAATAAGGACTAAATGTATAATAGGTAATGTGAAATAGGAAGAAAAGGGGCAAAGGGGAAGGAAGTGGGAGGGCTAGGGGAAAGGATAGAAGGGAATGGGATTAATGTGAGAAAATGGAAAAATAGGAACAAAATCTTTGTAAATAAGGAGGAATGGAGGGGTTGAAGGGTGGGCTGGGCAAGGGTGAAAAATAAGAACCAAGAGAGACTATGTAAAGGTGCAAATTTCCAATGATGAATGTCATTACATTGTATACCTAAAATGTACCAATGATTAGAATGAATAATCAGTAATGCAAAATAGGAAGAAAAGGTCCAAAGGGTAGGGATAGTGGGAGGGGCAGGGGAAAGGAAAGAAGGGAAAGGAAAAAATGATGAGAAATGGAAAAAATGGAAATAAAGTCTTTGTAAATAGGGAAGGGTGGAGGGGGTGAAGGGAGGGCTAGGAATGAGGAAAAAATAAGAACCAAGATGCATCATGTAAAGGTACAATTCTGAATGAGAAATATAATTGTGTTGTATACCTACAATGTACCAATAAATGAATGTAATTTTAAAAAAAGAATGAGAATCTAGAGACATTTATAGTTAAATGAATGCATATTGAGGACATACTCTTAAGTGAAAAAAATAGGACACACATATAGAAATATCAAATAGTTTCCCTGGTGTGAGAAACTGAAATTGTAAATAACAATCAAAATGTAGAATAAATAGTGTGAAATAGGAAGAAAAGGCCCAAAGGGGAGGTAGGAGGGGTAGGGGAAGGCAAAGAAATATATATGAGAAAAGGAAAAAATGGAAACAAAGTCTTTGTAAACAGGGAGGGGTGGAAGGGTGAAAGGGAGGGCAGGGGAATGGGGAAAAAATAAAAACCAAGATATATCATGTAAAGGTAAAAATTTCCTATGATGAATATCATCATATTGTACACCTAAGATGTATCAATAAATTTAATAACTTTTAAAAAGAATCTTAAACTTGTATGCACATAAGGAAATAATGTTATAATATATACAGCAAAAATCAGTACAACATAATCAGACAACTCTATATGGTATTAAATGATTTCCATGTCTCTATTATTAATAGATAAAACAAAGTAATTATAGTATAAAAAAGATAGAGATTTTAGCACAGCACAAAAGAATCATTAATTAAAATTCAGAGTTCCAGAATGGTGGGGAAGATGATTGTCTGTCCCCAACTCAATTTTCACCCCTGTAGAAATTGTGGGTTCAGAGTAATTCTCTGTGCAACATTGTGCCCATTTGTGTAAAAGCCAATGTGTCAAAGAGAATCATATAATTCTCTTATTGAGCATGTATTTTTCTGGTTCTATAGTATACAAAGGTGTTTCAGCCTCATTCACAAGTTCTGGGATATTTTTAATGAATTGTTTTCCTTTTGGACAGTTCGTAGTTGAACTTTTGCTTGGAGGAATGAAGCCAGTGAACTCATTCTTGCACTTTGCTGAAGACATTGTTAATGAACTGGATCATTTGATGCCCCAGGTTCTGATGTGAAGGAAGGTAAAAATATTCTAGGTATCTTATCAAGAAAATGATGGCCAGTTGTGAGATTCTATTTATTATTATGTATTGTTTCTGGCCAAAGATAAGAGTTAATGATTAAATAAGTAGTAGAACAAGAGAAATCATGTGTAGCTGTTTGGTGAGTTTCCAATAAAATAGACTAAGTGGCTTGATAATAGAATTTATTTTCTCACAATTTTGCAGACTAGAAGAGCAGACTAAGGCCTGGAGAGATAGTTTCTTGTGAAAGCTCTCCTGGCTTTCAAATTCATCCTTTCTTGCCCTCCTTCCGAGCAGCAATGATGGGGGGAGCAAAGGATCAAGCTCCCTGTCTCTCAATCCACAGACACTAAACTTGTCAAATCAGAACCCACATTTATGACCTTATTGAACCCTAATTTTTGCCTTAGTTCCATCTTCTAAGACAGCCAACCCTGAGGCTTAAAGTTTCCATATTTGATTTTTAGGGGGATACCAACCTTCAGTCCATAATACAACCTGACCTTATCCACATAATGTACAAATTGCCACACAGAAATAGAAAATAATTTATGACACTGTCCTTTAGGGGAAAGTTTAACAAGGTTGATGTATAAAGAGTCAATAAGCAAAAATCCATTTTAAATGATTTATGACACTTTACTGTGGGGGAATTTTAACAAAGTTGATGTGTAAGGAACCAATATTTAAAATCTATTTTAACTTATATTTTTTTTGTTTCTTCAGAAAATTTAGTTGATTAAAAACCTACTAGTTCCAGAGAAGTAAATGTAATAAACCCTAAAACAAAAGCAAGAAAAAAATGAATAAACACTGCATTTAGGAGGAAATCAATGTTGAATTTAAATATTTTTCTAAAAATTCAGATCTCTTCACTAAAGATTAAAATGCAAATTAATACAGAAATTTTATTAGATTTTATATGAAATGAGAGTTACAACACTGACAACTATGAAAATATAAATTAGTGAGGAAAAAATGAACTGGTTGATGGATATTAATTTGTTACAAATACCCTTGAAATACTTGTTATTATAAGAAAAATTTCAACATATGCTCTCATACAATTCTATTCCTAGGTATAAAACCTGCATAAAGTCCTAAATATTAACATAAAAAGAAATATTTAAGAATAATAATAAGCAAAATTATTCACAATAGAAAAAAATCTGGAAATGCAATGCACCAACAAGAAAGTGCACAAATAAAATGCAATGTATTTAGAAAACAGAACAATATAAAGAGTAAAAGTAAATGGAGTAGGGTTTTGAGGATTGTATTTTGAGGATTACATGCGTTTTACACATGTGGAATACAAAACAGTCTCACAGAAAGAGCCACATCATGGCTATTAGAAGCTGGGGAGGATGGGGAAAGAATGTGTGTAGAGATTGGTTAACAGGAATGAAGTCATTGCTTTATAGGAGGAATGAGTTCTCTACTACTACATAGAAGTGTGATTATGGTTAGTAGTATTGTGTTGTATATTTCAAAATATCTAGAAGGAATGATTTTGATTGTTCTAGCCACAAAGAAATGATTGGTGTTTAAAATGATGGGTAAGCTATTTACCTTGAATTGATCATTCCATGCTGTGTACACTGAACTCCACAAAAAAATGCAATTGTGTCAGTTGAAAGAATAAATTAAAATAAGTAGCAAAATGGTTCTTTCAATATGATCCTTTTGTATAAATTTCTAAAACACAAAAAGGCTTAGTGTGTTAATTAGGTATGCATACATGTATAGAGAAACACATCATTATCAAATATTGAAAGAAGGTAAGATAATAGCACATGTGAAATTCAAGCACTAACCTAAGATTATTGCAGTGCACATATATATATATATATTTAAATTTAGCAATGTTTTATTTTTAAGTAAGTGATCATTTTAAGGGGTATTCATTTTATAATCATGTCACAATTGATATGAATGATAGACTTGTTCTTTTGGTAGTGCATACTTTATATAACAATGTATTTCATAAGATGAATACTAAAAATCAAATTAAAAAATAGAATTTAAAAGATATAGCTTGAAATTGCTTACCTATATACATGTCCTAAATTATTTCAAAGCCTATGCTAACTAGAAAGAAAATAATTGTTCAATCCACTAAGACCTGAACTTCACATACATTCATACTCTTTGTCATTTTTAAGGTAAGTCTAGCCTTACATTAAAAAATAATTTTCCTTTTTATGATCATCAAAATGCTGCTTTATGCATCCCCCAAGCCTGCAGCACCAGCTGTTTGAACCAAGTATGGGACTCATTGGACAATGCCGTCTGAACAATCTGTTCATTGAAACCGTGTAGCTGGCCTTGCTCAAACCTGCACCTGTTACAAACATTTACCTGCCTGTACACAGCTGCTCTGACAGCTGCAACAAGAGGCTAATACTTTCCATGGAGAATTTTGGTCCGCGAATGGCACTCCTTTTGCCAATTGCTCAAAAGTTTCCTTGCCAAGGCCCAATATGTTAGAGCCTGAAGGTGATAATTTTCACATAGACCTAAAATTCTAATTTCCAGACAACTAGGGAATAGATACAAAATTAGATAGGGGTAAAAATATAATATATTATCACAGAATGCTGCAGCTTATGCCTAAGGCCAAAATTGGACTTTTTAATGCATTTTTCCCCATGATATCAGACCTTTGGGCCCATTGGAAAAGATGATTATCTTTACAGAGACTTGTTAAAGATCTAAAGCAAAAGAAACTCATATTTTATTGGTGATAGTATAAAAGAATAAAATTATTTTAAAACTCATGAATGTCATCATTTTATAAATATCTTATAAACACACCTCTAACATTATTAGACCATGTTCATAACAAAAAGATGCACATGCATATATAAAAATAAACACATGCACACTCATAAACACTCTCCCCCAGCAATTATGCAGGGAAGGCTTACAATGTTATTCCCTAAATTAGTTTTAGTATGCAATGCTTCATTATATAATTTGGGAATTAGCAGATATAAAACACATATCATCGTTCATTTTGTATTAGGTAGCTTGGCATTTTTGTTCTTAAATCATCCATAATTTTATACAATTTTATTTGTATATATTTATACCATTTATATTGGGATCAGCATGACTTACTTTCAATGTGAAATGAGATTCAAGTTCTAAATATTATTTAATGACTTAAATGTGCTCTACCTGTCTGAGACTTGCAAAAACAAAGGTATAGATACTATCTTCAGAAGTTTAATGAGAAATCAGAGCAATCAACTTGAAAACACATGTAATAAAGTCTTTTAAGGGTTAACATATGAATATCCCTGGAGGATATTTAGTATAAAAAAAAGAAATAGGAATAATTTGTATTTGAGAATTTGAAGCAAGAAATTGGTTTCTCAGCTGGGCGTGGTGGCACAGACCTGTAATCCTAGCCCTCAGGAGATTGAGCCAGGAGGTTCACCTCAAGTTCAAACCAGCCTGGGCTACATAGTGAGACCTTAGCTCACCCCTTCCCCACCAAATGGGCTTTTCAAATGCAGTATTACTTGAACAAATTTAAAAATCAGAGGTTGATATTTCTTGCCCCATTGATATGGCAAAAAAGATTTTCCAGAGGAAAGATCAGAAGAATCAAATAATGGAGGAAATTTAAATGACAGAAAATATGAAAGCTGCATTTTTGGAAGAACCAAAAAAAATTTTGCTTATGTGTGTTTTGTACTAAGGGTTGAGCCCAACGGCACCCTACCATAAACTGCCTTTTTTTTTTTTTTTAAACAGGGTCATCCTAATTTGAACAAGAAGATCTGAAACTTGTGATCCTCCTGCATCTGCCACTGGAGTAGCTAGAATTTTAAGCTTCTACCACTATTCTCAGTGAGAAAAATGTTTAATAAAAGAAAAACTGAAGGGATAGCCAGGTAATTCACATTTCCTTAATATAAGAAAGAAAAATAGATTACCATGGAATACTGGTTTTATTTGAATTTCACATTAAAAAGATAAAACATGTTAAATTTTATATATTAAAAAATAAAAATTCAGTCTCAATTTCCTAGAAATAGAAAGGAAAATACACATACACAAATACTGAGCAATTCCATTATAATGAAACAAAATCTTATCATTTCATAGCCATTTACGTCAGGTAATCTTTATTTGCATTTTCAAAGCCACTTTGAATTTCATGCATTCTGATTGTAGCAACTGCCTATTCAGAATAAATGCTTTTCCATAGTATGCCTATAATATCACCATTGGCTTAGGATTTGGCACTGAAATAAAGCTATTACTCTTTAGTATATCTATTTATGTTTACAAGCTAGCATATAATTTTCATGGAAACAGACTAAATATTTAAATATGAATATGTTATGCGTTAGCCATGTACTAGTGAAACAGCAAGAAATGTATATTTAATGGATGGAGGGAAGTATATAATTTCATATATAGACACTCATATAACAGAATTTCAACAAGTTCAAACTCTACGTGAGCATAATTCAGAGACCAATAATGCATTCTTTGATCAGGAAGTTGAGTAGGGCTCCCAAACCCATACACCTGGCATAGCAGTGTTTGCTTGTCACCTACTCACATTTGTTCTACCCACATTTGTAATAGAGTAATACCTTGGTTCACAAATGCTTCTGTTCCTGAATAATTCATTTTGCAAACAAAAGCCTAGACAAAATTTTACTTCCATTAATACACTCTGCATTGGGTGAGGAATACGACTGTAGCCATCTTCCCATATGAACAAGAAAATGGCCATTTAGCTCATAATCCTGGAACAAATTAAGTTCTGCAGCCATGATATCACTGTATTTATAAAGCAGGTTGAAGAAGTTTAATTTTGTGTGTCCATTTACACTACAGAATATTTTTGGATAAACGTTGTCAATGGAATGAGGACAAGAGCTATGCGAAAAGTCAATAGGATATGGAAATATAGGTGAAAAGAAGTATCTTAAAA
Source organism: Heterocephalus glaber (assembly GCF_000247695.1). The sequence goes on along the minus strand of NW_004624748.1, from coordinate 30,779,123 downwards.
GTTCCAACCAAATTATACTAAACACACACAAACACACACACACACACACACACACACAAACAAACATTATTGTAAATAAGGATTAAAAAATTTATAATAGATAATATGAAATAGGAAGAAAAGTTCCAAAGGGGAAGGGGAAGTGGAAGGGGTAGAGGAAGGAAAGAAGGGAAAGAAATAAATATGAGAAAAGAAAAAAATGGAAACAAAGCCTTTGTAAATATAGAGGGGTGGAGGAGTTGAAATGAGGGCAGAGGAATGGGGAAAAAATAACAGCCAAGATATATTATGTAAAGGTACAAATTCCCAATAATGAACGTCATCATATAGTATACCTAAAATGTACCAATAAAATTAATGAAAAAAAGACCTTAAAATTCAAGAGTAGAAGAATTGTGTTAGTGTTTGCTACAGCAATGCATTGAGAGATTTTCATTTTCTAAAATGAAATCAGAATAATCTCTTCAAAGATGCATCATACTATTTCATTACTTAACATATTTTAATAGATTCCTTTTGCTTCCAGAAGTTAATCATTCTTATTAAGATCTTTTCTTTTCATGAATGGGACATTTTCCCTCTGTGCTTCATGTACTAAAACACAGCACATCACTTCTTCAGGGATATCTTCCTTCTGGCCTTCTAGATGAGATCATTTTTCTCTATTGTCAAATTTCAAAATGTTTTTTTTTTCTACTTTTGAAAAAATCATCAATTATAGACATAATTCAAAGACAATGTTATTATTGAGACTATAAACTCTCAGAAATTAGCAACAACTATTATTATTTTAATGTATTAATTGACATGAAATATTTGTAAAGATTTGTGCAGTACAATTTGATGCATGTATATAATGAATAATGAGCATGTATCTTCCTAATTTCTGTTATCTCTTCTTCATTTCACTCTTTAAATTATACTTTTTGTTGCTCATATAAAAAAAATTTTTGGTACATTTTAGGTATAAAATGCATTTACATTTGTCATTGGGTACTTGTACCTGTACATGATGTATTTTGGTTCATATTTTTTTCCCATTGCCTGTCCTCCCTTCACCCCTTAAGTCTTTCCTATTTTCAAAGACTTTATTTCCATTTTTTCCTTTTCTTATGTTTTCCTTTCCCTTCTTTCCTTTCTCCTTGCCCTCCTATTTCCCCTACCCCTTTGGACCTTTTTATCCTATTTCAAATCATCAATTATTCATTTTAATTGTTTTAATCCTTATTTGCACTTTCAGTTTCTCACACCACACATGTCCTATTTATTTCACTTAAGGGTATGTCCTCAATATGCAGCCATTTAGCTATAAATGTTTCTAGTTTGTCACTCTTTATGGCTGAGAAGTACTCCATTTTATAAAGAACCCCGCATCTTTATCTAGTTTCCAGTTGATGGGCAGGTGGGCTGTTTCAAAGTTTTAGCTATTACAAACTGTGCCACTATAAACATATGTGCACATATATCGCTGTGGTTTGATTTTTTAAATTCTTTTGGGAAAATACCCAGCAAGGGAATACCTGGGTCAAAACAGACCTCTAGTCCTAGTTTTTTGAAATATTTCCATACTGATTTCCAAGGTGGTTGCACCAGTCTGCTCTCCCAACAATAATGGAGAAGTGTTCCTTTTTCCCCATACCCCTGCCAGCATTTGTTATTGGTTGATTTCTTTATAGCAGCCATTCTTTCTGGGGTGAGGTGGTATCTCAGTGTTGTTTTCATCTGCATGTTTCCAATGACCAGTGATGTTGAATATTTTTTCATATGTTTATTTGTTGCTTTCCCTTCTTAATCTGAGAAATGTCTGTTCATTTCAGATGCCCATTTTTGAATTGGGTCTTTAAATTTGGTGGGTCTGATTTTTTTAAGTTCTGAATACATTCTAAATAGTAGTCCATTGTCTGAGGAACAGCCGCTAAAGATTCTTTCCAACATATTAGGCTTTCTGTTAGCTCTGTTGGTGGATTCTTTTGCAGTGCAGAAGCTTTTTAATAAGATCCCTCTCTTTTTTAATGAGATCTCTGTTGATTCTTTGTAATTCCCATGCTACTGAGGTTTTGTTCATAAACTCTTCTCCTCTGCCAATGTCTTCAAGATTTCTACCTAACTTATCTTCCAGGAAGTTTAGTATTTCTGTTTTAATATTTAGATCTTTAATCCACTTTGAACTTAGTTTAGTGCACAGTGATAGATATGGGTCTAATTTAAATTTTGCCAGGTTGAAATTCAGTTATTCCAACACCATTTATTAAATAGGCTATCTTTCCTCAAATGAGAGTGGTTGGCTCCTTTGTCAAAGATGAGATGGCTGAGTATGTCTGGAGTTCTTTCTGCATCTTCTAATCTATTCCACTCATCTTCAGGTCTGTTTCTTTGCCTACACCATGCTGTTTTTATCACAGTAGCTTTGTAGTATAGTTTCAAGTTGGGGATTGTGATACCCCTTGCCATGTCTCTGTTGCTTAAAACTGCTTTTGCTGTTCTAGGATTTTTCTGGTTCCAAATGCATTTTTGGAATGTTTTCTCTAATTCTGTGAAGTATACTGTTGGAATCCAATTCACATTGCATTAAACCTATATAGTAGTTTTGGAAGTGTGGCCATTTTCACTATATTGGTTCTTCCTACCCAGGAGCAAGGGATGTCTTTCCATTTTCTTATATCCTCTTCAATCTCTCTTTTCAGAGTGCTATAGTTTTCAGAGGAGAGGTC
>NW_004624748.1:30739597-30751264 GCF_000247695.1 Heterocephalus glaber | reverse complement strand
ATTTTTTCCAGATCCCCTTTTGTTGCCAGTTCAGTGGGTCCAGGTGGTTGAGTATCAGAGTGTTCCATCTCTTTTCCCTTTGGGGCTGCTGTAGGTGATCAGGAAGTCTGGTTTTGAGACTTATTTATGTGTCTTCTCATTTCAACCCGGGGAGAGGGGGTGTTGTTGTCGCCTGCGTGGCTCATCTCCTCTGAGCTGGGAAGGGTGGGACAGGGACCAGGAGCAGTGGGAAGGATGGTGGCCTGGAAGCCCCTTCCTCTGGGCTAGGAGTGGCAGGATGGACAGCGGACCCATAGCCTTTTCCTCTGGGCCAGGAGTGGCAGGAGGGATGGTGACCTGGAAGCCCCTTCCTCTGGGCTGGGAGCAGTCAGATGAATGGTGGCCTGGAAGCCTCTTCTTCAGGACCAGGAGCAATGGGATGGTGGCTCAGAAGCCCCTATCTCTTGGCTGTTAGAATATATTATTTCTAATGTAAACTGAAGGAAAATAAAATGTACCATAATAAATTCTGTTTGAATGTATTAAAATAATGATAAATATATTTTCTTTCATATTCATAGGAAATTAAGTATAAAAATTGTGAACCATTCTGTTAATCTGTCTCTCTCTTTTTTTTGAGACTGGGTCTTGCTATGTAGTTCAGGTTGGCTTTGAACACACTATGTTGCCCAGGGTTGCTTCAAACTTTTGGTGATCATTCTGCCTCAGCTTCTCTCATGCTGGAGTTACAAGCTTGCACTGAGATTACAGGCATGCACCACCATGCCTAATTTGGGGTCTCTTAATAAATTAACTATGAACTTTGGTTTTCATTTGTAGCATGTATAAAATCAGTACATATAAATGATTCCATCCTAGGATCTAATACATTGGTTTGTACATTGCAGATGCTTTGCACTTGTGGTATTTGCATAAACTGTACCATATACCTATATCATTAAAGTTTTCAAGTATTTTTGAATTGAATAAATTAAAAATATTGATTCCCCTTTTTAGGACTGTTTTATTAAATTAGAAAAATCCTTGAAAGTGGGGAGAAATCAGATGACAGTTTCATTAAATACAATAACTTAGAAGCATAGGTACATTTTTATCTTTGAACAAGAACATTCAAAGAAAGGAATTGAATGTTGAGTTGCTTGTTCTGCTTCATATAGACCTCAAGAAGATTCAAATAACAAAAAGATAATGAACATAATGTGTTGTAAAATGTTACCTATCTATGCTTTGGTGATATGACATAGCAAGTATGGTATTTATTAGGCTGAAGGTCAGAATTATGCTTATAAGACAAGATTAATTCCATCTACTTATGATAAAAAACATGTAATAAAAACACCTTCAGTGACTACCCTGTTCCCAGACAACAAAGAAAGAATGTGGACGTTTCAAGCTTCTTCTAGAACTTCTTGCATTCCCCACCACATACCTTTCAGCTCATGCACATCATATTTCTTGATCCTCTGTGTTTATCATATTTTTTGTGTGTGTGAGTTCTGAAAAAAACCTTGAAATTAGAATCATAATTCATGCCTGTTCCCAAATATGAAGAAACATAGCCTTAGGTTATGCATCATAATGGACAATGATTTCATTAGAGTATAATATATCTTAAAGGTGGTACAAGTCTGGCCCAAATCTTGAACAAGTTTAACATTTATGATACTCTACAAAAATAAGAAAACTCACAAACCATTTATTCAAACTCATTTATATGTATACTTTAATTTCACACTATCCAGGAATGAGTATAGAGCCAGTTTGTTTCCCAATTATTAACTTTAATTAATTCTTCAGTCTTTAAAGATCTTTTAAGGTATATTTTTAAATTTTTCTGGCAATCTACTTGTGAATATTTTTTTTCCTTAAATTTTTGTATTGGTACATTTTAGGTATACAATATGTTTACATTTATCATTGGGTGCTTGTACCTGTACATGATGCATCTTGGTTCTTACTTTTTCCCCATTACCTGTGCACCCTTCATCCCCTCCACCCTTCCCTATTTACATAGAGTTTGTTTCCATTATTTTTCTTTTCTCATAATTTTTCCTTTCCCTCCCTTCCTTTCCCCTTCCTCTCCCACCACCCCTACCCCTTTGGACTTTTTCATCCTATTTATTTATTCTTTGCTGTTTTCTTCATTTTCTTTCCTTTTACCTTTTCATATTTGTCTCTGATCATCTCAAATTTCTTGCCTTTCTTTTCTCTTCTGTTACAAGGATTTCTGCCATAGTTGCAATTTTTAAATCCTATTTTAATAATGAAAATCACAATAAAGATTATGTAGCTTACTCTCTTAATTGTTACATGGATGAAGACGTATTTGGAAACACATAATTATATTTGGCCAAGGTTGTTTGGGAAATTGTACCTGGAACTAGACCTGCCTGATTCATTTGTCAAGTAGTCTTTTTCTATTTAAACTATAATTTCCTACCTAGTACACCTTTGGAGAGTTTTAATGTAACTCTTTTTTGTGTCTCAGACAATTATTTTCTTGCACAACTTAATGTGAGATGAAATCCAAACTTAAGGATGGTTATTTTGAATATTTCGTTCATCACTTTTGTATGTTTTGTTTTGTTTTTGCAATGCTGAGGACTTAGGGCCTTGCCTGTGTTAGCAAGTGTTCTACCACTGAGCTGCATATTCAGCCTATGGTATACACTTATATAAGGCCCTGTGTTTTAAATTTTTAAAGATACATCTCCTTTCTCTGGATTGCAAATATAAAAGTGATTAGGAGGTTAAAGAATCATAACATAAATAAAGTGGAGACGAGGCAGGTAAACGATCATAGTTTTCTGAGCTTTCCTGTGGCATTGAAAACACTATTTAAAAAACATTCTCAAAGTCTTTCAATCATTAAATCTAGTGGTTCTTATCTTTAAAATTTTTAACCTAAATTTTTATCTTCAATTTTCTAAAATGCCCTTCAATAGGTTCGTATATTCAAGGTGGGGCTTTGGGCAATGATAGTATCATAGAAATGCTGTATTCATCAGTGATTTAATTCATTGATGTGTGTATAGCTGAATGTGGTAACAGGAGGTGGGGCTTGGACAGAAGAGGCGGGTTACTGCAGGCCTGACCTGGAAAGGAATATTCTTGTCTCTGACTCCTCCTTTTTCTGTTTCTAGCTGCCATAAGGTGAAAACCAGTCCTCCACTATTTCCTTTCCCAAAATATTTGTGTTTGAGGCAGCCTATCATGGGCTCAATCCTCTGAAACCGTGAGCCAAAATAAATCTCTCCTATATTTTAAATTGGTATTGTTGAATCTCTTCTCCAAATAATGTGAAAGTAACTAATAGAGAAAATCGGTACCCAGAATGGGGTAATTGGGTCAGGACCTCTATTGGACCATGTTGTTCAAAACCCACTGGAAGCATTTTTCAGGAGGAATTTGGAAATCTTTGGAGAATTGGGCTGGAGAAAGCCTAGAACTCTGTAAACAGAATTTAATGGGCAATTCTCATTGATGTTTAGAATATCATACTGCTGACAGAAACAGGGATAATAGAGGCCAAACTCATGAAATTTTACCTGGGAATGAGGAAGTTATTGGAATTTGGACTAGAAGCTATTCATATTGCATCCTGCTAAAACAAGGTCTACATTTTGCCCATGTTCTAAGACTTTATGTGATTTTGAATTTAAAAGTAGTAGACTCATTGATGTGGCAGAGTAATTTTCATGGCAGCTCAAAATTCAGACTGCAGCTTAAGTACTGCTGGCAGATTTTTTTGTTTTGGTTTGGTTTTTTTGGTACCAGGGACTGAACTCCGGTCCTTGGATTGCTGGCAGATTGTAGCAAGACTTATAGTGATATTCAGGAGAGAAATCCAGAGCTAAAAAATGTGAACATTTTACAGTTTCTCCAGAAAGAAAGAATATGTAAAGATAGGGCCAATGAGAGTATAATTTCTGAAAAGATTAGCATCTTTAAAGAGAATTCTAATAACACAACAGAACAATAAGAAAAATGAGTTGAGGGCATCTCAGGAATTGGTCAAATCTCACCCATCATAGCCTAAAGGGTAAAAAATGCCAAGCTTCTTTGAAAGGTATTGCTTTGGGTAGAGAGCACCTGGGTACCCTGCTAACTCAGTACTGCCTAGGGAATTATATTCCTGAGTTTATTCATCCAAACACTCAGAAGTCACTGCAGCCAACGTCCAAGGAGCCCAGGTTACTGCATCACCTAATTGCAGACACTCATATTATCCATATGGTGTGGTTTTTCGGGTATAAAGAATGTAATAGTTACAGGGTCATGGAGGCTTCCAACTTGATTTCAAAGTAAAACCTGGGAGGCTAGACAATATGCAACTGAGATGGTGATGTATGAAGCTGTAAGAATGAAGCTAAAGGAGCAAGGGTGACCCCAAGAAGTTAGAGATGGCAGGAATATGGCTACTCACTGAGAAGCATATTAGTTAGCTAGCATAGCTATTTCAAGAGAAAAGCCTTGTGGGCTGCAACCAACAGGGCCAGAGGGGCAGGGCTCTCTAAATCCTTTGCAGTTCATATTTCACCACAACCCCCTCCAAGGTCTGAACATGAAGCTATAGGATATAATGTCACCCTTGTTTTGCTTTCTGTTCTACTTTGTTTTGATTTCCCTCTATCCTTTTCTTCCTCACATTTGGAATGCAAACATTGTGCCATAGTATTTCAGAAGTATTTAACTGTCTGACTATTTTTCATGAGACAGTGTCCCACTGTGTACTTTGGCATAACCTTGAACTCAATATGTAGCCCAGACTGTCCTTAAACTTGTGGTGATCTTGCATCAGCCGCCTGCATGCTGGAATTATAGGTGTGTGCCACAACCTCAAGCTTTGACTTTTTTTTTTTTTTGTACTGGGGATCGAACTCGGGACCTTGCGCTTGAGAGGCAGACAATGGAACCACTGAGCTAAATCCGCAGCCTAAGCTTTGATTTTTATATGCGCTCACAGTTGAGTTTTTCTTGAATCTCAGAGGAGACTTTGTACTTGGATTTTTCAGAACTGTTAAAGTTTTGGCAATCCTGGAGATGGACTAAATGCATTTTACATGATGAGATCTTCATGAGCCTTTTTGACGGTGGAATGTTATGGTTTAAATCTGAAATACCTCCCCACAAATCTCATGTGTTCAGAAGTGTAGCTTTCTGAAGATTATTGGATTGTATTGGTGGATCACTCCACTGATCAGTTCACAACTGAAGAAGCTATTAGGAGATGGAGGCTGGTCAGAAGAAATGGAGTTACTGGCATCCATAACTTGAAAGACTATTTTTGTTCCTATTTCTCTCTTCTCTCTCTCTTTCTGATGCTAGGAAGTGAGAACCTTTCTTTCACCATGCTTCTCTACCAGCACATTTATGCCTTAGAGCCAGCCAAACATCAACTGAACCCTGTGAAACCACAAAGTAAAATAAACCCATTCTATGTTAAGTTTCAAGTGTCAGGTATTTTTCCCCATTATGGGAAAGTGACTAATCGAAATTGCTTTCCTTTTCTCATTCATGCCACCATCTTTGTGTTAAGCACTTTGTTTTGCTACTCTGTATGCTAGGATCTGGCAAATACAAAATATAAGCAAAACTCTTGCTCTTAAAAGCTCACAGTGTATTTTAGAAAATCTCTCTTCCTTGACATTTTCCACTTAGCTTCTCTGACAGAGAAAACTTTTCCTTATTATATTTCTTTTTTTTTTTTTTTGGTACTGAGGATTGAACCCGGGTCCTGGCACTTGCACAGCAGGTGGTGAAACCACTGAGCTAAATGCCCAGCCCTATATTTCATTTTTAAGACTTCATGGTTTCTATTTTTCTTTCAACAATCATAATTGATATCCATCTACAATTTTGGTTTCTGATGCACTACTTTTCTTTATTCACATACAGTGATACCCTTGAGTGATTTCATTGAGTTTCCTTATTTCAACAACTAATTTTATCTCTTCTTCCAAATTTATTTGTCTTCCTAGACTCCTCTTTGTAGTCAAGGTTTAATTAAATCAAACTGTTTGTGTGCTGTACAAACATAGGCAAAACACAGGAGTCTCAGAAAATATTAGAGTTGAACAAATATTTTATCCCCAATGGTTATTTCTTTGTTTTCTATCTCTACTGTAAATACTGTGTTTAATCTAATAACCCAAGGGTCTGGAAGTCAGTCTTGATTTTTTTCCCTTATGCTCTTCTGTGATTCATAATCAGTTTTCCTGATTTTATTCTTTATTTATTTTTTGCAAGCAAGCTATCTCTTCCATCTGTATTACTTTTGCCTTCATTTAGACTATCTTATCACAAAAAATAAATAAATAAAATGAAAACCCCATAATAACTGTATTAGATTCTGTTGCATCTTTTCTTGTTCTTTTCATATTTGTCCTTCTCATGCATGTCAGAATGATCTACAAATGCAATTTAAAACAACTGCATAAATATTTTGAATGGCTCCACATTATTGGGATAAATCCCATTCTCCTCAATCAGACATACAATGTAGAATTTTTTACAAACCAATGCCCTGTACATTACAATAAAATCATACTGATGTTTACATACAATTCTTTAACATCAAGTATGTGTTGTATGCAATATATATGCATATTAAAATGCTTTCAAATATATTTGCTTCACTTTTTTTCATTACCATTCATAAATTTCTATATCCAAACTGGATGTGGTAGTGCTCTCCTGTAATCCCAGCACTCAAGCAGTTTATGCTGGAAAATCACTGTGATTTTGCGGTTAGTCTGGGCTACTTAGTGAGTTTAAAGCCAGCCTGAAATACATAGTGAGACCTTGTCTCAAGAAACAAACAAAAATTCCTACATCTACCAGGAAGTTTAAATTGATATTCCATGTTTGACTGGGGTCATGCTTCTGTAGTTTCCCAGTACTCTCTATATATGACTATTTTTTACCACATCCATTATACATTATAATCAACATTTCCCTTTATTCTCATACCTTCCCCATATGCTTTCAACAGAATATAAAATATATCAAGATTGACATATCCAATATAAAAGGAACAATTGCTCACCATGAAAGATAAACAATGAAAAATTCTATGAAAATATTACAACCATAGCATTTCATCAGATCTCCACCAGCTTCATATGATACTGAATTGTATACTCAGATTATACTTAGATTGCTTTGTCTTTGCAAACCCCAAACTCTTTTTCCTTTTCTATTTTGGTTATAGCTTAATGCAGCCTGGTATATATTAAATGCTTCACTTTAGGCCTCTCTCTAGTTTACCACATTATAAATTCTATAAAAAGTAGAATTTTGCATCATTTGTTCACCACTATACACATAGTCTTCCAAGTACAATATATTTATTCTTCTAAATATTTTGAAGACTACACTCAAATTTGCTTTTTCTCCCTTTTAAAATTATATAATTTATAAAAAGTTTCTAGAGAAAACTTTCATTGAATAAATTCACCTTGATGATGGTATGTTAAATTACGGTGTATAGACTCAGAGAAGAGATTTTGAAACATTTGTCATAATTTATATCATAAATTTATTGGCAGGATTATTTCCCTCTTAAATAATAAAATTGTGCAAAAATTTGAGTATATATCTGAGACTTTAATAAAAACCAAACATTACTGAAGTTTCTTGTTCATGGAACAAGTAATAATCTATGTTCATATTAGCTTTATCATATTGTTAGAGAGGCAAGATCTATATATGAAAAAGGGGGGTGAATTAATATTTACTAAATAGTACACAATAATGATATGCATTGAAATGTGTATGTCTTGTTCAAATTTAATACATTTTGCTGTTACTATGTAGGCATTTAGATGTTTCTTCTAAATATGAGCATACAATCAAAATTCAAAGGTTTTTGTAAGCTGAATAGTCTTGACTGATAAATACCAAATCTAGGCCAAAATTTCAACATACATATATACACATGTACACACACTGAGCACATTGCTTGTGACATATTACCTTTGTTAATACTTATTTAACTTTGAAGATTTTAGAGTCCAAACAGTAGTGAAGTACGATTGCATCCTGTTATAATTTTATTAATTTTGACTACTTCTACCCAATGATCAACTCTTAATGTTTCTAATAATCATCTTTAATATTCCCCTAGAAAGAATGATTAAAATAATTCACCAGAAATGAATATTAACAGAGATTTAAGGAATGTTTGTAGCCCTAAATCAAAGTTTTAAAGAAATAATAATTGTAAATTAATATATAAAAATACCCAATTATTAATACATATATATTGATATTATTTATGTGTAGACAATTAGAAGGCAATTATATCTAGGTAAATATGAAGGTCGATATATTAATCAACTAATGATAAAAATTGGATCAACATTTATTCTAACTCATTCTGTTGATAACTTGTTAATTATGGAGATTGGATATTATATTCAAGGACAAGTGGAAATAATCTTGAAAGTTCTAACCATAGAATATATTTGAAGAAATTAGATATGACTGTGAGTATATCTTCTTTGATCATTAAATACAGATCATTTACTAACAATAAAATTAATTAAAGTTTTATTTTAGGAAAGGTATAATATTAATTTCTTATTGGAAGATAGGTTATTAGAAATAATCCATAAATTTAAAGCTTTTAGGTTTAAAAATGTATTGATGGCATACATTTTTACATAGCTATTTAGGCCATCTGGCTCATATTTAAAAATTAATATTAGTGTCAGTGCAATATTTCCACATATATTTTACAAAGTTGGTATTCTCCCTGTAAGTAATCTTTATTCCAAGTAGATTAGGCTTACTCCACTTTAATTATCTATCAAGTGTTCATATGAAGTAAAGTTATTTTAGACTTTCAGGAGTAGTTCCTTTTTAGCATTTTGTCTCATATTGACAATTAAATATTTTTATTATACTCAAAGTACACATTCTTGAAATCCTCTTTGTTGAAAGTTTCATTAAACTATTCACTCTAATCAGTATCCAAGGGCTGTTTAGATATTGATTAGAGTAGGATGATGTGAGTCTTCTCATTCCCTTAATGTTATGATTAAAATCAAACTGTAACTGTTATGATTGGTGCTACAAGTGTAGGGACACAGAATTGTAATTAGAGACATCAGTTGACATGGAGAGAAAAATTTTCCATAGAGAATGAGTGCAACAGAGAGGCCAGAATGAACACCTAAAACTTCCCACAGGATTAGAACAAGTGGTTTTGCTTGCTACAGAGTAGGGATGTAAGATCAGGAGAAATGTGCTGTCATTTGTGTCCACAACCAATGGGCTTCTTGAGTTGTGGTGAATAGCAGTTCAACACTTTTTATAATATCATACTCCACCTAAACCTGCATTTTGGATAGATTGAAATCATGGATCTTTGAAACATACTTTGTCTTCTCCTCAGTTTAATCTCCACTCTGAGATCTGCTCTGTTCACTCACCATTCCCTTGTCCAGCTGCTTCCACAAAATGATCAACTATGCGTGGAAGCTGATAATGAAAAAAAGCAAACTTCAATAATTTTTGGCTGTTTGAAATGTAGTGTAGTTAATTTGATTAATTGCTGAAAAATAAATTGTTAACATGACTCTAAAATCTTAATTATCCAAGTGGTGGCTGATTTGGTTACATCCACAGGAGGTATAAATATTAGTTTCTTTACAAAAAGTTAAATGAACATTTTAATGCTGCATTCACAATGAAACAAAAATGAACACAATTATATTCTACTACTTATTTTTTTCTGGCAAGTTCAGTATATTAGTTCCAAACTAATCACTAGTTAAACTGTTTTTTTCAGATGGCTCACGGAAAAAAAAAATCTTTTCTCTAACTTTTGGGACAGAAAGTATTTGATAACTGATTGAATATATGCCTGTATATATGAAATTTAAATATATCAATGTATACTTAAAGGTATGGAGAATTTTTTTGATTATATGGAGAAGTATATGGAACACACTGTATGGTTTACATGTATTATCTTCTTAATTCTTCTCATTAAATCTTTTATAAGGGAAAAGTTTAAGTGAGGAATCTGTTGAAAATAATCACCAAAATGTTGAATTCTTCAAGTGAAAAGAAAAAGAGATATTCTGAGAGAAGAAATCTTCCTAAAATATTGTAAAACAGAGAACACAGATAAGTTCATGTGGTCTCTCTGTCATTTATTCTCATGTAGAGTATATGTGCTAAATATTCTGATTTCCATTTATATAATAGCCATGCTAGAAACTTGCTAAATTTATCAACCAGCATTAAGTATCATATTAATAATCTGGCATTTTCAAGATTTTAGCTCTATAATATACATTCTCCAAACTCATGGTTTTTGCTAAGAAATTTAATTTTTTGGAGATTTTTTTTTACCTTCTTCATTTACATCCCTATGACACCACAAAATTTATTGTATATTACTCATCACTACCCAAATATGCCTTCATTTTTTCATTTGATTTTCATTTTTTTGAAAATCCTGAGTAATTTTCTACACAATCATCTAAACTAAAAACCTGGGGTTTATTTTCAGCAACTTACTTCTCTATTTCTTCATTTACTTAATTATCCAAACCTCTAATTCCTTTTCCTTGCTCTTCTAAACTTATTAATATATTAATTAAGGCTGTCCCAATACTTTCCTAAGATCTTGTACATAATTAAAATTTTGCTTTGTGCAAGACACAAATCTGATTATGTCCCTTCACTAAAAATAAGCCAATGACAATGGAAAACAAAGAAAAGAAAGCATATGTCCAATGATTTTCTATTAATTAAAGAATAAAAGTGGATAGAGGCTGAAATGATGAATGAGGCCTCCAAGCTCTAAGGAGCTGTTATCTTTCATTGCTATGTAAACCTAATTATGTTTTTATGTAACAAATATACAAGAACATAGATACAAATTACTCTTTTATTTTTTTTGGTACCTGGAATCGAACTCAAGACCTTGTTTTTCCCAGGCATGTGTGGTGCCGCTGAGCTAAATCCACTGAGCTCTCTATACAATTACTTTTAATGAGGTATTTTTGTGCCATGTTGCATGTAAGCATCTATTGTCCTTTTTTATGAATATTTCTTATATTCTACTGATTTTACCCATGTTGCAAAATTGAGAGGGAAAAATAAATTCTGAAAAAGCTTTTATTAGAGTTTGGTTCTTGACTCTATTTTAAGGTGCATAGGTATGGTTTGGATTTGGAAACTTGCTTTCCAGCTGTATGTTTGAATCTCTTTTGTGAATGACAGTATTTGCAATTTAAGTCCATCTGGAACACCTCAAGCATTCAATTCATTTATTAACTTATTATCAAGCTTGGCATATGAATTCTCAGACTATCAATGAGGCAGAAATTGAAATGAAATTAGATAAACAGACTTTAATAGAACAGTATGTGTATTAGAGATGTTGAGGAGAGCTTCCTGGTTTTCACTTTTACGATTGCCTGTCTGTTTATCCCCTTGATGCCAGATTAGTATAAATTAACTTTACTTTAACTTTGCAATAGGTTTTAAGACTACTATAGATAAAAAAGAATGCAATAACTCTCTGAGCCAGAAGAGGGAGATCTTGTAAAATCATTTAGAACCCAAAATTAAAATTGAGTTTCTAGATTTGCACTTACGTCAGTTAAATAAATAAATAAATAAATAAATAAATAAATAAATAAAAAT
>NW_004624748.1:30709106-30736741 GCF_000247695.1 Heterocephalus glaber | reverse complement strand
TTTTTTTTTTTTTTTTTTTTTTTTTTTTTAATGGTCTAGAACTTACTTTCTACTGGGATATAGAAAAGTGAACAATTACACATCAAAGAAAAATTTTCCTTGGATGTGTATATGCATGCATGTATGTGTATGTATGGGCAAGTGTGTATGCACTAACTCTTGGAATAAGCTATATGATAATTTGGTAGCTTTCTATGAAATAAGAGATCAAATGTGTATCAAGTGAAAACAAAGTATACTTCACATATGAATTCCCACCAGTATTTTGTAATCCAAGAAAATCTTAATACTTTATTGTTAATCCCAAGGTAATAGCAAGTTGATTCAAAATGCAATTTGAAAAAATCTTTGAGTAATATGGCTGCATTGTTTCTCATAATAAATTTTTTACCACAGCTTTCACCAGCATTTCCAAACATTTTTTTCCTAAGACTATGTGAATTCAGTATTTTCTAGGACTGTTATTAATAAAAGATATAAAGTTTTAGTGCAAAGAGAAATTATCAAAGTTAAAAGAATGTTCTTTATCCTTATTTGCTACCTGATTTGTTTTTCCTGATTTGTGACTTCTCTTTATATTTTACAGTTAATTACATCAACAGAGCAAGAGAGCTAATTTGACCATGGTCTCCATTTTTATTTATTAGGTGTCAAAGCGTACAAGTAAACATACTAACACAATTAAAAATACTGCATAAGTGTTAGACAGTACAAAATATTTAATGTATAATTATTTTTAAGTAGAAGTTTTGTATCACTTATGTGGGAAGATCTGACGAAAGCAAGTATGAACATTATTCACTTCAGCCCTAAACAGGAGTAAAGAGAAAATTAAAGCTAATAAATTCCTTAATGAAGTGAATAAGACTATAAATTTGTGAGGTTAAATAAACTGATAACAGTGAATTTGACACAAGAAGATATTTATACCATTTCTTCTCTTAACTGCCATCTACATTTCTTGTATTTTGTTTCTTTTGCTCACTCTGTCATTATTTGAACAGTTTATTTTCTTAATTTTGGAGACAATTGTCTACATTTTCTAACTTTCTTCTGTGGAATTCAGGAACTTTTTAAACTTAATTACCTTTTAAAATATTTGTTATTGATATTATAATTTAAAATTATAAATGATAGTGATAACTATAATGCAAAAACCCATATATCATAATATTTAGGATTCAGTATTTTTTCATATACCTTACTATGATTTTATGACTAACAATATAGTTTTATTTCTAAGTTTTTTAATATATGCTCTAAATCTGACACATTTGGTATATATATCCATGGAAATTATATGCATATGGTTATTTTTAAACTATTATACTATGAAAGTTATTTAAGAAGAGGAACCATATATATCTCAGAATTGTCAATATGATTTATTTATTATCTTTCATTTATCTTCTCTGTAGAATTTCCTAGTTTGAAATAATACTGCAATTACTGCATTGTTATTTAATGTTTGTATAATTAATATCTAATATTTGCTAGCTAATAGAAAGGAATACAATTTAAATTAATATTTAAATATGTAGCCAATAATAATGTTTTAATGTAAAATTGAGTTACTATGCTAGTTGTTTAATGCCAGTAGACTAACCAACTGTATATCCAAAACTACTGTTTTATCTCTCAATGTATAGATCTATGTCTGTATTTGTATCGGTTTTAACACATTTTAATCTAATGTCAATTGTGCCATGAAAAATGAGCCTAAGAACAAAAAAAGAGAAAAAAGTTCCACTAGAAAGCATTTATTGAGTATCTATTCTTCTTCCCCCAATATAAACATCTAGAATCCTTGTACACAATCTTTCATTCTCTAATTTGTGCTATAAACTGTTTTATGCAATTGTCCACAGACCATCTCCAATAAAGAATGAGTTATTATACTACATACAAACTGTACAAACTCACAAAAATGGATTTATTTGACATAACAGTACTTCTTCAAGTTGCTTATTACTAATCTACATTTTAGAGAGAACAACAAAATCAAACAAACAAAATAATAATAGGGATACATTATTTTGAGAACTACCTGCAATTTCAAACCTGGAATAATTGGTTTGTGATACCAAATAAAAACAGCTTGATTTCATATTTTGAGGTCTTCATAACTATACAAAGTCTGTATTTTTCCTTCATTGAATCAGATTGAAGAATTCTACTGAAGTAAACAATCTGTAGAAAAAAATCTAACTTTCAAACATCAAGTAGTATAAAAATCAGATAATGAAATGAAGGGTAGTAGGTTATTGGAGCTAGGTGTGTACCCATGCATGTTTTGTTTTGTTGCTTATTTGTTTTATAGGGGAAACGTTTAGCATAGAAAAAGTCATTTAATCATACTTTTAAAAAAAGAACAAAAGGGGCGGGGGTTTAGCTCAGTAGTTTTGCCGCCTGCAGCGCAAGCGCAAGTACCGGAGTTCGGTTCCTGGTACCGAGAAAAAGAAAAAGAACAAAAGCTAAACTTTTGTGAATAGGACAAGTAGAAGAGTTTTTGCCACACTCCTTTATTGCTGTCCACTTAGAGCCGTCAGTTAACTCTGTATTTGGCTTACTCTTGACTATTGCAAATGATTCTCATTGTTTCAGCTCATTTCCAAAATAAACAGTCAAAAGTGATTACTGAAAGCCAGTAGCTTTTATTTCTCTTTCCTTGCTCCACATCTTTATTCTTCTTTGAATAGTGTTCTTCTTTGTCACTTAAGATATGACATCTCTTCTGGATGCTATTGATTTTCGTTATGCCTGTCTCCTATATATTGTTTGCATTTATATTTTTCTCTCTCTAGCTTTATCTTAGTTGAGAAATATGTATTCAATCTTTTTTAGGATTACAATTACTTCAAATAATACAGACCTCAACATATAGGCTTAAGAAAGCTAAAAATGCTAGAAGAAATCTGTAGTCAGGAGCTGTCATTACGACAAGTTAAGACTAAGGAAAATACAGGATTCAGACTTTTTGTCTTACTCTTATGTGCATGACTTTTTAACCCCAACGTCAAGTCATTTTTAGAATGGTTTCTGATATTTAGGACTTTGATTCCACCTTCTGTGCAACATGGCAAAGAGAAGAGAAAGAAGGTTAACTATTTCCATCTTCGTAAATATCACATAATAGGTATGAGTATTGTTTAACACTCAAATGACATTGGTAATAACTAGGACATGTGGCTGGCTGCAATTAATTGCTAGCAAGATTGTGTGATGCAAAGATTTGGCCAGATTTCAGTGTGCTAAATTTAAAAGCTGAATTCTTTTTCTAAGGTAAAAGGAGAGTGGGTATTGAAAGAAAAGTTCCTACTCTCTCACCGTACATTACAATTTGGGGTAAGAAAATATGTATCACATCACTGGCTTACTGGCTAATGGTTTCAACCCATTTCTTCCATTTCCAACTTTTCAAGGTTTGTTCAAGGTCCTCTTTAACTCATTGTTTGTCTTCTTTCTAATTTTTTTGCAAATTTTATGAAGAAATCTCAAAACTATTATGAAATTGAAGTTTTTATAAATTAATTGAAAGATGATTCATACTTAGTTAATTTTTTCACAATTAAAGTTTAAGAAAAGGATGATATTGTGTTGTTATTTGAACTGGACTGTTTCTTTTAGTGAATTAGAATATTTGTCAAAAAGTTTATTATTTTCTACTGTAAAAGAATTATTGTGTGAACCAAAGTCAGCATCATGAACTGATCACTCACAGAGAACTGAACCACATTGAATGTGAAGTCAGTATGCACTTTGTTACTATGATATCTCACAGATTTTTAGCATGTGCCTTTACATTTTGATTTGATATTTTACAAAAGCTATAGTGGATTCAAGACCAATTAGATTTTAATATGCTAGTCATAAAACTGCCATTTTTTCTTTATCTGAGGAACTAATTATAGAAACTAATTCCATAATTGTTAGTATTTGTTGGAGAATTGACAGTAAGAAAATTCAAGATTACCTGTAACCCTAAAAGTCTTGTGATGCCAGCAATTTAACTTTATAAATTTCTTTCAAACAATGATAAATTTTTATGAGTATTTTTGCTTTATATGAAGCTTTCTTTTTAAATAGGTGGTAATTCCTGTCATGTAAGAAAATACTTGATATTTTATATACAATACTGATGATCATAGCATCTAGTAGTTCATAATAATATGTAGATATTCTCCAATTATTAAAGATTATTTTTACAAATTAATTTCTCAAAATTAATAATTGGTGTTTAAAAATGAAACATTGAATGATTTTTTAATTAGATTTTTTGCAATGTGTATGAATAAATATAACAACACAAGAAAAAAAATTCTAATAAAAGATTAGCAATTACTGTCATTTAAAAATATTCTACCCTGTCTTGAAAGCCTATAAAAGAAAAATTACACTGGAGAATAAAGAATTATTATGTTTATCAGTCTGTATTCTATGTAGAATTTTTACTTTGTATCTAAATTCATCCACATTTTTCTCAGCATCATTCCTCTGTTTCATTTTTCAACTATCTTTGTAATGTATTATTTTCTTGTTCCTTTAGTTCTTCCATGCCTTTAATATTATAGATCTTCGTTTTAACATTTTTGTGTAGTAAAATTACGTTTAGAGGTCTTGAATAGTCTAATGTTACTTTTGGCTTTGTATTATGATTTTCACTCATATTTTTTCCAGTATTTTAAAATTATTTAATGTGAAACCATCTTCAGGAAAACTGTATTCAAGATGCACTGATGGAGCTTCTTTTCAGGAAAGTGTTGCATTACTCTTATAATTATTGAAGTGTACTATTGACCTGACTACATTTTTATATTCTTTATGATGGAGGTTTTGTGCAAGTCACTTGAGGTACACTTCTAATGTTAAAGAGGCATCTTGTGATTAGAGTATTTAGTGATAATTGATTTGGTCATCAGTCTTAATTTTCTATGTCATTTAAGTAAGTTATTTTACTATAATTCCAGATATAATTTTCCACATAAATGTGATATATTTATCTTATTGTATTCTTAGAATACTTTGAGGGAGTCATGACTTAACATTTTGAACAATTTCTTGATTTATTGGCAGTCAATCTCTGAGTCCAATGAAATTATTATGCTATTCAATAAAGACATCAATATATTCTCATTAAGGTAACAAACACAGTTTCTATTTCTGGAATATATCTTGAGTGATATCAATATTGAATATTTTATAAGAACTTTGTGGAAAATACTTTAATCAGTGAGTCTTTATGTTTTGCA
This sequence comes from Heterocephalus glaber, assembly GCF_000247695.1. Next base: position 30,731,492 of record NW_004624748.1, on the reverse strand, counting down.
TATATATTAATTCTAATTTATTGTTGTGCATATTGTTATTATTGGCACAAAACCCAAACTCAATTAACCTTCTTATATTATGCTTCAAGAAAAAATATATTAAGTAAAATAAAAAGAAGAAAAACATTTGTTCTGAGAGTTCAGGAAAGGAAGGCATCATTTTTGTTTAATTTTTTTTTGATAATAGAATTTCTATAACAGAATCTATAATGAAGAGAAAAATATTCAAACAGGACAAACCAGGATGAATAAATAAGCACAATATAAAATATATTTGGGGAAAAAATAATTAGAATATTTTGGTTACAAGGCACTAAAACTCAAAAGCATAAGGTGCCAACCATTGTGAACTATAAAAACTGAACTATCAAAGGACAAAGTAAAGGAGTAAGAGGGTTTCTAGATAATAAAGTTTTAAAGATGGTAAAGCAAATTAATTATTAAACACACAATTGAAAGCAAGTAACCCATAGAAATAGGCCTAGAATCAAAATGAGAAATGTGTCTGAGATCATAGTCTTGAGAATAATATAAAATATAATGTTAATGACAAATAAAATTTTTGTTTAGCTGGATGTAGACACAATGCCTCTGAGAGGCTAAGGCAGGAGGACTTCAAATTCCAGCTCAGCCTGGGAAACATAGCAAATTAGTAAGACCCTGTCTGAAGATTTAAAAACATAAAAGTAAAAAGAAGGCTGTAGATACTAGTCAGTATGAAGGCCATAGGTTCAATCCCCAGGAGAACACACACACGCACCCACACTTACACACAAAACACAATTTGTTTTTAACCTGCATATCCATAATAATATCATATGTGACATTTTGAAGAAGCACTATAAATTGGTATATATGCCTCTCACCCACTAAATTTTTCATGAAATTTTTTTTAGCTTATAAAGACTGGCAGATATATTGAGATTTGAGACTTAAATATGTTTATGATGTTCTCTTGTGTGCAAGAGATTTAACAAAAAAAATATATCTGGATAACAGCTAGAGCACTATAAATGTGGAGACCTACAAGCACAATCCTAATTCAAAGATGGTGACAAGCATAAATTATCTTCTGCCTGAAACAAAACTGTTCTACTTCAAATGTAGAACTGTGTGCAAGAAAAATAAATGCTTGTTGTAGTATACTGAGCTCTGGGGTGATTGGTTATGAAGCACTCCCAAAGCAAAATTGACTAATGTAGCTAATATTTATGATTTTGTGGGAAAAAACAAGGTGAAGAGTTTAACTTAAAGCTGCTCCATGACTAATCACAAAGGTCTTGCTCAGTGTCTGTTAGATTTCCAGGTACTTTTTTTGGCAGTTATTTTTAAAAGAATAGTATCTCAAAAGTTGAAGTATATCAACTTTGAATTCCCCATGTCCTTCATACTTCACCAATTCTAGAGGGTCAGGTTCATTACCTAAAAAATTAACTACAGTGTGACCTTACTTGGTAACATTTTCAATGTAAATTAATAATTACATTTGAAAAAGTACATTTACAAGAAAAAAAAGAGAGAAGAGAGTATCAACTAGCATTCAGGTTTTACACAATGCCAGTCAGTACAAGTTGCTCAGAATTTACAGTCTACTTGAGAAAAATCACCTAACAAAATTTTAGTTATCTCATCTTGCTTAAAATGTCACGCTACCCTAATTACCTTGTCAGTATGGAAATGGTTTCACTTTGGCAAAGATGTAAAGTTTTGCAAAAAAAAGGTAATTCTTAGCTCTTTCACTGAGGATCCTGCATTTCTTTGATTCTCACCTCATTTATTTACAAACATGTAATATTTAATATTTCTTTACATACCGAATTCAATGCATTCCTCAATTCAAATGAACATGAAGAATGGGTAAGGGAAGCAGGCTGCGTTTGATTCTATTAGGAAGAGGCCCTAACCTGAAACATAAAAATCCATGAGCATAAACATGCTGCTCCTCAGAGTTCCAAAGCTTTCTCTTTTCTGTTTTTTTCTGAAGGTTTTCTGCTTCAGAGAAAATCCATGTCATTTATTTATGTCCATGTTAATGAACGTGCAGCAAATACTGTGCCTAGTGGGCAATGTGAGTTCCATTATTCTTACATTGCAACATATTTTCCATTTGATATTATTGTTTTTTTTCTCATTGAGAATCACTCCCAAGACTGTCTGGCTGCACGCACACACACACACACACACACACACACACACACACAAACTGGCATTCAGAAGCTCATAAGTCCATCAATCTAATAAGAACTACAGGGAATATTATGATACGCATGGCAAAATGTTTCTTTTCCTTTAGCACTTTTTATAGGGCTTTAAGAATTTTGAACTATTTAAGATGGAAAATCATAAAAACCTGAGGAAAAATTAATTTTAAAATATACAAATCAATGAATCAAAGAGCTGGCCCTTTGAAAGAATAAACAAAATGGTCAAATCCATAGTCAAATTTAACCAAAGGAGAGAAAAGACTAACATTGATGCAATTAGAATGAAACGGCAAAAATCACAACAGACACAAACAAAATCCAGAAGATCATTCAATAATTACTCAGAAAAACTATACTGAAACAAATTGGATAATCTTGAAGAAATGGACAGATTCCTAGATTGCACATATGAATTACCAAAAATGAAGCAAGAAGACACAAAACTAATAAATTAAAACAATCAAATGACAAATAATGAAATCAAGGTAGTCATAAAAAGATCTACACACTAAGAAAACCCCAGGATCTGTTGGATTCACAGCTGAATTCTACAAGAACTTCAGGGAAGGTTTAATGTCAATACTCCTCAAAATCTTTAATAAAACTGAAAGAGAAGGAGTTCCTGCAAATTCATTCCTGGAAGGCAGTTTCCAAAACTAGGCAAGAACCCTACAGAAAAAGAAATCTGGAAACCAATCTCTTTAGTGAAACACAAGAAAAAATCTTTAGTAAAATATTGGCAAATAGAATGCAACAAATCATCAAAGGGATCATATAGCATGATCAGGTAGGTTTTATCTTACAGGTGTAAGGATGGTTCAGCAGACACAAATCAAAAAATGTAATATACCATATAAATGGAACTAAGGGGAAAAAAATCACATGACTATCAACAGCTACAGAAAAAGCTTTTGAAAAACTCTAATACTCGCTCATGATTTTTAAAAAATCCTGAAGAAAACAGAAATAGAGAGAACTTTCCTCAATCTGATAAAAGCCATTTATGACAAACCAATGGCCAACATATATTAAATGTGGAGAAACTGAACACTTTCACTCTAAAATCAAGTACAAGAACATTTATTTCACTCCTCTTGTTCACTCAAAGAATTAGCCATTCAATCAGGCAAGAGAAAGAAGTAAAGGGAATATGTATAAAAAAGAAAAGAATCAATTTAACATTTTTTGCAGATGACATAATCACTTGTAGAGAGGACTCAAAATATTCCACCAAAATTCTTTCAAGTTAATTACTAAATTCAGCAATATCAGGATACAAAATGAGCACACAAAAATTAATAGTGTTTTAGAACACCAATAATGAACTCATAAAAATTACAAAAGAAGTACTATTTACAATAGCATCAAGAAAAATTATTAAATACTTAGGAATTAATGTAAACAAGGTGATGAAAGACCTCTACAACAAAAAATATAAAACTTTGAGGAAGGAGATCAAGGAGGATTTTAGAAAATGAGAAGATATCCCCTGTTCCTTGATAGGCAGAATAAATATTGTCAAAATTGCCATACTGCCAAATTTGATATAGAAATTTAATGCTATTTCAATCAAAATAACCACTGGTATCCTTATAGGACTTAAAAAGAAAAAATAAAACCTATCCTAAAATTCATATGGACCCAGAAGAGACCATAAAATTTAAAAGCAATCCTGGGCAACCACAGAAAATTCAGGAGTCACAGTCCCAAATTTTAAGTTATATTACAAAGCTATAATGACAAAAACATTGTACTGGCACAAAAACAGACATCTGAATCAGTTGAACAGAATAGAAAACACAAGAACAACCCCAGAACATTTAGTCACAAAAGGCCCAAAAATATATTCTGGAGGAAAGATAGCCTCTTAGCAAAGTGTGCTGGGAAAACTGGCTATGGACATCCACAATAGTAATGCTAGTCCTACTCTTCTCACCATATATTAAACTAAAATCAAAATGGATCAATGATCTAAATATTAAGACAGAAACACTTAACCTGCTGGAAGATAAAAGAGGCAAACTCTTAAAGTCATAGAAGTAGGCAAGGACTTTCTAAGCAGAACCTCAATTACACAAGAAATAACATAAAAAATCAACAAATAGGATTATATCAAATTAAAAAGCTTCTGAACAGTAAAGGAAATAACTAAATGAAAAGAAAACCTACAGAATGGGAAAAAAATTTGCCAACTACACCTCCGAAGAAGACTAATATCTAGAATATATAAAGAACTCGAAAAGATCACACCCCAAAATAAAGAATATAATCAAAAAATGGGTGAATGAACAGACACTGCTCAGAAGAAGAAATACAAATGTCTCATCAATACATAAAGAAAATTCCAACACCACTGGCCATTAGAGAAATGCCAATTAAAATAACACTGGGATTTCATTTTACTACAGGAAGAGAGGCAATGTTCAAAAATCGAGTATTAACACATGCTTGCAAGGCTGTGGGCAAAAAAAAGAACCATCTTATCTTGTTGGTGGGAATTTAAACTCGTCCAACCACTCTGGAAATCAATATGGAGGTTCCTCAAAAACTAAAACTAGAAACTGTATTCAACTCAGCTTTTCCCCTTCTAGGTATCTTCACCAAAATAGTAAAGGCATCATATTACCATGATACATTCACACCCATGTTTATAGCAGCACAATTCATAATACTTAAGTATTGGAAGCAGTCTATATGTCCATCAACAGATGAATGGATAAAGAAAATGTGGTATTTAAATACAATGTAGTATTACTTTGGTGTAAAAAGGATAAATGTGACTTATTTTTAGGAAAATGACTGCACCTTGATACCATAATGTTAAGTGAAAAAAAAAATCAGACACATAAGCTTAAATATCATATAGTTTCACAGGAGAAATTCAAATTATAAATAAAGGGCAGAATAAAAGATAGATAAAAGAAACAGGGAGACAGATCTTGTGCAAATGTAATGAAAGTATTCATTATGTATTACAAAATATGATGTAATGAATAAATTTTAAAGATACTAGAAATATTCATATCTATTACATTCCTTTTTGTCTAACACTTCTAGTTAGTTAACATTCTTTCTTCTGGTTTTGGTGTTATTTCCACCCTTACTAAATAGATGAAAACGTAACCAAAGTTGATGTAAATCAGTGCCTATTTGGAAATGAAATCATTATGATAATCATTCTGACCAAAGGCTATTAGCATGGGTGCTAACCCAAAATCACTGATGTCTTTATGGAAAGGAGACTATTGGACATAAGAGAGAATTGCATAGAAAAATTATCATGTGAAGATACAGTAAAATCATCATCTACATGCCATGAAATATCAGAGGCTACCAAATCTTGACAGAGGGACATGGATCAACCTTCCTCATAGTTGTGAGAACAAATCAATCTTGCTGATATCTTATGTTAAATTTTCTTGGCTTTCAGAATTATGAGATAAGAATTTTTTGTTATTTAGGCTACTGAGTTTATTAGTTTATTATGAAAACCTTACAATGCTAATATATCTGAAAACAAATGCTTTGGTTATACCATTTCCCATTTATTAATCTCCTATACTTTTCAAGTAGGGCATGACAATTTTTTAAAAGTTTAATTTGACTAACCTTAGTTCCATTTTTTTCTACTTGATGCAGGAAAAGTTATTTATTATTTAATGACCATTCCATTCATTTTCACTCTGATTTATGTTGAAATGTTTACTTTAATGTGCATTTTTCTGATTCTACCTATGATGTAAGAAATATGGTTTTTGAATTCTAAGTATGAAAAAGCATTTATTTCCTTGAAAAGTATCCTTACCTCCCTTGATAATTCCAGTGAAAAAGTTATCAACTACCTATGCAGAATTCCAAAAGCTAGACACAATTTATTAATTCATACTGTGCCTAACTTAGCATCTCATCTTACAAAAGTCTTGCTTATAGCCTGGTATTTTCTTATAGCACAAGAATTGCTTGCTTTCTCAAATTATGTATTCTAATCTAGAAAATCAATAAAGTCTTAATGTTTTTACTGATATTCTAAACCTTTTATCCCTAAAATGTGTCCAAACTAGCCTAATTTAGTAATGAAATTTTATCAGAAATCAGAAGATACTGCTGGGTGATATGATTTCATAAAATATTATGTCTCCCAGTCTTCCTATTGAGAGCTTCTGAGTTTTATTTCATTTTGCTAAGATTTTGACTTTTATTTCATAAAATATCTTCCAAATGCAGTCCAGAAGGAAAGTAGTTCCATCGTTTCTAGTTTTGACTTTTAAAACAGTTACATATTGGCACATTATCTTTTTCCTTTCCTATTTTACAGATTTCTATTTAAGGCTTTCATCATTTTCTAAGCAAATCTCATTTCTTCTGTAAGTAAACCAACATGCCTTTTTTTCTTTTATTCTCAACAGAATTCCAATTCTAACTAAAAAGAAAATGAAAAAGTGCTTTTAAAACTCATTTATTCTTCACTATGTCTCTGTGCAACCTGAATTCCAGGTGACAAAGAGTTACAAGAACAGCAGTTTTAAATTATCACTTCATCCTTGGATGATAATAATTACAATTTATTTTCTCCAGTTCAGCTTAGTTGTGTGATAAAATCTGAAGGAGTAAAATGTGTGTTTCACATTACCTGTTCATTGAACAAATCCTGCCCCCTGCAGTGATGTGGATTTACCCTCAGGCTATGGGTTCCTGAAATCCACAATTGTAATCTGGGTGAATGTCAGAGGCAAGTCGAAAACATTGGGTGGGAGGATGACTTCAAAGTTTCTGGATGTGCCACCAGGAGTGCAGAGGTTACCCTTCAGCCATTTTCTGGGCCATGAATGTTGTTCCAATAAGACACAGAGGAAAACAATGTGGAGGAAGCCAAGCCCTATGCTGCTGCCAATCACTGTCTTAACCTTTCTCTATTCCCAAACAACCAATACTGGTGGAAATCTTTGCAGTTTTAACATTTTAAAGTTTCATTTTGTGTGTTAGGATTCAAATTAAAAAGAGAGGTAGCAAAAACTTTTTTATTAAGCAGTGTCACAGAATCTGCCTATATTTACCTCTTCTTAGATGAATGAAGTTTATTGGAATAAAATTGTGTTGTTCAGGAACTCAGCAACAGGCTTGTGTGAGACATCAGCCCCTGCCATATCAAGATACTGCAGCTCTTTTCATGAGACATTTCTCCTTTTATAGGAACTCATTTGATCTCTAATTAACTCTCAGTGTGAAAGTGGTTTAGGTGAATGCAATGTCTTGATTTGGGAAATTGCCTTTCTTCTCTGTCAAGTGTAAAACAAAGTATCATTTTTGTGGACTTTGCTCCCCATTCCCACTCGATTTCTTGATTTTCCAGATCAACTGAGGTGGACTTTAGCCAATGGGAAGACTCTTCTTTTCATTTTTATATTCCTTGAATCCCTGCATTTGAAATGCTAGGTAAATGTATACTCACAACAATAAATGAAAATCTTGATCTGTGTACATCCCCAGTAATAAAGTATATAATAAAGAAGGCATACTTCCTCAGTCTGAGGGAGTAAAATTGGCTTAGGAAATCTGGTCTTTGACCCCTGAGGCTCCTTTATGTAGCTTGGAGCTTGGAAAAAGTTAAACTTACTATCAATATGGTGAATGGATAGAGAAGAAATTATTAGGGAAAAGTTATTATTTATTATAAGTTCATTGTCTATTCATTTATTTGGATGGAAATAGGAAAGTTGAAAGGCATTGAGGAATGTTAGCTTGTCTTTACTACATTACAGTTCTATCACAATTCTGCTTGTTTGTAAATATTCACTAACAATTGCTCTGCTCTGTAAAGATAGATAACACATCCTGGGTGATAAGAAAACCAAAAGTATGGATTAGCAATGCATGTTCTTCTTTTGAGGAGAGAGGATTAAAATGACCACCTTATTCTCCTAAATCTTCATTCTTGTAGATCAAATAATAATTCATAAATATCAGTGATTGATACAACTGAACTTAACAATAGAATTCATCATATATTATAAGAAGGAAATAGATCCTATATAATCACCTATTAAAAGATGAAAAACACTTATCTAGTAAAATTCTAAATTTATTCCTGATAAAAATATAAGGACTAGCACAAGTAACTTCTGTGCTATAGCAGAAAAATCACCTACACTCAGAGTCAGAAAATAACTGTGCTTGTATTTAAATTAAGAAATCTACAACTGTGTTACTTTGTACTTCTGTTACCTTATTCTTGTATTTCAGAATGGCTCTGGTTTTGGCTTCTAAACTGGTAAAGTGAGAACAATATAATCATCTATTTCATAGTATAATCTTCCTTAAGACCACACACAAAAAATTATGTACATGAATTATCACAATTATCTGTATATATTTATTGTTTTTTCCCATTAAGATTATTGGTACATTTTAGGTATAAAATACAGTTACATTCATCATTGGGATCTTGTACCATTACATGAGTATCTTGGTTCTTATTTTTTTCCCATTCCCTTGCCCTCCCTTCACCCCCTCCACACTTTCCTATTTGCAAAGACTTTGTTTCCATTTTTTCCTTTTCTCATATTTTTCCTTTTCTCATATTTTTTTCGCTTTTTTTCTTTGCCCTACCCCTCCCACTTCCCCTGCTCCTTTAGACCTTTTCTACCTGTTACACAATATCAATTATACATTTTTTAAATTACAGTATCAAGATTTAGAAGACATTACCACAGATTTTACAGAATTTAAAAGGATACAGAAAGCATATTACAAAATTTTTTTTTGAAATAAATTTGACAACTTCTAAGAAGTACCTTGGAAGACAAATTAATGAAACTAACTCTGGAGGAAATATAAAATTTGCATAGCACCTATTAAAGAAAGTATATTCCTAGCTTGAAAACCTACCTATATGACAGAAACAGGCTCATATATATTTTAACTGATAAAATATACCAAACACTTAAAGCAGAAAAAAGAAAGAACACTTCTCCCCTCATTTTAGGAACTCAACAGTGTGCTAATCCTAAAATTGGATAAAGATAATAGAAGAAAAACGTATGAACATAGATAGAAATTTTTAACAAAAAAAAACTATTGGAAGTCAGATCTGGCAAGATGTAGCAAGTGGTTTTGTTATAGGGATGGCAGTGTTGGTTCATGATTGGAAGATCCACCCCCAAAAGTCATCATTTTAACAGAGGAAAGGAAAAAGCCATATGATCCTGTCACTAGTTGGAGAAAAAATACTGGACCAAATTCTACAGCTGTTCGTGGTAAAAGCTATCAGGAGACTAGAAGTAGAACAGAAACTTCTCAACAGATTAAAGACATGTACTCCATACTTCCAGTGAGAATGCCTTATATGAATGGAGAAGATACAATGCTTCCTCCTTAAGGTGGGGAACAATGGCAGATATGCCTACTCTTTATCTGTCCATTCAACTTTGAAACCTCGGCCCAAACCAAAATAGTCTGGCAATACAATGACACAATTAGGCTAGGATTGGCAAAGTAGAAGCAAAATCTTTATATGTAGATGAAATGATCATGTAGAGAGAAAATATTAAGAAATCTCTAGGAGCCCCTAGAACTTGTATTTGAATTTAGCAGGATTAGAAAACACAAGGCATATATAAAAATTCAGATCTGTGTATACTTGCTATAAATAAAAAATTGGATATTGAAATTTAAAAGTTATGTAGGAGTACAAAGGACCTAGAAAAGTTTTTTAAAAAGACAAAAAATAGTGTTGGAAGACGTTTAGTACCTAATTTTAAGACTTCTTCTAAAGGTGCACTTATCAAGGTGGTGTTGGTGTAAAGAAAGACATATAGGTCATTTAAATAAAACAGAGAATCTAGAAGAAGAACCACACATATATGGTCCACTGAGTTTTGAAAGATTACTTAACATTAGCATTTCATAGAATATAAACTCAATTCAAGAGCAGAGGAAAAGATAATGTTTTCAGCAAATGGCATTAGAACACCTGGTATCCATATATAAAAAATTAACCTCAACCCTTTTTTTCCATACATGAAAATAACTTGAAGGGACCTATGAACCTTTGTGTATGAATTTAGGGTAGGCAAGAACTACCTAGGAAACAAAAAACATGATGTATAAAAAAAAAATTGATAAATGAGATTCCATCAAAATTCAGAACTTTAAATGGCATCATTAAAATGAAAAGTAGTCCTTAAACAGACCATATTTCCAAAGCATATAACCTATCACCAGAATATATAAAGAACTCATACAGCTCATTTATAGACAACCCAATTAAAAAGTAGACATAAGAAGATGATAAATAGCCACTATAGCACAAGGAAAGGTGTGCAACTCTAGAATCAGAAAAATATTAATCAGTACAGTAACAAGATTGAATTATACACTCATTAGGGAGATGAAGTCAAAAGTTTTAAAAGTCTTGTCACGACTTTTTCTTTTTGTTGGATTCTCCCCCTTTGCATTTAATTTGTCATGCCCAATGGATTCATTCTGCTGGGTTTACTGGGGTTGTGATCCTCATTGTCTTTTCCTAGGGTATTTTCTAAAATTTTTTGGAGTGCCGGTTTGGTATTCATTAAGTTCCTGAGGTGCTTTTTATCATGAAAGTATCTTATTTCTCTATCATTTTTGAAAGATAGTTTTGCAGGGTACATTAATCTGGTTGGAGGCTGTTTTCCTTTAGGGCTTGAAATACATCACTCCAAGCTCTTCTTGCCTTGAGGGTTTTCACGGAGAAGTCTGCTGTGATTCTGATGGACTTTCCTTTGTATGTGATTTCTTTTCTCTCACTGCTTGTAGAATTTTGTTCTTCTGTTGGATTTCTGGAATGCTAACTATTATATGTCTATGTGTAGATTGTTTTTGATCAAGGCTAGCTGGAGTCCTATATGCCTCACTTATCTGCATGTCAAGTTCTTTTCCCTTCCTTGGGAAGTTTTCTGCCATAACTTCTGTGAACAGTTTTTTTATGTCATCTGTACTCTCTCCTCTTTCTTCATTGACTGCAGTCAGTCTTATGTTATTCTTCTTTGCATCATCTACTAGCTGCTGGTTTCATTTCTCATGTTCCCTTACAATTTTAAAGCAATTTTTCTTTTCCTCCTCACTAGTTGCAATCTTATCTTCTATATCTGAACTAATATCCTCACATTGGTTCATTCTGCTGCACAGACTTTCGATGGAGTTTTTAATCTCCTGGAAATCTATTTGCATCTGTTTTATGGATTCCATTTGTTTCCTATGTTGGGATTCCATCATGTTCCTCTATTTTTTTATCTGTGTCCTCTCTATTAATCATGTCTTGCACCATGAGCACAATCTTTGCTATTATTTGAGTAATTATTTCTGATTTCATTTTTCCCAGACTCTCTTTTGTTGCCAGTTCAGAGAGTCCAGGTGTTTGAGTATCAGATTGTTCCTTCTTGTTTCCCTTTGGGGTTGCTGTAGGTGATCTGGAAGTCTGTTTTTGAGGCTTGTTTACATGTCTTCTCATTTCTATTGGGGGGTGCTTCTGGCACCCACGCAGCTTACCTTCTCTGCCCTAGGAGCGTGGGATGGAAGCAGGGGATCTTCCTTATGGGTGCTGGGAATGGCTCCACTTCTTTACCCTAGGAGCATGGGATGTTGGTGAGGGAGCTTCCCTCTTGGTGTTGGGACTGGCTTACCTTCTCTGCCCTAGGAGTGTGGGATGGCAGCAGGGGAGCTTCCTTCTAGGTGCTGGGACTGGCTCATCTTCTCTCTATATATTTATTGTTGAGTAGATATTATTTAATTTATATAGTGCTATAAATGTCTCAAAAAGAGTATCAATGGCCAAAAATATTACCATGGTATATAAAAGTATGTTTTTCAACTGCATCAAGGTCTTTGCTGTAATTCATATCTTTCAGAAGTTTTCGTCCCCACCTATGCCTCAAATTTTGGTCTCAAGAAGATCAAAGAAGGCCTAGAATTTGTTTATTACTGAGCAAGTATTGGTATATTGCTTCTCTATTATAATGTTTAGCTCACGAAAATTAAGAAGACCAATGGATAGAAGATGTGCTAGTAAATGTTAAGTATCTCGCTATCAAGGAAAGTAACAGCCAGTTTGTAGTGTTTACCCAAGCCTGTTGTGTAAATATTCCCACAGTGACCAATTTAGAACTACTAACAGGATGTTACCAAATTCAAGATTTGGTAAGACATGGTATAATCAGGTCTCATGAGCTAGTACAGATAGTTTCAATACACCATAGGACATAGTTGGTAATGGATGGATAAAGATTCTGTACTATGTATTTCTTGTGCTTACTAGCTAGTCTCTCAACATAACTTTTCTCTACCCATGGCTACATAGTGAACAAGAACTTGTAAAGTGATAGCACATATCCTCAACTGTAGCTTGTATCTCTTGTTCTCTGGGGCTAAAACTTGTGATGCTATGAGAACTGCTAGCTCCTCCTGTATACAATAACCGAAAAGTGAGAGTAGTAACATGCACGAGGTTAACCATTCACCAATTTCCAATAGAAATTGACAGATAAGTATCCTCTTTCTTTCCACAAACAGATAATTTTGAGTTGCATTTTACCTAGAGCTCTGTATGGGAGATAAGAGGTTCATGCCCTCACCAGGAAAAGTGATGGTGGTCTACAAGTTTTAACTGATCCACAATGCAATCTACTATTAGCTGATATTACATTTTTCATTTTTATTAAATTAACAATTGGAACAAAATGTTTTTCCCAGTCTCTGCATTCTGGAAAATGCAGCCTAAGACACTCTACTGCCTTTCTGAAATTTATTTGTTGACATCCATGAGGTTGAAGTGTATTGACATGGAAGAGCATTGGGATAGCTCTACTGATCTACTTTTGTCTCTATGGATTTCTTTATCTTGAATATCTCATATTAATGGGATCATAAAATACATGACATTTGTGACTAGCTTTTGATACTTCATAGTATGTTGAAGATTCATCCAAGTGTTAGACAGCTTTCCCCTAATATACCTGACATAATAAACTCATAAAAAGAATATGTATATTTTGACTAACAGTTTTGTGGGTTTTGATTCTTCTATTGGCCTCATTGGATAAGTCAATAATGAGGCAGTACATTATGGTGAAAGCAAAAGTGTTCATATCATAGTCAGAAAACAAAATATAGAACAAGAAAGGACTTTAGGATCCCATAATCCCCTTTAAGGGCATGCTGCCAATGATCTAAAGCTCTCTCACTCAGCCCTAACTCTTAAAGTTTCTACAACCTCCCAGTAGTAGCACTCCAATAACAGTCTAATCAACCTAGTAACAACTTTTAATGCATTGGTCTTTAGGGTATTTTCAAAATTCAAAATATATCAATCCACATTGTAGCACATTTTAGTAGTCCATTCCTTTCTATGACTGAGTAATATTCCATTATGTAAATATATGACATTTTGTTTATCAATCTGTTGATGGACAATTGGATTTATTTTTCTTTTTGTAATTTTCTTTTTGTAATTTTTCTGAATAATTTTGCTATGAAGTTTCATGTGGGGGGTGTGGATATAAGTGTAGGTAGAAATATATTTTCAATGATTTTGTATATATAACTGGTAATGAAATTCCTATCAACTCTATGTTTAACAATTTGAACATCCTTTGTAGCTGGACTATTTTACACTCCCATGAGCAATGGATGAGCTCTTTAATTTCCCAACATCTTTGCTAATTCTTGCTATTTTCCATGTTTCTTTTTTATTTTAATCATTCTAGGGGTATGAAATTGAATCTTATTATCATTTTGATTTTTATTTTCTTAATGACTCATATAGTGACAATTATTTTATGCATTTCTTATCCAACTATATATCTTCTTTGTCAAAGAAGAGGTATATATTTTTCTTTTGTTATTTTTGTTTCAATACTACAGAAAGTTATTTTTTTAATGCATATTATAAGGTATTTCATTATAGCATTTAGAACAGCAGGGAAAACCTAATGAGATTATGCAACTATAATAAGATCAATTCCAGCTCTTTATTACTTGAATATGTTTTCCACACTAAGAAGAATGATGGGACAAATTCATTACTTGGTTTCTGAGTGCTAATATTCAGACCCTATGGCTCTGTTCTTTTAGAGAGAAGGCAATTAGCTGAAGATATGTATCTTGCCCAGGATCACCCACCCAGCAAGTTATTGGCATAGCAGGAATGTGAACACATGGGCTCTGAATTTCCCATCTGTCGCCTGGTTATTTGGCTGCTTTGCTAGTAGTGGGTGTATGTATGTATATTTATGTTGTATTTCAGGAATGAGCAGAAAAAAGTGGGATGGTTTGTGCACTATTTCAAATAGACACAGGGAATTGGAATGATTTCATTTTATCTGTATGCTGTAAAATTATAGAAGATGGTGAAGGCCATTGTAATAGTCTAAAGGAAATAGATAGCTTTATAAATTACCACACTCTTTTTCCAAGAAATTGGGTATATAATTCTTTAGTAATTTAAATGTAGCTAATTACAGTAGTGAAATTTAATTTTATGAACATAATTTGGATCCTTAGAGCTATGACAGACATGTGAATATTTCAAGGTGAAAATGTATAAACCAAGGGGTGAAATTGTATCACTCCCCTCTAGTAGTGAGACTAGGTACACAGATAACAAAGAGGAGTAGTCTGATCATACATGGATGCAGAATATTCTCCTACCAACCAAGAGATACTTCTCTTTCTACAGCACCATGGAAACCACAGTTGGGAACAAACCACATTGTAGACATATGAAACCAGAGCAGCCTAAAGAAATATATAACAAATGGTGCTATTTTTATGTTTAAAAAAAGATAATTATTTTTGTTTTCTGTCTACTTCTTTTAGAGTAAAAAATGTCCCATGATAGAACCATTAAGACACAATATCAGGCTAATTCATACAAAAATGATACTATCTATTCATACTGTTAGCTACAATTTTCCTACTGTCTTCCAAAACTCCAAAATGAAAAATTCTAAAATAAGAAACCCTTAATGGCATTTATGTATTTTGATCAGAATATATTGCATTTTACTATTTAGATTACTTTACTAAATATATTTTTTTAGAAATGAATTTAAATGTACAGTAACATACTACAAGTATAAACAGTCTATTTTGAAATTCATAGTTAATTTTCACTAATAGTTACCAATGACAGATATAAAATTATAAATGTATAAATAAATATATATCAATTTATTATATAAAGATGATAAATTGTGACTGTTATTTATAGTCTTATAATTGATATGCACATTTGATATATTCTAAAACTGGATCCTTCCCCTGACAAGAGTTTAATAAGCATTATTATATTTCATCTTCCTGATTCTTTGATGTAAATTATTGTGCCAATGATGAAACAAAACAAAATTTAACTAAACCGATGACATAATTTGTAGAAACATGACTTACAAAGTAGACATAAAGAAGCAGGAAATAATCAACACAGTACCACAAGTTTTACATTTGGTATCATATGCTAAACAACATTACTTCAGGGTAAAAAAAACTATATTTATTTGAATTAAGAATCCACTTTCATTTGGTGGATTTCTTCTCTGTAGTCTCTGGGCCAAACTTGTCATTAATATTTACTTTGTAAAGAATGCAAATGTCCTAAGGTATTCTTTAACAATCGTTTTATTGTATTTCGTACTTTCTACTACTACAATGTAGGTATCAATTGAGAAGATTTTAGGATCATTCAGAAAGCCTAAATTGATATGATGAACATAAATTTCAAAAACATGACAAAAAGTAAAAAGTGAGTGGTTATTTTTGTTGAAACGTACCATTGTGAATTATGGTGTGGCTTTCCAGCAGTGACAAGTTACTTAGTATATGACACTTTGAGGTCAAATAGTTTCTAGGAACGATAGAATTCCACATTTTTACAGTGAGCTCAAGAGATGTGGAGCAACAGACAAATGATTCATAAGACACAGGCAGCTAAAATTCAAAGAGAAGTTAAATGTGTTCTTCAGTGATACCAGATAAGAGGACAGTTTCTCTTATGGTAGCCAGTTTTTATCTTCCCAAATCTTTGCCTCTCCTCCCCAAAGACCTACTTTTATTCTCTAATATTTTTCTATCCAGGAGAGTTAATGTAATATACATCAGCAACAACACAATTAATCTGTGATATACACACAAAATGCCTTTCTTAGCAATAAGGTCTGGAAGCAAAAGTACTTAAGCAGAAATAAAAAATATAGATTAAGTAAAATGTATGTTGATTAGCTTGACTTCCTTTTTCACTTTGTGTACATTTATCAAAATATCACAGTGTGACATACCTCTGTATAATTCTCAATGTTTAAAATTGTTAAAAAGATATATTCCATTTTCAATTATTTTACAGAGAAAATTACCTAGTAACACCTTTTTTTATAAAATAGAGGAGTTGTATTTTTATGTAAGGTAACTTCTACTATTATATTATATTATCCCTTTTATTTTTTCACAATTGTGTACAGTCCCTATCATTATATATGCTACCCCCTTTCCATTTTCATCAGCTGTCCTCTTTTATATTAGTTCTTTTAGATATAACATACCCAGTATCTAATGATTTTCTATGTACACTGCTACTATAGGCTTCTTTCCATATAATATTGAGAGGTCTTTATTAAAGTACACTCCCTAATTTCTTGTTTCTACAGATGCTTAACCACATCACTTACTTTTAAGTATTATAAATAAATGTGTTAATACGTGCAGAAAGTTTTGACACCTTCTGAGTTGCATAAGTTTGTGACTTGGGTCTGAAATTCTTCATTACCAAAAGATAAATGTCCTCATAGCTAAATCCATCGTTGTTTGGAAATGTTTTCCCCTATATCCGACTGAATGTGTTCTGCTTTGTTTTGTTTAAGCTTGCACATTACAGGACACTAACCAACTGCAGTATTATAATTGTTACCATTGTAAAATGTGTTTTTGTACTTATTCCTATTTAAATTATCTTTTTCCAACTTTCCCACAGCACCCTTCTTCAACACGACCAGGTCTTGTTAAAAACAAATCTAATTTCTGCTTTTATGAGATTAACTCTTTTGTATTGCAGTTCAAAATGACATCATGTTGCATTTCTCTTTCTGTACCTGGCTTATTTTACTTAACATCCTCTGAGTTAATCCTTATTTTAGATATTATCCACCCTGATAGCATCATATTAGAATAATTTTACTGCCCTTAAAGTCCTATCTATTCATCCTCCATTCATCCCTAAACCCAGGCAAACACTGAACATTTTACTATGTCTATGGCTAGTAGATCATACATTTGGATCTCATACATTTGGAAATCATACATTTAGAATCACATAGTATGCAATATTTTTATATTGAGTTTTATTTAAGCTAGCAGTATGCACTTCAGTTTTGTACATATTTCTTCATAGTTCTGTAATTCACTTTTAGCACCACTTAGCAAACTTCCATTGTCTATTTGTACCCATTTTATTTATAATTTACCTATGAAAGAATGGCTCATTTATTTTCAAGTGCTGGTAATTATAAATAAAGCTGCTATACACAGCCATAGTGCATGATTTTGTGTTGACAAGTTTTCAGTTTATTTGGGTGAATACTAAGGGATGGGACTGTTGAATTATGTAGTGAACATATATTCAGTTTTGTAAGAAAACCCAAACTCTCTTCCAAAGGGGCTACACTACTTTGCACTCCCTGCAGACTGACTCCCCATCAGCATTTGGCATTGCCAGCGTTTTAGATGTTGCCATTCTATTAGGTGTGCTGTTGTACCTCACTGTTTATACTTTGTAATGACCTAATAAGATGATTCTGAGCATTTTCCAGATGCTTCCTTTTGTCTGTATTCATCTCTATCAACAAAGTGTTTGTTTAGATCACTTGTCCTTTTTTATTTTGTTCTGTTTTAATCAAGTTATGTTCTTAATGTTAAATTTGGAGTGTTCTTTTTATATTATGGATATAGTTTTTATCATTTACCTTTCACAAATATCTACTCTGTGTGCCTTGTCTTCTCGTTCTTTGGTACTGTCTTTTGCAAAGCATAAAATTTTATCTTTAATTAAATCCAACTCATCAATTATTTGTTTCATCAATCTGACCTTTCATGTTATCTAAAATGTCATCATTGTTCCTAAATTTATCTATGTTTTATTTTATGATGTCTTCCAGAAGTTTTATATTTTACATTTATAATCCATTTAGAATTATGTTTTTTAGTAGTACTAGGGATTAAATTATGTTCTTCTGCACTGAGCTATATGATGAGGCCAACTCTTATTTTTGTTTTAGAACAAGGCTAAGTTACTAAGTTTCTCGGCTGGGCTTGAACTTGCAAATTTCCAATCATCTTGCCTCAGCATTCCAGTGATGGAATTACAAATGTACAGCACTGCACTTAAGTTTGTCCAATTTTTTTAACATGAATAAATGTTGGCTTTTGTTAAATGTTTTTATGCATTCATTGATACAGTAATTTGATTTTTCTTCTTTTTTTTGATATGGGCTATAGTGAGAAGAGGACCATTGAAGTTTTCAATTTCTCCTTATGCTTATATGTCATAACAACCTACCTTTAAACTTTTACCAATCTGCTACTTGCAAGAACTTATGCTATTTTTGTCAGAAATAAACAAAAGATTGTTGTCTGTATTGTAAAAGTAACTCATTCAACTCAGCAATAAAATATTTACAAAAGTAGGCTGAAATGCTTAATAATTGCTGATATTTACTTAGCAGTTATCCTGCACTGAACTGTTTTATGTATTGAATACATATTTATTTTACTCACAGAACCTAGGAAGTAGATATTGCCATCGCCATTTTATAGCTGAGTAGACTGAGACTGAGGCACAAAGAGATAAAGAATGTACCCAAATGTGTTTATTTTTCTCTAAATCATAGAGATAGCATTTGACCCTAAACTACTGGTCTAGCATCCATGTTCCTTACTAATTTTCTATATTTTCTTTGAGGAAACATCCACAGACCTAATATGTTCAAAATCAGCCTTAATAGCAAATATGGAAATGTATACTGATTCAAAAACAGCATAGCTTCTTGCAGTTAGCTAATTGATAAAAATTTAAAGATAGCTTGCTAAGAAATGAAATCATATGGAGAAATGGAAAACTTCATTTTTCTCAATGCAGATGTAAACCTGCACAGACTTTCTGGAGATATTCTGTATT
This sequence comes from Heterocephalus glaber, assembly GCF_000247695.1. Next base: position 30,712,097 of record NW_004624748.1, on the reverse strand, counting down.
ATCTAGTAAAAATGTATACACAAATATCTCATGCCCTGCAGTCAGTCTCATAGCTACACATTTTCTCACAAGCCTTTCCCACAAGTCTACAAGCCAATATTAATAAAGGTATTCATCATAGTGTAGTAATTCTTCATAGCAAAGAGATGCAGGCAACTTATAAATCCATTACTGGAGAGATAGATTAATATACATAATATATATATTCATAAACATATGTATGTATGCATTTATAATGCTTTCATGTCATTATTTAGACATTTTTTAGAAATATGGATATTTCTAAAATGTAATCATGGATAGAAAAAGCAAAAACAATACAGTTTATAGGAATTCTTACTTATGAACGTTAAAAACTCTTACTAGATATAAATCTATATGAGTTTTTTAAAGGTGTTTACTATCTAAATCAATATATTTTAGATATATTATTAATAAATATAGTTACATTAGAGATGGTACCCTGAGTTTATTTGAATGGGAGACAGAAATTCAGGAATTATTGTCATGAGAGAAATGCAGTGGAAAGGGAAGAGTGAATTGGAAAATGAAAGAAATCTTAACTTGCAAAGTAGTTTGATCTCTCTATGTTTGGGGTATTTTTGTTTATTTTTAGCTAGGTGAAAATAAAACCATGCTCATATTTAATATGCAACTGTTTCAAGTCCATTTTCTGCTGATTCATCATTTATTAAATGTTTCTAAAATCATATTAAAGTCAATAGCAGATATTCTTCAAATAATTTATGTACTTTTGAGCATCATGTTTTAATGTATATCAGCAAAATATTTTTTCAGTCTAAAGCTGCTAAAAATTAGCCTTAATTTTAATAAGTATACTTATGGAATGTACATGCATTTTAATATACAGTATGTGCAATATTTCTATCCAATTAATAATTAAGAAAATATTTTAAAGATGATTAATTTAAAATAAAGAACTTTTTGATAATAAAAATGAGCAATACTGTATGAAAAATGAAGTATGAAAATATCCATACAATAATCCTGCTAATTTTATAACTTCATTTTTCATTTTAATACCAACTGAATGTAAGCAAAATGACAATGTTTAATCCCCAGCACTGCCCCTGGAGAGATTTCCTTGATTTCAGATATGATGTGAATGTAGATGACTCATGCATTCAATGTGTTTAGTGCCCTTGAGGAAGGTTGAAAAGAGTAGCTCAAATAGAGAAGATGAATGTCCTACAGCAACTGAGACAGTCACACTTTTAAAAGCTAGAAATATTTTTCCACACAATTAGCACAAAATCACATTGTCAAGAGATTTGCCTTCAGGTCATTAACTAATATGTTCACTAACAGCTTGCTTAAAATGAATTGAAAAAAATAAAATTTTCTGCCTGGGCCAGAAGTGTGAATGATTTGGAATTAAACCATTCTTACTGGAATTTTGTCAGTTGCCTTATACTTTTCATATTTCTGTTGGGACCCTGGAATGACGCATAAAATGTATTTTTAAAAATGTCTATTTATTTAATATTAAGTGCTTTCTTACCCCCAGATTCTCCTTTCTCTCTCTGCTTCCTGGCTGCCATGAGTAGAGCAGCTGTCCCTCTCTGCATTTCTACCAGGCTACTGCTGCCTTAGTGCCACTGACTGTTCACTGAATCGCTGAAAAATCAAACTTCTCCTCCTTTAAACTGTGAGGTTTGGGTATTGTGTGCCAGCTACAAGAAAGCTGACTAATACAGGCTTCTACCCCTAGGACTGAAAGGAAATAAATTCTTATTATTTAACCTACCCAGTCTGTGTTAATTGAATACATTTGAATATAGATATGGTTTGATAACTGCTACACATACCAATGCAGACATATATTGTGTTTTGGTGGTAGTATTGAAAAGATGTAGAGAAAGTGCCAACATTCACTTTAGCTAAAAAAAAAAAAAAAAAAAAAAAAAAAAAGGGAATCATTAGGAGACTAATTCATCTTTTGTCCAATGTGTTAAATGACACATCATTTAATAAATTTCCATATGTACTTGCATCTAATTCTGAATTTTATTTTGTACTGTATCAGATGTTATATGGAGTTTGTACCTGGAAAACAAAAATGTTAGGAATATTACTGGTAGAGGATGGCTGAAAGCACAAATATTGTGATTAACTTTACAATCTGAAATCTGCAAGGTTTAGCTGAAAGTAAATGCATATATTCCCAGTGTTGGTCAAGATTTTCCAGGGAAACAGGGTCTGTGACTAGATGCTGTTATAGAAGAAAATGACAGGGCTTAAAACATCCCCAAAAGGGGCACGTTATCACTGATCTACCAAAAACTAACTGCTTGTACTGGAAAAAGAAATGAAGCTAATTTAGAATAGCCCAATTTTCCAAAATTATACTGACTTGTTTTGATTGTCTTATTTCTGTAAAATGAGCTTGAAGATCATTTTTCAGGTTATTTTTGTCAGAGATTTTCCTTGGTTGAATGCAAATGGGTAATATGATTTAGATATACATGTTTCTTTACTTTGGTATAAAGAATTTGTGTTTCTTTCTTTAGAACTTTCAAACAAATACAAAATATAAACTAATAATAGAAAATAAGACAAGTGACGTTTTCTTTTTGGTTGAAGAATGCTAAATTACTGTCTTTTTTTTCCCCCCATTAACTTTACTGGAACATTTTATGTATAAAATACAGTCACAATCATCATTGGCATCTTGCACCTTTACATGAGTATCTTGGTTCTTATTTTTTTTTCCCCTTCCCTTGCCCTCCCTTCACGCCTTCCACCCTTCCCTAATTACAAAGACCTTGTTTCCATTTTTTTCCTCTTCTCATATTTTTTCCTTACCCTTTTTTCCCTTTCCCTATCCCTGCCAATTCCCCTGCTCTTTTAGACCTTTTCTTCCTGTTACACAATATCAGTTATACATTTTTTAAATTACAATATTAAGATCTAGGAGACATTACCACAGATTTTACAGAATTTAAAAGGATATAGAAAGCATATCACAAA
>NW_004624748.1:30693917-30706601 GCF_000247695.1 Heterocephalus glaber | reverse complement strand
ATGAGCAAAATCTTTGCTGTTATCTGAGTAATTATTTCTGATTTCATTTTTCCCAGATCCTCTTTTGTTGCCAGTTCAGAGTCCAGGTGGTTGAGTATCAGAGTGTTCCATCTCATTTCCCTTTGGGGTTCCTGTAGATGATCTGAAAGTCTGTTTTTGAGGCTTGTTTATGTGTCATCTCATTTCCATGGGGGAGGGGTTCTTCTGGCACCCACGTGAGTCACCTTCTCTGCCCTGGGAGCTTGGGATAGCAGTAGGGGAGCTTCCTTCTGGGTGCTGGGACCCGCTGAGCTTCACTGCCCTAGGAGCCTTGGATGGAGGTGGGGAGCTTCCTTCAGAGTGTTGGGACCAGCTGAGCTTTACTCCCCTAGGAGCCTGGAATGGTGTGTGGGGGGCTTCCTTCCGGGTACTGGGTCCAGTTCAGCTTCTCTGCCCTATGAGCTAGGGATGGTGGCAGGGGAGCTTCCTTCTGGGTGCTGGGAATGGCTGAGCTTCACTGCCCTAGTAGCCTGGGATACTTGGGGAGCTTCTTTCCAGGTGCTGGGATGGGCTCAGCTTCACTGCCCTAGGAGCCTGGGATCACAGTGGGGGAGCTTCCTTCCAGGTGCTGGGACCAGCTCACCATCTCTGCCCTAGTAGCCTGGTATGGAGCCGGGGAGCTTCCTTCCTGGTGCTGGGACTGGCTCGGCTTCTCTGCCCTAGGAGCCTGGGATGGAGGCAGGGAGCTTCCTCACAAATGACTTATTTATAGATGTGTATCATTTTTATGTGGTCAGTTTTATTGTGTAGCAAACCCAGGACTGGAGATTACAATCAAGAAGGTTTTTGTTGTTGTTGTTGTTTTTTGGTTCAAAGGATTGTGTTTTGATGATTTCTTTTCAGTTTATCTGACCCAGCGTTGGCTCAGATGGCTGCTTTGTCCCAAAGAGATGACTAATGGAAATTGAATTGGGTCGACATTTCCTGACTATAGGAAGTTAACCCAGGAATGCTGTTAGGGCAATGGTATAGATAATATGGAGTGAGTGCAAACAGACAGCTACTTTGTTCAGGTTCTGCTGAAGTCAACTGTTCATAACCCCTCGTCAAAACAAGTTTTATGATTTAGCCCAGATTTAGTATAGGAGAGAAGCTAGGGTTAACATAAGAGGTGAGAAAATAAAATTGTTTTTGCAAAGTATAAACCTTACAAAGTTGATCCTCGGTATATATTTATAACAGTCCTTTGATCTCATTTGTTATAGCCTTATGTGTTACAGTGATTCACATTTGGCCAGTAGTTTATGGCTTAAACAGCTAAAATTGGATTTAAATACATACTATCAAGGATGTTGATATTTTCCTTTATTCATTGATAGTCGTGATAATTTCAATAAGCAGAATAATGGCAGATATTTTTTTATAAAGTGCAGAATACATTTAAATCATTGAGATTTGACTGCCTCAAAACATGTACTGTGAAGTAGAAGTTTAAAAATTAAAGATTGATGTAGAATTATGGGTAGTATCAAATATTCTACTTGCATATAGTTGAGTCAATTTCATCTGTGCAGTGTTATTTAAAAACAATAATATGAATTTCAAAATTATATGATTTATGATTATTTTATTTAGCAAAACAAACAACTAGAATTACTTTCTCTTTTGTTCATCCAATTAAATGCACTTCTGGTTTTCCACTCAGAATTTAATTTAGTTTATCACAATTCCTTTAGTATAAAATCTATAACTCCAGACAGCTGTAATATTTCTCTAGCTTTTCTATCTATGTAATGATTTCCCTTCGGAGAACTCTAATGAGCCATTTTCTCAGAATTGCTGTCTGGCCTATTATAGTTTCTAAACGTAAGGTATAGTATCCTGAACATAAAATAACTAGTAATCTATTCTCAATTTCTTCCTTGGTCTGTTATTTTCCAGTTACTTCCATGCTTATATTCTCCACTTACAAAATTCATATACTTATTCTATTTAAAAAGCAGCACAGTAACACATGACCATGAAATTTTTGAATAGTAGTATACATATTTTAAATAAATATGATTGAAAATAACAATAGTTTTATGGAAAAATTGCTAGCTTTATTGCAATTATTTCTTTATTTTTCCTGTTTATAATGTAAATCATGCTTAACAAAACATATATTAATAATATCTTTTGTTATTTCTTTGAAAGATACTTACCTGATGCTGTGAGTACCTGAAATTGACCAAGATTCAAGAATTTATAACAAAAAAAAGAAAAGGAAAAACAAACACAACTGTAATCAGTTACTAGGGTGGCTGATATAGGAACCTGGGCAACTTAGGCTGACCTTGTCTCAGAATAAAGTGTTTTGTGAAAAAAATTGTTTATGTAGCCTAGTATCCCCTGAGTTTAATTGTAAGAACCTAAAAAAAAAAAAAAAAAAAGAAAAAAAAAAGAAAAAGTAAAATACCTATATTTTATTGTTTTCTATGTAATTTTTAAATATTTAGGTTTGAGTAACCTGGCAAATAATTGTTTAACTACAAAATATAAAATGTGTAAAGCTCTAATTTGCAGTGGATTTTAAGCTACTAACTTGATGTTATAAATGAAGAGTTGTGAGAGATATGTACAATAATATGCTTGAGGTGCTGGACTCTTACCTCACTGCAAATAATAAAGTTATAGATATGGTTTATTCTCTGGTAATACAAATATTTACAGAGACCAATAAGAAAAGAAATATTTATATTGGCATGAGCCAGCCTTTCTAAGATATTGTGTAGGGATTACAGTGAACTGGAGAATTTATCATCTTGTGAAAATGAAAAATATATTTACTCAGCTTTTGGAGATGATTCTGAAATATAACTAAGATTCATTTTTCTACAAAATTATTTTACTGGCTCTTTTTCTTTAAAAAAAACATGTAATAGTTCCTACATCAGATAATGTATTCATAGGCTCTCTCTACAGGCAAATGTTTATTATAGACAGAAAATTATGGTTCATTGATTGGTGACAGAACAGGTAGGGTTTAAACAGTTAATCTTCCTTCTTGTCTAACTGTGATTTTGTAATTTATTTTTTTGAAAAGTAACATTAAAATCATAAAAACTTGATGATAATTTCTTGGACAAAATAGAAGAGTGGATTTCTTGGTTCAAAGGTTGGATCTTAAAATAAATGTCTTAACTTTGTTCAATATGTAATAATTTTGTTGACTTACTATACCATGTTAAGATGTCAAATGAAAAGAAAAATTAGTTTTGTATTTACCTGAACAAAATTAATGTGTAATTGAAATGATATACGAATATGATGAACTTTAAACCCTAGTTACCAAACAAGTGAGAAAAGCTGTACCTTACACAATTAAAACGTGTTCAAACATTATAATTTATACTAATTCTAGTAAGTTTTTATGAAGTAACCAGGAGCTAATTATTCCTTGATTCAAATTTCTTTGATATTTTTCTATAATTTATGCTTTCTAAAGCTTCATTTTTATTCCTTGAAAACTTCACATAATTGTATTTTATCATAAAATATAACTTAAGGGATAAATAAAATACAGACTATAAAATTTACATCATAAAAATTGCTTAATAATGTTAGTAAATAGTCCTAACTTAATATTGATAGAGCAGAAGTACAAGAAAAGTAAGATATTTCTTTTGAGTCACATAATCTCTATATAAAAATTTAGACCATGCAAGCAACAACTTTGATTAAAACTCTGGTTTAAAGCTTTTACCTCAAATGCAAGTTTTCTGAACAAAAACATATAGTTCAAAATAAGAACATCTTTGCTCATAACACAATAGCCATAAATATAGTCAGTCGTTAAATGTAAATATGATATGCTGCAGTTTATATTCAAAAACTTTTGCTTTCTACATCTCACAGTTGGAAAAATTAAAACTTAGATCATATATTAGAGAAAACGTTTTCAAATCACATTAATGTCAAAGGGTCTATATCCAAAGTATATAAACCACTTTTTAAAAAATCCAGTGAAAAGAAAGCAAATCACTGATAAAATGAACAATGTAACTGAAAGATGCATCACAAGGAAATATATGCTAATGACCAATATACATAAGAAATATATTCAACATCATTAGTTATTGGTGAAATACAAATTAAAACAATGAAATACCACTTCACACCAACCTGAAAAAATAAAATTAAAAGTATGACTATAATATTAGAAAATGCAGATCATAAAATATTTCTTGAGAGGAAAAATAGATGACATTCTGAGCAGGTACAAGATTAACCTTTGGTGAACACTATTTTCTTTTCACTAGAAAGAATATAACAGAAGCGAGTGAGAGTAGGCACAATCATATTTTCACTACAGTGGTAATGTCAGAATTCTTGGGAAAATATATCTTTTGGGGGATTTATCATTTATATTCTGGTAGTGAAAGACGCAAGAGCTTCTGGAAGTAGTGGAGAAAAGAGAAGTGAAAATTTAAGAGCAGGAAAATGAAAGATTGTTGAGCAGTGTTGAATCACCATTTACCTTTTGGGTGATTGCATAATACTATCATCCAGGATTTTATGTACAGGTGGCAGATTATATAGATTCAGAGGACAGAGTTTGGAGTCTTACCCCATGATTTCCCATCTTATCTCTGAAGTAAACCATCCTTGTGATCTTAGAAATGTTACATTTTACTGTGCTTCCATGCCCTCATCTGTAAAATGGGAATACTAATTGTAATTAGAATTTCTTTTGTAAAGATGATGTGAGTAATAGATGAAATTATAATAGCAATAACTTTACCCACATTCAACTGTTCTGGTATCTGCAAGGCAAAGTACATTGTTCAAAAAAATCAGACTTAGATTTTTTTTCAAGTCATTACAACAGGCACTCAATCAAAAGACTGAAGAATGTTTTCAAGTATATTATTATTGTGATAGGACCTCTTGGGACAACATGTCAGGGGTGGTAACTTTTTATAATGTATTGATATCAGCCTCTGTGTATACATGTGCAGTTCTGATGTAACTCTGTGACATAAATGATATGTAGACAGACTGTAGAAGGTTAATGTATATTCAACCAAACTCTAAAGTGTTAGTGTGTATCCATATAAGGGAGATACAGACTCCCAAAAATTGTATAAAAGAGTGCAACTAGGCCATGTTCAGCACTCAGCCTTTGGAATCTAATCTGGAGTCATTGCTGAATCTAATAAAGCTGCTTCTTGGTGTCCTGTCTCTACATGAAAATTCTACACCATTTCAGGGGACTTGTGGCCAGGATTAAGAGATGGTGTATTTCCACCACCTGAGTCCAAACCTGAGAGCTCCAGCCCAGGAACCAGTTCAGCAAGCACCTCCTGCCCTATTTGGTAAGACTCAGGTTCAATCTGGTAGTTCTGCCTTTAAAAAGAAAACAATCCTAAAATTTATTTGGAACTAGAAGAGACCTAGGATAGCAAAAACAATTCTGGGCACAAAGGTAAGCCAGGTGGCCTCAAAATCCCTGACTTGAAATTATAGTAAAAAGCTATAGTGATAAAAACAGCATGGTGGGGGAGGGGGCACTGAGGATCAGTGAAACAGATTAGAAGATGCAGAAACAACTTCAGACACACTCAGCCACCTCACCTTTAACAAAGAGGTCAAACACCTTCATTGAAAGCCTCTTTAATAAATGGTGCTGGCAAAACAGGTTTTCTACATGCCAAAGACTGAATCTAGACACATGTCTCTTATCATGCCCTACACTGAAATCAAAATGGATTAAAAATCTAAGTATTAAAGCAGAAACATTAAATCTACTGGAAGAAAGAATAGGTGGAACTGTAGAAGACACAGGTGTAGGCAAAGACTTTATAAACAAAACCCCATTTGCATAGGAAATATCACAAAGAATCAACACCTGGGATCTCATCTTATTAAAAAAAATTTTTGTTGTTGTTTTTTGATTTTTTGTTTTTTTTTGGTACTGGGGATCGAAAGAAACCACCAACAGAGTGAAGAGACAACCTACAATGTGGGAAAAAAATTTTTGCCGGCTGTTCCTCAGAGAAAGGATCAATAGCTATATATAATTATAATATATATAATATAATTATATATTATAATTATAATATATATTATAATTATATATATTATATATAATTATAATATATATAGTATATAATTATATATATAATCAAATTTAAAGATCCAATACAAAAATGCGCACCTGAAATAAATTGACACTCCTCAGATGAAGTACAAGTGGAAAATAAATATGTAAAAAAATGTTAAATATCATTGTTCATTTGGGAGATGCAAATTAAAATAACACTGAGATTCCATCTCACTCCAGAAAGAATGGCTATTATCAACAAATCAACTAATAAATGCTGCAGGGACTGTCAGAAAAAAGGAACCCTTTTCCACTGTTAGTGGGAGTGTAGACTAGTGCAACCAGTGTGGAAATCAGTGTGGAGATCCCTCAAAATACTAAAACTAGTTCCATTTGATCCAGCTATTCCCCTTCTTGGTGTGTGCCTGAAAGAATTAAGAGAATCATACCACAGTGATATAACCTCACCCATATTTATAGCAGCACAGTTTGTAACAGTTACTTCTTGGAAACAACCCAAATGGCCATCAATTGATGAATGGATAAAGAACATGTGGTCTTTTTATCAATGGTGTACTACTCAGCCATAAAGAAGGATAAACTTGAGAAATATCTAGGTAAATGTATGCACCTTGAAACCACACTCTTAAGTGAAAGAAATTGTAAATGCAAGTTCAAATATCACGTTGTTTCTCCATTGTGAGAAATGGAAAGTGTAAATAAGGACCAAAATATATAATAGATATTGTGAAATAGGAAGAAAATATTCAAGTAGGAAGGGGAACTAGGGATGGGGGAGGAGAAAAAAGAAGAATGGGAAAAGGAAAAGAGAATAGAAGAAAAAATGGATACAAAGCTTTTGTAAATAATAAGGGAAAGAGGGGTTGAAGGGAGAGGAGAGTAAGAGGAGAAAAAAAGAAATAAGGTAGATCATGTAGAGATACAAACATGATGAATGTTATCATTATGTAATATAAAATGAATCAATAAAATTAAACTTTTTAAAAAAGCTATAGCTCAGCAAGCTGTGTCAGGAAACTCACCTGCACTGGGATCAACTCTTGCCAATAGGTCTGCTAAGAATTAGATCTAGTCCCACTAAACAGGCAGGACTTTCCCCTTTTGAAATTCTCTATGGGTAGCCTCATCCTCTTTTTAAGGGGATAAGGGGGAACTTAAAGGAGCTAGGAAACCTCATTCTGAGACCACAAATGCAGGAATTAGGCTCAGCCTTAGACACTCTATACCAATGGGTTAAGGAACGACTGTCCATAAGTTTGAGCACAGACACTCTTTCAAGCAAAAGGACGCTGTGTGGGTAAAAGAATGGAATGTCCAATACCTGAAGGCCACACTCCCAGAGAGGCCCATTCACTGTTATCCTATCCACCCCCACTGCAGTAAAGGTGGATGAGATAGTCCCTTGGATTTACCACAACAGAGTAAAGCTAGTGTCTCAAGACTGGGAGCACATCCCCAATTCATTAGCACTGTGTAAGCTGATGTTCTGGAGGGAAGTAGACTGTGAGCACTGGAACACTGAAAGACAACAACTCTGCTTTAGTCACTTTGGAGGCTAAGTAGTCTACATATGACAGAAGCCTGAGGATGCTGCTGACTGGTGACACAGATGAACTGAAACCCTTTTGTAATTATCTGTAATGTACTCTCACCCCTTGCTCTTAACTGTATTTGAGTCTCTAGCCCTGCTTTTGCCATAGATCTGGCTGAGACTTCTCCAGACAACTGGCAATGTGGCTAGAAGTGCCTGTTGTACTTCACCTTCCTCTTGGGGAGGGATATTTTGCTGTTATTAGCTGGTTTTACTAGGGGCCCCACTGTTGAACCTGAGTTACCTATAATGTGACCCATGTATTCCCCTGACCAGATCAGGCCAGGGAGTTACTTGGACTTCACCATACCTGCTACTCATGCTTAGTGAGGATCCAAGGAGCCTACACACATGAAAAGACAACCTATTCTTTCTACCAACATGAAAATCAGTACACTGGTTTTGACCTGAAGTACTCCCCAACTGAGGAATGGTTTGAAGTCTGACACTCCCAAGGTGAAAGAACTTCAACTAATAAATCCTGGGTTATGAATCCCCACCTGCCAGTATCAATTGATGTGTGTGCTACCATTAGTAAAATATCCCTGGAGATGATGTTTGAAAGAAAAACAGCCCCACAGGACCTGTCAGGGCAGGACCTTTTTACAATGTAGCTATACTATGCTCTGTGTATTTATGTGTAGTTCTGATACATAAATCATAGTGAAAGAGACTGTATAATGTTAATATATACCCAATTAGACTGTAAAATGTTAGCATATAAACATATAAGGGAGACAAAGGAATAAAAATTTCATAAAAGCGTTCATCTAGGCCATGTTGGCATTCAGCCTTTGTATACAAATCCACTGAGTCAGTTCCAGGGTGAATAAAGCCACTTCCTGTGAGAAATGACTCAGTGTCCCATCTCTCTACACAAAAATCCTGCAGCATTATGAAGCAGTATCTAAACTGAATAATTAAAGAATTGAGATGGAACAATCATGGCAGAGCAAATGAGTAGGATTTCCATACTAGTAGGAACAGTGGAAAATAAAATAGAAATATAGGGTATATATTCAGAAAGAAGAGCAGTTCAGATTTCTGAAATATTGTGCTTGTCAATCATAAAGATTTTATGGTATTTCTATGGGATTGTGGGATGTGGTGATATGAAAGAAATTTTTATTTTAAAAAAAGAAAATGAAAGTATTGTAGATAGGTAAGTTAATTAGATATCTTGTAGGCAGTTAGACAGGGTCTCCCTGAAGGAGCCAACACTGGGAGGAGCCAACATGGAGAACAATTGAGGTACATTCACTGGTTAGCATTATATAACAAAAAGAGGTACTACTTCCCCTAGAGATGAATTGCAGTGATATTTTAAATGGGGAAATTCCTTTTATGTGACTTGTTTTTTCATCTGATCACCCATTTAATCAATATTACCTAACTGACTGTACTTGTAATCTTACTGGTTTTGCCCCACCTCATGCCCACCTTGTAATTTTCCACTAGGTCTTATAATTTTGTGCCACCTTGAACCTGCCTCACTTCGTGGCTTTGCTCCATAAAAACACCCTGAGAAATAGGGTACCCGACAACCTATTTTTCAATCCTCCCTCTGTCTCTCTTAGACAGGAGCTATCTTTTCTCAATAATTTTTCCTACTCTTAACCTCCATTGTTCCTAGAATTCATTCTTTGATTTTACAGAACATGAACTCATGTTTTAGATATCTAGCAGATTTAGGAATTTCATCTATTCCCCTTATTTCAAAAGAAGGTGAATAGCATATTTCTGAACTGCTTATCCATGTGCAGTCTGAAGTCACAGAACTGTGAAAGCAGTAAACGTAGATAATTCTATGATCCAAATTTCAAAGGTCATATTGTTTAGAAGGGAGTGAACAAATGTCTGAATATCAAGTAATATATAGGGAAGAAAGTGATATTCTCATATCATGTGCTTCATTGACATAATCTTTTATTGGAGAAAAGAGGATAAAACCTTTGAAAATGCTTTGAGAAATTTAGAAAACTCACTCCTTTCTGGTATCTAAAGGATTCAGGGTGCTATTGTTAAGGAATATTAAGGATAGGAGGCAAAAATAACTTTTAGAAAAGTGGCTGGCCATTGAAAAAATATTTCAGGATGATAGAAAGTTATGTAGAATTAGACAAATACAGGATTATATGGAATATAATAAAGTACAAACAAAACTGGAAAATGACAGATCTGGGACTCTGGGTGTACTTGGCATTATATACATGGAGCTTAGTAATTGAATTTAGATCTCAAAGTCTCTTAATAGAAGATGTATGGTCTACCAGTTCTTGAAAGACATCTGCAGCAGTCATATATCTGCTCTTTCCTGAAGTTAATGATTGTTTGTTGGCTGTGAGGAAGAATAAACTCAGTTGGAACATAGATAATATTCATATATGATATTCAGGTGACCATCCTTGCTGGAAACCGTGACAATTGGGGATTTTCCCCTTTGTTCCCCATGCATATCCAAAGCCATAATGTCTCTAAGACATAGAAGCTCATCAATGAGTAGTAACATTTGAGTAGATTAATTGGTATAAGTAGCAAAGAAATACTAATTGGGAGAAGTGCAGAGAATGAACTTCTCTTCACTAATACTGGTTCAATTACATAAGGTTATCTCTCTAATAGGCAGTGTTTAATATTTATTGACTTGTCTATAAAAATAAGTTCAAATTACCTGTTACTGAAGCCTTTCTAAGTATGTCTATAACCCATTTTCTCAGTCTTATACTGTTTTATCCTAATATTAGTCAACACTATGTGAAATCAATCTTAGTCACCCAACTTTACCTCTTGGTATTTTATTTTTATTCTCCTTTCTTTCTACATTGCACAGAATATAAAGAACCCTTTCCTCATCTTCAACTGCTTAGAAAATAATCATAACCTCCATTATCTGTATTTTTACTTATTTATATTTTACCTCATGTTTTATATTTTGCCCCCAAGTTTTATATTTCTCATTGTCTTCCCTATGATACACACTCCTCCAGGGAAGTGTTGTCCTGATCAGTTTCTACTCTTGATGGCTGAGGAATGTGTTGTTTAGAAGCAAAATAAAACTATTTGTTAAATACCGTTAACTAATATGGAAGAGGAGCTACTATGGACACCATTTTTGCAACAAGATTTTGTGTATCTTGAAACTTTGCCATCTAACTATTCATAATTTAACTTAATAAAATTCTAGAAATGAATAAGAAACAAATAAACTTTTTGCATTGTGTGCATAAAGATGCCCTTTTTTCCTTTTTTTATTCAAGAAATATTTCTAATTGAGGAGGAATTTTTATTAGTATATGTTTGCAGTACATAATGATTACATTCATTGCAGGGAGTTGGTATATATGATATATATATATATATATATATCATGTGTATATGATATATGGCATATTCATATAAATATATATATCAGATCCTAATTCTTTTTTCATTCCTTTTCCATTCCCTCCTTCCCCCTCCCACCATATCTTTGCCCAATTCTTTTTTTCAAAAGATCTATCTTCTTGTTTCTTGTTATTTATCTTTTATTTTGCTTTTTAATTAAGTGACCTATATGTCCATCAACTGATGAGCAGATAAAGAAAATGTGGAATTGATATATACAACCTAACATAAAGAACAATATGTCTGAGTTATTTATAGGAAAATGGATGCACCTTGATTCCATAATGCTCAGTGAAATAAATCAGACACACAGCTTAAATATTTTATGACTTCTTTTATATGAGAAATCAAAAGTATAAATAAAGAGCATTATAATATTTACCACTAATTATAACATAAAATTGAAATAAACCTAAAGAATCATTTCATCATTTCTTGTTACCTTTCTTTTTCCAGGACTATCTTCTAGGACCAAGGATTGAGTACTTTAAATTTCCAGCCTTTTGATTACAACACCAAAAATAATATTGCACATTCAAATTCTAATTTTTATTTTTTGGATGACAATGATCTACATGATTCTCTGATTATATCTTCAAGCCACTTTTCCGTTCTATTTTTGTCATTGCATATTTTCCCAGTGAGACTGTTTGGGGCATTTCCCTGTGGAATCTTCTTCTATTCCTCATGGAATTTTGCATCAACTTGAAAGCTCCTAAGAGCTTCTCCCTCTTCAGGAAGTCCCTGTTCCTCTTTCTACTGAGCCTGCTCTTCCTTCTCTTCAGCTAGGTACTATGTTCTTCATTGCACCAGTGCCCACTCTTCTGATTTAATTGCTCTCTTCTGATGCAGTAGGGCCTGAATCCTCTCCTACAGTGATCGTATTACTGCTCCCAGAGATTTGACCTCATTCTGGGAGGTTTTCTTTGAACCTTGATCTCAGTCTCCAGGCCTCAGTTCCCTTGCCAATGAAACTTACTTTCTGTGTTCAAAGCATTGGTGTTTGTTTGTTTTTCCAAAGTACCTGATTTTTCTGTCTCCTGGAACAAATTCCTAAATCAACATGTTCCTCATTCCAGAGGGTTTGTTTTCTTCCCAGAGAGATTTGTTGTTTTTTCTAAGAGATTTATTCCATCTCCGAACACCTCATTGTGCCTATAAACATGTTTTTCTACCTCATACGTGCTTCATGTCTGAGTTCATTTTGACTATGGTACAAAAGAGAAAATAGTAAAAGAAGTGCAGTGTTTTCTCTTTATTCATTTTGATTCTGAGGCACCCATTGTTTTTTAGCATTTTAAACGAGTAAATACATATATACATTCAGACCCTTCTCAGGTATGATGGGTCCAATACACATAAACTGGTGATATTTACAACAGAAAAATCGCTAAATTTGTTGAAGAGATTTTCACATAGTATTAGTGGTTGTGCTGAGTTATATAGGGTATGATGTGGCAGGGATCTAAACCAAGCTTAGTTAGGCCAACTAAAAGACAAACAATAAAAATTTGAATAAGTCATTAGCTATTAGGCTGATATCACTCAAATGAGATTTAAATCAAACCACATAATTTGATATTAATCATTATATTAACATTGATCATTATTAATAATTATATTA
>NW_004624748.1:30673440-30692943 GCF_000247695.1 Heterocephalus glaber | reverse complement strand
TATATTTTTAAAATAATATTTGTTAATTTTTATTTTTAAGTCCACTGACAAATAATCATTGTGAACTAATTTTGTATTTTATATACTAGTACTAGTAAATTTCTAACAAGTAATACTAAGATAAGTTTTATATTCTTCAAAATATGGTGTCTGATAGAAAAATAACAAAAAGTACTGATTTGTACTTTCTTTTTTCAAATACGCAACCTTACTGAGATGAAACAATGTTTAGCTATTTGGACATTACATAGATGGTACAATGTTTTTCCTAGTATTATAAATTCATTATTGGTTTAAGATAAAAATTTGAAAATTCAAGATGAAGTAGCATGAATAAGCCAGACCCACATACATCAGACTAAATGTTTGCCAATTCATTTTTCCAGACTTGCTAGTAGCTATCTACACTGTATCTGTTTAACAATGTTAACAAGAGTGCTATTTTTCATAATGTATTCATACAGTCTAAATTAATAAAAAAGGGGCTGGGTTTGGTGTCACACACTTGAAATCTCAGCAGTTGGGAGGCTGAGGTAGGAGGATACTTGTGAAGTTCAAGGCCATCCTGGCCATAGTGAGTTCCAGGCCCAACTGAACTACAGAGTGGGACACTGTCTCAAATATATGTGCTGCAAACATGTACTAATAAAGATATTAGTAAAAAGAGAAAAACTATGGCATGAAATATGGCATGAAGAGAAATATAATGGCATGAAATAAGATTTAATATAAAATTTTTTAAATCCACATGAAAGTTTTATATTTCTTTGTTTTTAACATGATGAAAGTGGAATATGCATTTGAAAATCATCATTTGTAACTTCATGTACTTTATGTAAATATGTGGCAGTATCTTCTTTGTAACACTACTTCTGCTTTTGTAAACCTGCTACCATTCACACATATTTCTAAAAAACATAGAACCCTGTGCATTCTGTGTTGGAATACTGTGATTCTCAACTTTAAACAAAAACTGTAAAGGAATAAAAATATGGTGTTGTCTTTTATCTATTTAATAAGTTGAATTCGTAATTTAAACTTTTCACAAGTAAAGTAAAGGAAGTTTAGGCTCATAGGAATATATTGTAATATGAACATTAAGCAAACTCCAAAATTATGTAATAATATCCATCACTGTATTTGCTTTCTGTTTGATAGAAGAAAACACTTAATATTGACAACATAAAAGAGAAGTTTAATTATTTCATGGTTTCAGAAAATTCAGTCCATGGTTGACTAGCCGCAAGGAAGGAACATCATGGCAGAAGTGGATGGTGGAGCAGTTGCAGAGCAGAGAACACCGCCAGGAAGTATGAAGGATGAAGAACCAGATATGAATGCCAAGGTCATGTTTCCATGACCCACCCAGACACTAATTCCCTCAGTGGCATCCAATCCAAGAAGCTGCCAAATGAGCTTGAAGAGATAGAGATATGCTAATGTTGAGCAGTTGTTAAGTGTTCAATTTTTAGATCTATGTTAGGATTTTTTTGAATTATTGTTTGGTAATTAGTAGAACAACACACATTATATTTAATTATTCTATATGTATTGCTTCATTCAAGTAAAAAATTAAGAAAATAGGAGGTGTTCATCTGAATATTAATCTATATTTGCATTTCATTTTTTAAAAATAGAAATCTGCCATTTAGTAGCAGTGTTATGTTAAAGAAGTTATTTACTTTTTTCACCCTCAGTTTTATCCATTCTGTAACAGGGAATAGTTGAGCACTTTCCTATGAGTATATACTGATATAAAAGATATGCAAAGAACTTTAAAGTTTTGCTCAACTGAAGGTGAGTTACCATCACCATCAATATTGTCTAAAGTCTCTCTTATCAGATTATTTTCCTGCTTATATTTACTTTTCGGAACATCTTTGCATTTGTATCAAATGCATTGTCCCTTATGTCAGAAAATAAGCTGCATTTTTACATTTTCTAAAATTCCCAGTCAAATTATTATTTTCATAATTGGCAAATACATTATTTCAGATTTTTTAAGATAAATTACAAATTTCAAGGTTACTTTACATTTGGTATTATTAAGTAAATTAACTAGAAAAAGGAAAAGAAAAGTATTCCGGAGTTGTTTATTAGTCAGTATTAGAAGTTTCAGACTATATTAAAGGAAAGTAAATGTAATGTTGATAACAATATTAATTTAGAAAAGAAAAGTTTCTAATCACATAGATAGTTCTAAGTACTGATTTGTCAATTTGTGGGTGAATTATCTAGTATTTAAATTTTAACTTATTTCCAAAAGTTGACAAGTGTCATGTTCTATATACATTTAATAGTGTTCATATAATTAAAGAATATCAAGAGGACAGAACACAAAGATTCAAAATCACATCCTCAGGAAGCTTTCCACACTGATTGGCAACTATACGGCCTCATTACAAACTCAGTATTTACTTTCTGGGCTTAGGTTCAAGCCTTGGCACATATGAATGCATAAAATATTTTGAGAATATAATCAAAACATTGGGGACTTATAAAACAATATTCTGGAGTTATATTGTCTTAACATTAAAACTAGTTCAGTTGGATCCTGTCTGATACTTTGCATTTCTATGACCTTTAATATTCTCTCTGAGAATGAGCTGTCTCTGCTATAAAAGTCAGCCTAAATGACTCGTATCTAAAGTAAATTCTAGTCGTTGGAAGATGAACAGCTTTAGGAATGTCAGGTTCAAGAGTCAGAGAAACTTATGGAGGAGAGGTTGAAGTCGTAAAAGTCTTAGGTTGTTTTAGTTCTTAAATATCATTGTGTTCCACAAGTTATTTGAGATACAATATTTGGAAAACAGCCCAAGGGAAGCAAAAGACCTGCAAGATCAAGTATAATAAACACATTATTGGGTTTTGAGGAAGTATTCTCAAACAGCATTGTTATAGTTTTATGCAGCAATTCTAAACTCTAATAACTCAAAATATGACAAAATTTGGAGGCAAGAACTTAAAAGGGGTTACAAAATAAAACGTGGTCATGTGAGTGGATCCTAATCTACTAAGACTCGGTTGTTTTTAAAGGAAGAATTGTGAATACCGTCAGACCACAGGAAAAGCTGTGTGAAGAAACAAGGGGGAAGATAACCATCTAAAAGCCAAGAATAGTGGCCTCAGAAAAAATCAACCCAGTTAATACTTCCCTCTCTGACCTCTAGCCTCTGGAACTGAGAGAAAATACATTTCTGTTGTTTAAATGTTCCAGTTTGTGGCACATTTTTTAAGACAGCTCTAGCAAACTAGTAACAAGCAATCTTCTTCCTTGCTCAACTACCAAAGAAACTGACCTCAGAAAATAGACTTGTGAAGAAATAAGACCATCAACAAGTTGATGTTGACTTTCCTACATTGCCATTTTTAATCACCTCGTAATTATAATTTCTCCTTTGAGCCCCAGGTTTCTGAAATCCACTTGTATATTTATTTGAGGCTACATTTAGGAACCCTACATTTGTAGTACATTTTGAGAATATTTTCAATCTTGTACAATAATGGCTATTTCTTCTTCTACTGCTGTGTATGGAACTGTATGTGTCCAAGGAATCAGCCTCCCATGGAGGCATCTTTCTAATATCAAGTTCAGCAATTCAGAAGCAACTTAAATTCATGTGGTTCCTTGCATTAGCCACAACAATCACAGCGTACCTCATTTGCGGTTTCATTCTTGAGTGGAAATAAAACAAAACAAGAGTTTTGGAGCTGCTAAATCTTTATAAGCTCTACTCTCTACTCATTCGTATGGGATTAATACTATACTAAGAATATAATGCTAGAATAGCCTCTGATATTTTAAAGTAATAAGCAAGTATTTTGGCAAATATTGTATTAAAGATTATGAAGACATTAATTGCTTTATTAGTGCCTACAGTTGAGTCTACTTTATCTATGCTTGCTTAGAAAAACCTAAGCCTGTGAAGTTAGCAGTGGAAATGTGCATGCTAAAGCCCTATATTAAGGAAAGGTACAAGTGTTAGCTTGCAGGGTCAAAAATGTAATCTAGCCTTTGTAGAAAGTACCCTAGATGTTTCCACGCATTTTTCTTGCTAAATTCCTATGGTTAGCCTTTGCTTATCAGGTCTCTGTTGGGTTTTGCTGATGAATGAGCCCCACAGATCTCTTGTAGAGCTTTGCAATGTCTCAAGTGGCCTCTTGTGGGCATTTTCTAAGGTTCAAGTGACTGTTAAGTGGGTGTCCTGAACTTCTAAAAGCATAGATATCTTTTCTTAAGGTGATAGGTTTGCTTAAGTTTCTGCACTAGCCACATGGTTAAAACATTTCAGGCCTCAGGAATCAAAAGCCAAATCCTTAACAATAAAAATATCGCCTTGATTAAACCTAAGCATTTCCCAAGGTGAAATTTACCTGCTCACAAACTAAAATCTAAATTCCAATATCATACATCCTGTGCATAGGAGTAGTCTTCATTATATCTCTAATTTATCATCTCTGTTTTATGGTTTAGAGTACCCAGCTAGCATACCAAATTTAACATCTTTGAAAATAATTGCTCAACACTGCAAATGTCCCAGGGAGGAACAAGATCTTGTGTAACATGAAATATTCAGAGAATTAATAGTAACTGTTCTCTGTGATAAGAAGAGTGGAGTTTAGCCATACATATTTGAAATAAGTCTCTACCTTCTCAAAGCAAAATGAATAAAATTGTGTAGAGGCCAGAAAGTAGACTAAGAACTTTCCACATGGATCTGAAAAATACCTGACTCTTCTACCTACAAGAATTAGCAAAGGAATGGAGACTTATTCTTGGGAAAAACTGCTGATAGAATGCCATTCTGAAATAGAAATGAGAGCCTGATATTCTATAAGAGAGAGGTGTTAAGTATACTAAGTAAAAGAAGTTTAAGAGAGGCATAGAGCAATAGATAGAAAGCTAAATAACTTGGAAACAAGGTTTAAGGTTTTTAGACCAGGCAATAACAGTCTTTCATTGTGTTACATTTGTTTGAAAAAATCAACACTAACCTAGGTTGTGGAGATTAATCAGGATAGGTTCTAATATAAATATAACTTTTAATCCTAAAATTCCATAATTGTTATTAAATATGACAAAATCAATAATAACCAAAAGCAAGCCACTTAAGTTAAACTTATATTCAAAGGACATTGCCTCAAGTTAACTAAAACAAAATACAATCACAGCAATGGTTTCTTTGAGTTAAGTGACTATCTAATTACTTTATAGAAAATTACCTTTCTTCCTTAAAACAGTGTGAAGCTGCCAAATCCACTCTGCAGTGCTGAGCCTCATGCTATTTGGCTTCTGGGCTCCATCTGCATTTGTCTGTATTGCTTTCATCCTCCTCAGACTCCTCTCAAAAGGAGAAAGGAGAATCTGCAATTCATGTCAGGGCACCCAGCCAGATTAGAAGCTGCCAAGTAACAACATCAAGTTTTGTGAGAATTAAGTTACTTAAACCTTCTCTGTGCCATAGCAATTGTGGTGTTGGATGAAAGGTTATGCAGTTTGAATCTCTATTTCCACCCTGCTGAGAAAAGATAATTTAGAATTGAGAGTGCGAGGTTATGATGTGATTTCGACATTTTACAGTGACCTAACCTTTTCCAGTGCTCTTCTTACTGTCTGTTTTTGTTGTTAGTGATTCTTTTAAACTCCTTTTCTGCAGTTGTCACACTATAGCATAGAGAGTAGAATGTGAATGACATTATACAGTACAGTTTTAAAGGTTTTGTAGTTCTGTGCACGTCTTCAATAATTCATTATCCTGTGTAGCAACAGTGATGATATGTATGTGTTTTTTTAAAATTAATACTTTGGCTATTTTCTTCCCGATAAATTATTTTAGATTTATTTATGATAAAAAATTAAAATTTGAGAATATATGCAATAAGATATATCAAGGAATTCATATTGAGTGAGTCATTTAATATTTTCAATATTGTTTTCTCAATAGTAAATGATAATTATGATAGGATAATTTATAGATTTAGTTTGAGATTTATAAATTGATAATGGAACATATTAAGACTATATAGTCAGTGATGAATGAAAATAGTCACAATTATTATATTAATGCATATTTTGAATCCAACCTATGGAATAAGCTAAAGTAATACTTTAAGTAGTTACAATATTTTGTAGTTTTAAAATTATTTTGTAGTTTTTATATGCAGTAATATAGGTGAAATTTATGACATTTTTGTAAAAATAACAATTAAAATTGTCAACTTAAATGTAAAAATAGAGCTATTTCTGAAAATTAAGGACAAGATATTTAATAACTTATCCAAGTCACTTGGTTACTAAAAACAGGTCCGAACTCAATATTTTGGGCTTCAAATCTGATACTGATTTAAGCTAGTGCTTAAGATATAATAAATTCAGAAAATAGATATGCAGGCCTGCTATATAATCAAAGTGGCTTAATGACTATAGTAAATGTAAAAATGGCTTTATTATATTAGTGAACAAAATCAGTAATTTAACATCACATCAAAGAAGGAGGTTAGCTAAAGTGGTTATTCAAGATCTCCTTAGGATTTTAACAGAGTATATATGTGAACGCATGTGTGTTTTCCTTCCATATACATATATATCCTTTTAAGTACACTATTTGTGCTTCATTTTCTTATTTTTTTAAAGAAATATTCTGGGTTTGGGGAGGAAAGGTCACCAATACAAAAATCTTCACCATTTATTTAGCTTTCTCTGAAAACATGTAATTGGGTTCCTAAAATATTTCTAGCAAGTAGAAATGTCAGTATTAATGTGTGTCATTATTTTAAAATCCATAGACCACAGATCCCATGTTCCATACTTTTACAAGTTCTGAAAGTACTGAATTTTCTCTCAGCCTCACTCAGATGATTAAGAAACAAAGTTTTTAAAGAAGAAATTTTGGAACTATTTCTCCATATTTTTTCTGAATCAGTTTTTTTTCACAAATTCAAAAGACAAAAGTCAGGACAGGTTCATTTTGCTGTCTTGACCAGGGCACTTGTATTCTTTAATATTTAATATTAATATATAATAATAGCCATTGCAAAAATTGGTTCTGCATTGTGGTTTTAAAGAGTCAAGTTTTCATATTTATATTTCAATGATTTTATGGTCTAAAAGTAAGATGCACAAAATGACCTTTATTCTATGGCAATTGGTTAGAGCAATTCAAATAATAATGGAAATTCTTTATGGAACTGTCCAGCTTTCTCGGCCATTCAGCCTTGATAAGCTTCAGCAAAGAAGAGAAAGTAGAATTTTTTTTCTTATTTTTCACAAAATATCCAAAGAGTGATTTACTAGAGCTAAATAGCGCAATAAAACTGACAAGCTCTAACAGGTATATATGCTGAAGCACGTAAAAAGCACATGGGTCTAACATATTTATTAAAAAAAATAGATATTAAGGATTGAAGGGATACAGGTATGGTTTTAAAGAAAGAGAAAGTATAAAACCTATATTAAGAAAATGTACTTTTATAGCACCTAGTGTAGCTGGAAGGGAATTTAGAGATAATTTCAAAATGTTCCCCTCTGATGGAGCTGCTGATGAGGAGAAAAGACTAAGAATATTGCCAACGGAAATATTACTAATAAATATCTGAAACTTCACCTGATTGAAATTCTTTGGCAGGAATATCTGATGACTTTTTGTTTTATAGTAGTTGACTTTATTTTATTTTATGTACTACAACATTTAATTTCTCTCATATAGTGAAGTTTCTGCTAAGAGGTTTCAGTGTATTATTTCAGGAGATATTCTGGTTCCTGGTTTTATATGAGCCAGAAAAAGCCTAGATAATCCATAGACCTTTTCCTTTGTTTATGTGATGTAGTGATGTCATAGTGTTAATGGGTGACTTAGGTTCATACATACAAGCTCTCTTGCTTGCCACTGAACAAATCTAAGGAGGCCATTTATTCAAAACTAGCTCCAAGGAAATGGAAAGTCCTATCTCAAATCACCGTCTTCCTGCATATAAGTGAATTGGGTCTTTTACAGAACAGTGACAGGATGAGAATACAGTGAAACAAAGGACATATTCAGGTTTGTTTCACCCTTTTCTTGACCAAGTCTGCTCCTTCCCTTGCCTACAGAAATGAAACTGCACTTCGACATCCTGGACCCAGCATCTGCAAATTCTGTCCTGGGCTCAGGAGAGCTGAGGTAGCCATTTATGCCCTAGGCCTGAGGAAGTGTGGAGAAGCCACTTGTCTCATAAAGCAAAAGTGAAACTTTTAAAGTTCCATTTCACAGTGCCAGTTTACCATTGGAGGGAATATGAGGAGGTTCCCCTCAAAGAGGAGATGAGGACTATAACTTGTCCATGGTAGGTACTTGACTCATCCTCACAGAAAAGCACTTCTGAACACATTAGTAATAAGCAAAAGGTTAAAGACATAGTCTACTATATTTGACAGAGTGAGAAAGCTAAAAACAGGAGAGAGATTTTAGGGTGAGGAGCTAAAGGGGCCATAGCTCTGATGGAGAGGATCAGACTGGTCTCTTGACAAAAGTAAAGGAACAGGTTTTATAGAGTTGGGGTGAGCTAGATCTGAGCCATCATTATTTCAGTTCTGGTCTTGCAAGATGGCTTTAGAGAAGTCCATGTCTCTTATTTCAGTTTCCATGATACCCCTGTTTCTGGTTCAATCTCAGTTTCCTGGAGGTTCTGATGGAACCCAAGGTTCTATTGATTTAGCACACTGACTGGGGACTTCTGCCAGCTTCCTGGTAGTAAACTGCCCTTATAAATCTTTTATTTTCCTGCTATCAGGGTTGAAGGGGGATAAGATAGTTTGGGTAAAATTTGGACTTTTAGACAGACACCCTGTCGATGATTTACATGACTATATGGAAAGCCAAGCAGAAGTCTGACCCACAGTTTTAAAGTAATAACAGAGACATATATAAAATAAAGGATTTATTCTGCTTTTAGTTACCTAGTGTTTCCTGTAGGCTCAGCTGAAACATATTTTGTTCTTGTTTTTTTTTATATATATATATTTTTTAGCAAAGACACCACTTGTATCCCTGACTACCTTAGAAGAAAACGCAGATCATCCTCTTAGTGAGTAAAAGGTTAAAGGGCAGAAGTTTGTTTGTCCTTTGTCTCTATGATGGTTTTTGTTGGGTTAGGAAGTACTTATTTGTGTTTCTGAGTCTCTTGACAAACCTTAGTATGACTTACACATTCTTACATTTCTCTGAGATAAGTAGAGATGAAGCAGTGATCCATTTTGAGTAGACTTGATACACATGAGGGTATACCCAGGAGCTGAGGGCAGAGGAGAGTGAATGTAGTTTGAAAAGCATATTCAATATTCTTTTTTTGGGGGGGGTACCAGGGATCGAACTTGGGTCCTTGCGCTTGCGCAGCAGGTGGCGAAACCACTGAGCTAAATCCCCGGCCCATATTCAATATTCTTGAATAAATCAAGTGTGATGTCTGCCTCTGAGTGCTGTACAATTATTTGAGAGTATCAAATTATCAGACTTGGAAATCCGAAAGCAGTATGCTAACTGAGAGAACTCTGAAGAAGCACTTAGAGAGTACACACCACCTAATTAATGGTGGACAAATATTCTCAAATACTAAACTAGAATGTGATAAACACTGTAGTAATGTGTGGGCTAATACAAGGAAAGAGAGTCAGTTTGGATAGGACTTAAATATATAGAAAGCATTCTTTCATAATTGACAGAATAAATTAATGAATGCAGCAGTGTCAGAAAATTTAAGAAGATAGGAAAACTAGTAAGCACTTCAATAATCAAGTCTAAATGAAATTCTGAAAAGATCTATTTTCCACATTGATCGTAAACTCTAACACAAAAATATAGGTATGCCATATTATATGAAATTAACAATAAATTGCCTGAAATTCTTTAGTCTCTTCATTTCCTCTGCAAATTGTTTTCTTAACAGTATTGTGCTATTCTGATCATAGAAAACTAACTAGGTAATAATGATCTTTTATAGATACATTTCTTAGTTTCCTCTCTCATATTTATTGCTGTTATCATATGCAAGTTATCAACATTTGCATTTTTTTTTTTTTGGAGACCAACTATGACCCCATGTTCCCATGTTTACTTCATGACAGCTTGCTGAATGATACTAGGCTTATTATAAACAAAGAAAATCAGCACCTTCTTCCCAAAGGACAGATTGTCTTAAGTAGAACAGATATAAAAAATTAGAAAAAAAGTAAAAGCCCCAACCCAAGAACAGATGTTGCCATTTCTGCCAAATCTTATTCTGTCTCTAAATCTCATTTCTGTAAAGCCATGTAAGTTAATCACCAGAATATAATTTTATTTACAATGATTATATTGATACTCTGAATGAAATTAAAGTTCTTGGTAATTGATATAAATCACTAATACAATTCAAAGTGTCTTGCATTCATAAGCTAGATGTGACCTTGTCACTTGAAAAAAATTGTAGACAAAGAGACTTATTTTTCATTCTTCAGTTATATTGTTTACTAGATTTTATAGTGACTATGTTGTTTCTCATGAAGAGACTGCCGACAGTTGTTTGACAATGAAGTGTTCCTGTCATGAAAATATTTTCATAGACTCTGCTTTTTCCTTATAAACTTGTTTGTTACCCATTATATCAAATGTAGATATAGATTATTATCAATTGATACAATTTGATATATATTTAGAAAAATTATCTATACATATATACATATATAAAACACATAATTGGATATTTAGCTATATACTTGAAAATGTTTTATACATATGCACATGAATATATGAAATATATCTTCAGTTTTTACTAGTATATGCAAAGTTTCACCACTCACAAAGTTAATTCTGCTAAACTGCAGTGACTCAAAAGTTTTCCACAGAGAAAGGAAATACATTATGTGTTAAAACTCCTTAGTCTTTATTCTCAGCCTAAGATAATCAGAGATAAAGACGAAGACAAAAACAGGTAAGTCAGAGCTAGGGACTTAGCTCAGTGGTACCGTGCCTGCCTCGCAAGCTCAAGGTCCTGAGTTTGATCCCTGGCACTGCAAAAACAAAACACAAAAACCAGGTAAACCCTTGGTCCCATTTTTTTCTTCTGAAACAGTCAGGGACCTAACTCTCCTTTTGCTAATAAACAGTGACTCTTCCCTTTGGCCTACATATGTTCAATAGGCAATTGAAAACAGAGCAAACTTTGACCATTATTTTGTATCTGCCTCTTTTATTACCTTAAAGTTTGGGGTAAAATTTCTAGTTGTTGCCCTAAACATATGGTCACTTTGCATTTCTGCAGACTTCCAGAACACTGAGCCTGCCTGAAGCAGAAGCAATCATTTCCTGGAGCTCAAATTTTCCCTCAAACACTGCAGACTTCTTTGAAGTCATCTTGCAAAATCAAAGCTGAGGAAATGATTAAACAAAGCCTAGCTCACCCCATCCACACCTTAATGTCTGTAACCTTCCTTTTGTTAAAGGCTGATGTGATCCTCTCCATCAGAGCTGTGCCACTTTAGCTTCTTGAGCTGAAGTCCCACACCATTTTCTTTTACCATCTCTGCCTAATATGTCTCCCTATGCCCTTCACCAACATGACCTGAAGTCCTTTCTGTGGTGACATATCAATAACCTGACACGTCAAGGCTGAATTGAGGTCCCCTCTCCTTGAAAGAAGACCTCCTTGGTCTGATGGTAATCCCCCAGAGTATGGTAAATGTTGCTTTATATCAATGCAACAACCATATTTTATGTCTGTTTTATGTCAGTGGTTGTACCAAGAACTATGACAATAAGTGAGATATTCCCTATATACATGAGTTAGTCTTATAACCACATAGAATCAGTGATGTATGTAGTCTACTGTGTATGATGATAAGAGTCAGGAGTTGTACTTAGTTTTGAAGTAGTTAAGTTTTCTGAAAAACAAAAAGCTGTATTTTAAGTGAGTCCTAGAATAATGAGGAACTGAAGGCAAGGAAGTTGAAAAAATGTATTAATAAATTCACATGAAAGGTTAGCATGAATAAACTCATGTATTTAAACAATTATAGTGTATGGTGGGGGATAAAGGAAATAAATGAAGAAGAAAAAAATAAAATTATGCAATGTTAATAAATGTGGATTTTAATGACAAGTAAAATATTTTAAACTAGAGTAAGAAAACTCACTTTTTTATTCAGGAATTATTATTTATTAATCCCAATAGTCAAGGTTTTTGAGGGTCTACTATACTCAAGTATTTGGACATGTATTAGAAAACAAATTCAAAGGGATCTTTGCACTAATAGGGCTTAATGCCTACTATATTTTTTTTATTAAGCAAGCAATTGATTTTTTGATGAAAGAGATTATTGGAAAAAGGCAGCTTTTATTGGAAAATTATGCCCATCAAATCAAGTCTAATACTTAATTTGAGTACTCATTGGTCATCTGCAAACAACTGGTTCTATGGTTTGGGTCAGTGGGGCCAACACTGAAAAAAACTATGGAATTTTGAGATAAAATGATGTATTTATTGAAAACAACATGTAGATGAATTACACCAAATAAAATGGACAGGAATAAAGAATAGATCCAAGTCCAGAAGAGCAATTTGATGCAAATAAATACATGAAGGATAAGCATACAAATATCATTCCCCACACAGGACTGAAAAGCCATGCCAAAGAATCAGAGAAAAAACACAGAAAAAAGAAATGAGCTTCATGAAAAGATAATGATGGAATAAAGTGAGAAATTAAAATTTGTGATTATTTTGATAACTATCTAACATAATTTCCATGAAATAACATGAAAGCAATGGCTGCATTGAATTTCATGCAGCAATGGCTGGATGAAAATTTCAAAAATTGAAGTAGAAATCATACAGAATTATTAAGAATTTAGCAATGGACATAAAAACAGATTGGTAAATCGAAAGCTGATATTGAGTAAATTTTTTTCTTTCAAAATAAAAGTGCTTGAGCATGTGCATGGAATAATGCAATGAGCAGAGTCATGTTTGTGTGTGTCTGTGTATAATTATGTAGAAATAAGAAAAATTCCATGTGACTCAGTTTCATTACTTTAATATCTATCTTGCACAAATATGAGAAATGTACTGCCTTTCTGAAACCTAATTTTTCTAAGTGTCTTTTTTACCTACTAGTTGTGAGCTTAAATGTATTTAAGACTTCTAAATCTTTTCCTTATCCTTGAATTTGGCTAGGGGAGGGATGAAGAGAGGCAGACCACAACTTTAGTGATAGAAATTACATGAAAATAAATGCTCTGTTTGATCCAAAGAAATCTAATTATCTGTAGTCTCTTTATTTTGTAAAGAAAATAAAGTTTAAGGAATTGCTACATAATACAAATAATGATTTCTCCCCAGCAAATTTCCACAGGTCTTTTATTTTGCCTTTTTACAATTCTAGAATATAATAGCCCACCGGGGTTCAGAAAGTCCAGGACCTTAAATAAAAGTCACCAAAAGCCACTCCCTTCAAAATTAGCATTGTAAATGAGAGTTTCAAAAATGTTTCTACCAAGACCTTCTGAGAGCTACAAGAAGAAGTATATGAACACAGTGCCAAAGCTGTTATCAGGAGGAGAATGTCTTGGTTATTCCACGAATAGCCACATAAGAGGTCATTATTAAAAGCCCTAACATACAAAGAATGGTAACTTATGAAGGTTATTCCTAGGGTCAGAAATTTCATTGTTTGAATAAGGAGATACCCTTGCTCAGAAATCTTTGTCACTGTGACCGTAAGAAAGAAACACCTTTGAAAAAGATAACTCAGATTTCCTTTTCAGTCTTGTGATACTCAAATTCATTATCAGTATTACTTTGTTTTCTATTTATAAATGATAAATAAAACTAGAGAAAAAGATAACACTTTTTAAGAAAATTGGTGTTTTGATGCCTTAGATTCTTCAACATTTCTAATGATAAAGCAAGTGACCCAGAGATAGGATTTGCTTTGGGTTTGGCCACATGGCCCAAGAAAATGAGATTGTATGAAATGTAATACTGAGGCTTAAGAACAATTTCATGTTTTCATACTTGAAATATGTAAAAATACAAAAATCAGAGGTTATGTTAGCTTAAATATGTTTTAGAATGTACAAGATAATAGAAAATTACGATGAATGTTTTCATCATTAACATTTATTATAATAAAAGAAAATTGCTATTAATTCCACTCAAAATACTCCTCCTTGGTCAAAACATGCTTATCTGATCATTCTTGTCACTGTATTTTCTTAAATGAATGTCTTTAGTTTCACTGTCAGGATTGCCTTGATGTCCTGAATCAAAAGGTTCACTTTCATGGTCATTTTGACTTTGAGGAAAAGCTAGAATTTACACCATGCCACATCTCATAAATAAGGCAGATGAGGATACACTAAAATATTTTACTAACTTGCCTTTTCATTCATAGCACTTGGCAGCATCATTTACCATATTTTTTTTTTATCATACCTTGTAAATACTCACTAAAGAGGACTTCAAGAACTGCTTCAGAAGGTGCCAAGAACAATGACAGAAGTGTGTTTGAAGCAAGGGAGAGTATTATGAGGAAAATTAATGGCAATGTGTTTTTTACTGTAATAATTTTTAATGTAAGCGTTCATTGTATATTTCTATCACACTTCATACATGGAAAATGTGTTCTTTTAAAACATTTTTTAATGGAAAACTACTTCTGGTCATAAAGGGCTAGAATATATATGAATTATATCTCATTGAGAGTAAAAGTACAGCTTGTATAAAATTAAATTTTTAAAAAGTTACTTGACAGTATCATATAACAGACAAAACAGCCAGAATTAAGCAAATTTGAGTTATAATTTATCTATCAAGAGGTAAGGCTAACAATTTATATTTAGAGTGGATGATGATGATTACTAATATTTATGCAACATATACTATATATTTGATATTTCAAGAAATGCTTTGCTTGTGTTAGTTTAACAATGCCATATTATAGCTTTTATTGTAGTATCTGTTTTTCATTGAGCAAACATCTAGTAACTGACTGAAGTGATTTGAATATGGTTTTATATGGCTCCACGGAATTAGTGCTAAGTAACTCACTATTTAGCCTACCAGGGAATCAAAACTAAAATAGGTCAATTACCTAGTGAGGGCCTGGTTCAAAAGCATGTGCTTTATAGACCAAATGATCTTGTTTTATCTTAAAGCTGTGGATTTTGTTTTTAAAATTTACTTTATTGAGTTATGACTGACAGAAATAGCTGTACATACTGAATGCAGACAAATGGATTAGTCTGTACATTAGTATACACTTATGTTCCCCATGCTTATCCCTTGGCCTATGATGATCTCTCCCACACTGATTTTCAATGTGTGTTTTGTCATTTAGGTCTATATGTAAATATCCCCTCCTGTGAGTGTTCCTTCCTGCCCTTACTATTTAAAATAGTATTTTAATATTTTCTACCTTAGATCATTTTCCTTTTATTATTTGCTTTTGTTACTTCAACCATCATGCAATTGTATTATTACATAAATATATGTACATAAGTATTAGTTTTATACTGTCATGCTCATATAATGTTAAGCTCCATATGGATAGTAATGTTTTGCATTTTCTGCAATGCTTTATGCCTAGTACCTAAAGTAGTTCCTGGTTTATAGTAGGTATTCAAGGTATTTGTTAATTTTAAGCAGCTACTACTAGCCATTTTTATAAGTAAAGCATGGAATAAAATATAAGGAACAATCTGAAATATAATGATAAAAATCATAAAACATGACAAATATTAGACAGCAATTTCTAAAAACTGGTTTAAAAATACAAAAGTTAAAATAGTCCCAATTCATTAGGTCTACTCAGTTATTATTTTCTTAATCTCTTCCAAATAGATAATTAATACTATATTATTCTTGTTATTAATTTATATCTGTTATTATTGTAGATACCCCTGATTTATAAATGAAGAACCCTGGGGCTTATTAGTAATTTATCTTACAAGTAATACACCTAAATATTTCATAACTAGAGTACATAGTGAATATTTTTATTATTGGCTTTTAGATTTCTGATAACTATGTTTATTGTATATCATTCTGCTAGATATTCATGACATATTGTACAAATGTAGATACTTTCTTAGGGTATCCAAAACAAGCATGTTCTCTCTCCTGGTGGTTATAAACTATTGCTTGTTTTCAAAGGAAACAGAAATGTAGCACCAAGTCACAAAGGGATTTTACCTGTCACAGACTAAGAGCATACCACAGAGAGCAAAACCAATGGTACTATGCATCTGTGCCTTCAACATTTCATGGCTCAAAGCCACTAGACTCTTTTCTGCATGACCAACTGACTAATTGCTGTACTTGGCCTTTTCTATTCTCTTCAATTAATGCAATGCACAATTGCACATAACAACAGAGTCACCCATACAGAACAGAATCTGGGCCAGAATTAGGCTCTAAATCCCAGAAGCACCTGTTACAAATATAAAGTGTCCAGATGGCCCAGTCTTTGTGGGAAAGTGTCAAGCATTGACTTATCTGTCTTTCTTACTTTTGGTTTAAGGTCAAAAACATGATCTGTTGGAAGCAGAGAGCCAAATAAAAATCAGAAAAAAAAAAAAACAACCCATGTTTAGCATAGAAACTTCTCGATTTTGTTTATCTAAATCTCCATTGCCCAGTGGAGCTCATTGTTATCATTGACTAAGTATGTAAATGGGATTAGTCCATGATTACATGGCAGGCTTCCGTATAATTAGATAGATTTATTTAAACACAGCTGTAAATCATAAAATGTGAAATATTTGGTGATTGTAAATTCATCAGTTTGTATATTCAAAGTTTAGTCTTCAATCAACTTCATTGTTTTGGTTTTGTTTGAGATTCCAGAAAATGCAAAATAATAGCTTCATTTAGCTCAGCTTTTTATTATTTTTGTTTATTTCAATCACATAGCAAAAGAAATGAAATTACAGCATGATATGTCTTGATTGAACATTAATATACATATTTTGTGCTTCCTCTTTGCTCTGAATGACAGAATATTTAAATTTTATTTTGCCCTATGCATAACCCTTTCTAGTAATAATCTGAGTTGTAGTTAGTCATCTAGATATATTGTGAGTGTCATAAAAAGTGTTAACATAATGTACCTTACCCCATTATGAATTCTACATGATTTATGATAAATTTCTCTTGGAATTAATGCTTTATGTGATTTATCTTCAAGTGAAAAGAAAAAATTATTTTCTGAAAATAATTGTTTGTCCATTTGTTGAAAAGTAAATAATTCTCAAACATTGCAACCAATAGCAAAATTGAGTATTGTTTATTTTCCTGCCCATGCCAAAGTTATAAGAACTTTTATTACAAAGCGATCACACTGGCTGCCTGTCATTTCAGACTCTGGAAGGAGACTCCACATATAGAATACATTCTTACAGTCTTTTTCTAGACCACAAGCACCAATTGATATATATTTATTTTTTCTTTCAAAAGTAATACATTTTAAAAACAAGAAAGGCTGGAACTTTCTGTACTTTCTGATATTGTCACACAAAATTCAGATTCTAAACAGATGCATATTTTTGCCATTTGGAAATGCTAAATGTTCAGTCATTAAAATTTTAAGCAGATAATCAGGGCAATGATTGCTACTAAATTGTTTACTTTAATAGGCTATTCATTCTAAAACTGTCTACTAGAGTCCAAAAATTAAAAAAATAGTTTAGTTGAGACTTGTACAATGCATATGAGCATGCATACAAGTAGAATAATGTATAAATTTATAATCTTACACAAAAGGAAAACAATTGTATTGGGCATTTAATACTCATGAAGTAAATTTATATGAAATATTTCAAATTCTAACTAACATCTCTTCTCAATTCCTTGTTTAGAAATTAATTATAGGATAAGCAATATTACATTGATATCATTTTTTTTGGTATTCACATAGATAGTGAGTCCCTATATGTATATAATACCAATAATTATAAAGACTATATGGAACTGTCAGATTAAAATTTTCACTCAGGTAAAACCAAATGTGTATTTATTTTAATTTTGTTCTGAAGAATAATGTATGAAATCTACTTATGTACAAATTGGTTAGACCAACTAATCTCACTCAAGGCATCATCTTAAGCATATTGCTTCAAATTTGTCATAAATACAATTAGAAATAATTGCCCTCATATACTACCCACATATTAGATATAAGAGATATAGTCAAGCATGACTCCCACCAGTGGCAGACATATCTCATCCTAAAATCCCCATGGAAGGTATGTTTGATGGTAACATAGAATTGGAATGTAAAAAAGAATTACAATTTCAAAATGGGAAAGATGTTGGAATAAATGGATACATGAGGTGTTTATGGCACATTCTTTAAAAACATGGCAAAAAAGACATGAAGTTGAGCAAAACTTTAGCTTTATGAGGCTGAGAAAAAAAAATGACACACTTTGGGGCTCACTAAGGAAAGTCAGTGGTAAGACAAAATAAAAGTATGGGTGCCAAATTTTTGAATGTGACTGAAAGTAAACTAACTTGTACAGGAATTGATTACTTTTGACCCATGTCAGGTCCACATTGGAAGTTCAATATTACTGGTGCACATACTCTAGTCGTCTCTTAGAGTCCATTGAAATCCTTTGCAGAAAAAATGAAATGTCACATACAGTGGCAAATTATCTCAGAATTTTTGAAATTTATAGAGTAGACAAAGAATAGAAATTTGATAAAATTATATCTTCAAAAATAAGAACTGATAGAAAAACAAAGGGAAATCAAGTTATGGTATTATGAATCATAAAACTCATAGAAATAACTACACTTGATATGATTAAACTAAAACAATATAATAACTTTAGAAGAAAATCAATAAATATTTAAAAATCTAAATAAAGATCCAATGAATGAGTTTAAAATGAATTAGATAGTATTGAAATATATTAAAATATTCCAATATATGTTTAATCCTCATTATCTGCACATTTTGTATTTGCTCATTTTCTAACTTTTTAAAGTTTCTTTTAACCAACAAATCAGTACTCACAGTATTTTCATTGTCATTCATGTATATGTCATGTAAAGAGAAGGAAAGAATTTGAATGTTCCATTCAACATCCCTAGCTAAGGTCAAGCAAGGTAACATCTGAAGTTTTTGAATCAGTTCTCATAATATAAATAAGTATCAATGTGAAATCTGTTTAATTTCCACTGTTATTCATTATAATGATGATTTTATTGATGGGGTCATTTGAATGACTTCCAAAACATAGTTATCAAGTATCATCTAATGTTTTTACATCCAAGAGGGCTGTGATGTGCCAGATGGAGTGTACACATGGTTTAAAGGAGCTTCATTCAGTCATGAGTTTAGTGTTAGTGAATCAACATATATTGATATGGAAAAGTTTTAGATAACTTAATAGATTGAATATTAAGGTAGTTGTCGAAGCAAAATAAGTAATGTGTTCTTTTAAGATTTGCTTTTCCTGTAACTCCTTGTTTAAGGTGAAGATTATC
>NW_004624748.1:30654484-30671883 GCF_000247695.1 Heterocephalus glaber | reverse complement strand
GGGTGAATTTACAATATATATGGCCTATCTTGTGTCTGTGACTTGTAAATAGGAACTGGAATTGTATTTACATATCAAAGACCACTAGGGATGAGATAATGGCTAAAAAGGATATAAATATAAAAAGGGAAATGCTGAACAAAGGGTGCAGATATTGACCTGTTTGGTTTCTGGCATTCCCTTCCGCTGGCGAGAAGAAATTTTATTATTTTATCCGAATTCTGTGTCTCTGTGTATTTCTTTCCGAGATTTCTGTAACAATATCAAAGAAAGTGTCTCCATTATAACACACCCACCCACTTCAATAAACAATAAGGTTAACAACCAGTTTTCCGAGGAAAAAGAAAGGGAGGCAATAAACAATGGCATATTACCTTCAAGTACGGAATAAAATTGTGTTAGCTTTGCATCACTGAGACAGATAACCTGAGAAAACTAACAAAAACAGCAAAGATTTATTTGGATCATGGTTTTCGAAGTTTCAGTCCATGGTTGATTGGCCTTAACATTTTAGTCTGGAAGTGAGGCTGAGAATCAGAGTGGTAGAAGCTTGTGGTGAAGGAGCCCATTCACAACATGGTGGAGAAGAGAAGGAAAGAGGGAGAGGAAGATGCAGCAAGAAAGAGCGTGCAAGAGAGACTGGGAACAAGATACAGAATGGGTGAATCTTTAAAAACATATTAGTGACCCTTCTCAAAAACGTATCAGTCACCTACCTCCATCAACTTGTTCCCCATTTGTAATGGTTCCACCACCTCCCAGGGCAGCAAACATCTAGGAACCAAGCTCTCAACACATGAATTTTTGGAAGATCCAAACAGTAACAGAAAGCAAGTGACATATAATGAAATTATGCATGCAGATATCTGGAGAAAAAGAGACACAGTGCCATAGAAAATTTGAAGTGATTATAGAGTTAAATTTTATAGAGGAAATCTTAAAGAAAAAAACTGTAGATATTTGTAGTTAATATTGATTATATATTCCTGCTTAACAAATCACTTCAATCTCTTTTTTTTTCTTATGTACAGGGGAATCAAACTTAGGACCTTGTGCTTGCAAGGCAGGCCATAGCAATTCTGAGCTAAATCCCCTGCCCACTTCAATCTTTAAAGCTTTGAACAATAATCTTTGATGATCTTGCAGTTTATGCAAGTCAGTTACATACAGCCTCACAGGATAACCTGACTCAAGATCTCACCTATACTTGTACTTATTTTCAGAAGC
Organism: Heterocephalus glaber; assembly: GCF_000247695.1. Next base: position 30,670,656 of record NW_004624748.1, on the reverse strand, counting down.
TACATTTATCTTAAGATTTCCTAGTTCAACAATTCATTTCTAGGATATTTTACTCAACTGACTCTTTCTATAGATGCTCGAGTCATCACAAATGGAATTTAAATAGAACCAGCAAAAACAACTCAAGGAAGTCATTACTTGTTTCCTTATAAGTAATTCTTATAATTAACTTTCCATCACCATGATAAAATACTCAAGATAGTTGATTTTTAAGAAGAAAATATGAATTTGGGCCATGATTTCAGAGTTTCAGCCCATAGTCAATTAGTCATATCACTTTCAGCCTGTGGCCGTGCAGTACATCTTGGCAGGAGCCATTGCTAAGGCAATCTGTTCAAATAAGGGTGGGTAGGAAGCAAAGAGAGAAAGGGGCTGGCATCCCAATATCCCTTTCAAAGGCATCCCCCAGTGACCTGCTTCTTCCCAGTAGGTCCCTCATCCCAATAGATAACACCATAGTCTGATGGCCAAGCCCTTTGCATATAGGCATTAGAGGGCACCAAAATGTGAAACACAAAATAATCTGAGTAATTTAAAATATAAGTGTATATACATTTAGAAATTTAGGTACTTTGTTTGTTCCAATCTTTAATTTCTCTTTAATTTCTTCTTCAGAATACGCTTTAAAAAATCCATATGCTTAAAATCAAAATGTTTAAAAAAATGGAAGAACAAGCTAAAATCAAATTCCCATGTCCAGCACCTTATTATTCCTACCTTTGTCCCAAAGTTATTCAGCCACTCCCTTGAATATGCATATATTTATTTCACATGCTTTAGGGGTATTGATCTATATATGAATTTAGTTGATAGCAATACATATGCAATAAAGGTGACTTTTTGCTCTCTAAGTTGGGTTATAAAGTTAACAGATTCAACAATTTATTCATGGCATGAGATCATAATGATGAATGACCTATGAAGAGTTTACTCCATCACCCTGCCTATTTTGATTTCTGGGAATTTTACAGTTATTAAATTGCTATCACAGTTCCAAATTCATTTGTGTGATCCTTTATTAAAATGATCCCATAACAAGTATCTTCATTCCCCAAAGTACACTGTAATGGGGACCCATTTCAATAAATAAATCATTCATTTTTTCACATTTTGATTATTATGTACTTTCTTAATAGCCCAGCTGTCCAATGTTATTTCAACAAACATATCTTAAGCATCACCCTTTTCACCCTTCTGGCTGATTGAAATTGTCAGTAGAACATTCAAATTAAAAACTGGGCAGAAAAAGCATATATTCTTGTTATTTAAGAAAAAGAAAGGAAAGTTTAAATAGGACATAGCAAATATAATTATTATAAAATATTAAATATATTTTAATTAATTTTGATTTTTAATAATATAACTCATTGATTGTGTAAAATTAAATTATTAAATATTATGTATTTATTAGGGATATATAAATGAAGAAAGAATGCAGACTGAGTTTTACCTTAATTATTCTTGAGCGCAATTAAATACCTGAAAAAATGTTTTTCTGCTACAATTGGACTAAACATGAATATATCCAGGTTTTGTACATCAGAAAGTTGTGGAAAAGTTGTATTAAATTCATTGGATTTAAAATTCCATGGTTTTTGAATATATCATTTGCAAGTAGATTTGTTTTACACAAAAGCAGCATACTCGCAGAAAATTTCAGGAAGCTTAGCTACCATGTGGCCTCCCTTTCTGTAGGTGCTCGGGTAAGATGGGAGTGGTATCCTCTTTTTTGTTTTTTTGGCGCTGGGGATCGAACTCAGATCCTTCTGCTTGTGCAGCAGGCAGTGGAACCACTGAGCCAAATCCCAGGCCCCAAGGGAGTGGCATCCTTAATCTGCCCAGTTTTCATGCCTGAGCAAGCCAGGACTCTGAGGGCTAACTGGCCATCAGGTTCAGGTGGTTTGGTCCTGCTCCATCTTGTGGCCTGAAGTTTGTTAGTTGGGGTGGTGATATCCAACTCATTATACCTTTGAGTCATATCCCGTGCATTCACTATGGCTACATATAAGGAAGATTCATCTTGGTCTGCCCTGATTTTCATCCAACTCACATAACAGATGGTTTTCTTGCCAGAAAGATGAGTGGCATCAATAAAAGTATCATTAAATGATCCAAAGTCTGATAGACACCAAATACATCCTGTCTTTGGTCACCTGAAGCCAGACATTGATGGCTTGTTCTTCCTTTTGTTTCCCCTGCCAAATGCCATTTCTGAATGTCATCTCCAGATTATGGTACTGGAAAAAGTACAAATATATTTTATATTAACATCTTCATGCAGCATTTCTAGAAATATTTGAAGTTATTTCAATATTTCAGTAATGTTACAGTAACTGTAGTGAAGAATTATTAACATGCTAAAAACAGATTTAGACTAATTAATGACCTTAAATATTATTATAAGACTATAGTTAAGACACATTAGAAAATCATTGCTTTATTGTATATATATATTAATATTATCTATTTGCAACAGTTACTAATTTATGATCCGTGACAAAGTCAAGGACAATTTGGGCTTAATTATTCATTTCAATAAATTCAGAGAAGTACAGTAAATCTCCTTGAAAAGAATGTCTAATCTAAATGTATTGTGCTGCATAATAGCAGGACATATGTAAGATTTTCAAATATGATTTGCGGAAAAAATTGATAACAACAGTGTGATACAGTGTGTTCTTTTTATTTTTTTTCGCCAAATGAAATTCAATCCATAACTTCACAGATGTGAAATTTTTTCTTCTGTGTGTATCATTTATGCTATTGAATTTTGTGTTCTTCTCAGTGTGTATAGGCAGATGATTATAATGGTGTTTGCTATTTTAGACTGTAGTATAAAACTGGATGTGTGACTGAATTTCAGTGTATTTAGGACAGGTGGCTCCTGTTGTTATGAGTAAGAATATCAATTATGATGATTCATAGATTTTGTGTAAAGAAAACCATGTCTCTGAAATATGAAATGTAAGGTTGAAAATTAATGCTTAAAAGGAGGAGTATTTTATATGCTGATAAAAACACTAAAATTGGTGCCTAGTTGTATATATTATTATGCACTACAGTTCAAATGATCATACTTAAGGAGGAGTTTGCTGAGTTTCAATTTTGAAGTAAACTATAAAATACAAATCACACATTTCACAATATATATTAAAGCATCTATTTGTGTTCTACTTTACATTTGTTTTTCTTTAGTACAAAAAAAAATAATGGCCAAGAAATCACATGCCCCAGTGCTCTGAACTATACTCATTCAGCTATAAAAATTATAATAAATCTTTGGAGATTAGATAACACATGTTTCCTGCTCAAAGTATGCTAATAATTAACCTGATGATAACATCTATGATCACTATATAGATATCAATACATCTTTAATATTTGTTCAACATAAATACCGTATATCCATTATAAGATATTTAGAATCCTATGAACAAAAAATTAAAAGAAAATCACTATTACCACAGAGATGACTTTTGATATAAATTATAACATTTAGAATAATGCACATTTACATATTATCTGAATTCACATCGCTTAAAGTATTGTGAAGAAGACAAATGAGAGCTGAAAAAAATAATTGTGACATAAAAATATAAATGATGAAAATATAATAGGTGCTAAGTGAGAAGACAGGAAAATCTACATTTAAATAAGTAGATCAGGGAACGTGTTTTTAGAAAGGTGAGTACAGGTTAATAAATACTTGGATGAAGAAAAGGGTAGTCAAATGAAGGAAGAGGGAAGAATTTCAAAGCTTGCAAATCCTGCTGTATGAAAGGTATTGGCATGTTTGATAATGTGAATGTCAATATCTCAATATCAGCAATGTTTGACACTGTTAAAAGTAGAAATGAAGAAAGGATACATGGAGGAAAGAAAGCAATTGAACTCTAGGGCATCATAAGATTTTATACTATGTGAATTAGAACAGCATTGAAGGGTTATGGGGATAATATACACTTGGCTCTTGAAATAAGTCTTATGAAGGCTCTGGCTTGAAAATGATAATGGATCTGATTTATTTAAGAAGGAAGGACAGACAAGATTTTATAAGGATTTAAAGCTGCTTAGTAATTGGGAAAGATTATGGCTCTTTTAAATTCATGATTTGAACAAATGGATAGATACTTATTCACATGGAGAAATGGGGAAGATGAGCATAGAGATTTTTTCAAGGAACAAAACTAAGTTCATCTTAATTATGTCAAGTTTAAAATATTTGTGAAATGTATTAATTAAAGGTGTTAAGTAAAAAGATTGTAGGGATAGAGACCCGACCCATAGGTAGAGAAAGATGAGGGACCTCTGCCCCACACCTAAAGGAGTTTAGACAGATGGTTGAACTGGCTTAACCAACTGTAAAGAGCTGACAGCCTGTGGTCGCACTTCCTCTTAACCCTGTACCCTGTAAAGCTTGGTTTGCAAAAGTTAAAAGGAAAAAAAGGAAACCTGACTCAGAAGTGTGAAAAGCCCCCAAAAGACCCTTCCCCATCTTACCTAGTAACAAGCCAATCATCCAATCAAGTAGGGGTGCCCTTAGCCCAGAGACAGGATAGGCTCCGATTACTATAAAGTCAATACCTCAAGCCCCCCTCCAATGGTGGCTCTGTTTTGGGCAACACCGCCTGTCTGTCTGAAAGAAATCAGCTGTACTCTTGCATGCTTGCTGAATAAAGTACAAACTCTGGTTCTACTCTTTCAATCTCTATTTGATTCTTCCACAACCTTCTACATCATTGGGAGAGTCAGGATGGGGATTGAAGGGACTCTCCACCTGTCTCTACCAGCAACAAAGTGGATGCACATAAGGGTGGAGGGGGTGAAGGGAGGGCTATGAATGGGGAAAAAATAAGAACCAAGATGCATCATGTAAAGGTACAAGTTCCCAATGAGAAATGTAACTGTGTTGTATACCTAAAATGTACGAATAAAAGAATTTAAGTAATAAAAAAAAAAAGATGAGTACACATGTTACAGGAAAGATGTGACCTACTTGTGTAAATCTGTGACTCTCAGCATATACTATTCAAAAAAGTGATTGTGAGCTCACTATAAAGGAAGGCTATTTCTAAGAAGGAATGCTTATATGAAACAATCTTGTAGTTATAATTTCTGTTCATTTATTTTTGATACAGGGTCTTGCTCTGTAGCCCAGTCTGTCCTTGAACTCTTGATCCTCCTGCTTCAATGTTCCAAGTGCTGGAGTTACAGGTGTGCACCACCATGTCTTACCATAATTTGGAGAATAAAAAAAAGGAGAATGCTATATTATAAAGTACAGTTTGATTAAAATATATTTACTATGTATATTCAATTTCTTTGTATTAAAAATATGTTAAATCTATTGTATTTGTATACTTGCTGCTGAAGCTAGCACAAATCTATTTGCATTTGTATAAAGAAGTTTAAGAAATTCATAATTATGGTAATTAAAATATTTAGCTTATTTTTTGTGATGTATGATATCCCTCATAATTTTCTTTACCTGTATTTTTATATACTTTTCAAAATGTATCAAATATTGGAAAAATAATGAATTATTTAAGACCATTAAGATTTTGCTTGTGGCCAAATGAATAAGTATCATATCATTTATTAATTATAGTAACCTCATATATTTGTGTGTATAGATATTTCCTAATAATTAGTTCAGAGAGACAGATATACATATTATTCAATCAATAAATTGTCTCATCACAGTCAGATAATACCAATCTTAAATTATTTTTCTTTGCATTAAGAAATACTGTCTTCCAAAACATGGAGAAAACTACATAATAGCAGTACTTCTTTTTTTCTATCTATAATTTTAATATTATAGTAAACTTTTTTTGAAAATCATAGCTCATTTATTTGTCTTAATAATTTTTAAAACTTTTTAGAAGTTTGTTTTGAAACTTGTAACACTGATACTTATATTTTCTCTAATCTTCAATGGAAGAAGTGGAAGAGTGTTATTATGATTTGTGTCTAGATGTCCCCCCAAAGCCTCATGAAGTCATAGGTATTGATTTTCATAGGTGGTTGAATCTTCAGTGTGTGATACTGGAATTAAGTTTGTGTTGCTGGTATTAAGGGTGTTGATTACTAAATTAGTCCCCTGATTGATTTGGCATAGTTCTAGGTATGGATAATTTAAAGGCCACCTTGAGTGTGTAGCCTGAATAAAAAGAGGGCTACTCCTATTACTTCCTGCTTGCTGCTTTTGCTGCCTCCTGCCTTCTGCCTTCCATGCCATGAACTGGTTTTTCTCCTCTGTCATACCCTTTACCATGCCACCCTGCCTTGAAGACAGCTGAGTATGCTCTGGAATCTCTAGAAACCGTGAGCTAAAGTAAACCTTTCCTCCTTTAACTTTGGGTGTTGGTATTTTTTCTCAGCAATGAAAAAAGTAACCAAGACAGGCACTAATATTTATTAGACAGTGGACATATACAGAATTTCTCAAATGGTTATCACTCTGAACCACTGTAACTGTCCATAGTTCACAAGTCATGTTTCTGGGGCCAGGGATTTAGCTCAGTGGTTCTGCCTCCTGCCTCGCAAGCTCAAGATCCTGAGTTCAATCCCTGGTACCAAAAAAAAAAAGTCATTTCCAGTGGAAATGTGAACCAAGTTTTATAACACATGCCTCCAGAAAGGCATTGATTCGATTCCAAGAATAGAATAGATGAGAAATAACTGCTAATTTTCTTTTTTTGAAATGTGTTTTAGTGTCTAGTATGGAGGTTGATTTGGATGTGAGTGAAGAAATATTGCAAAAAAAGGCTACACATGTGCCGGGGATTTAAGCTCAGTGGTTCTGCCATCTGCCTCACAAGCGCAAGGTCCTGAGTTTGATCCCTGGTACAAAAAGAAAGAAAGAAAGAAAAAAGATACGCATGAATTTTGAATGAGATAAAAGTTGAACTCTCAAGCATTTCCCAGAGGGAGAATGTTGGTAAACTTGGTCCAGTGGCTTAAAAAGCCAGCTTTATGGTAGGATAAGGCAATCTGGAAAAACATAGCCAGATTGGTCTTAAGATAAAATATCAAAATAGACTAGAATGAATAATCGATAATGCAAAATAGGAAGAAAAGTTCCAAAGGGGTAGGGGTAGTGGGAGGGGCAGGGGAAAGGAAAGAAGGGAAAGGAAAAATGCTGAGAAATGGAAAAAATGGAAATAAAGTCTTTTTAAATACGGAAGGGTGAAGGGCGTGAAGGGAGGGCTAGGAAAGGGGAAAAAAAAAGAACCAAGATGGATTATGTAAAGGTACAATTCCCAATGAGAAATGTAATTGTGTTGTATACCTACAATGTACCAATAAAAGAATTTAATAAAGTGCAAAAAAAAAAAAAAAAAACCCCAAAGTTAGATTTGGGCGGGTTAAAACAGTCATTTAGTGTAATATTCTTAGAAATCCAACTGTTATTACAGTATATAATAAAGAACAAGGAAAAAAGACTGTCAAATTTACACACAACAATATAAAACAAAATACATCAATTTATAAATATATAATTTTTTCAAAAAAATAGAGAAAGATTCTTATGCTTTTAATAATAATTTAGATGATTACATAAAATATGGTCTGCTAAATGAACCATTTTGTAGGCCACATTTATTGTTGATTCTATAAGTTTCCATTGGTTAAATTTTTAAAATAATTTTTAGTTTAGAAACATGCAAATGAAGAACACAGACAGCTTACTATATTTGGGGTAACCATAACATTAGCAAATTCATATACTTTTGAAAATATAATTACAAATTGTTAATAATTGCATTGGGTAACTGGCATACTCTGTGACTATCTTGGGCAAATAAGGACATATGGTGGAAAAAAGATAACAGAAAAAAAATAAAGGCATATGGTGACTTAAGTGTACAATAATTTCTCAGATGTTTTTAATGGAGAGAGGGCTTCAAGATATTCTGACACATTACCTTGAATCTTACTTTTAAGTCATTTGTTTCTCTGTATTTTTTATGTGTATAAATAGGATTTTGTTTGTTTAATATTTCAAAATTTATCAAGAAGTTATTCTACAAAAGCAGCCAATATCTTCTTAAACTGGCTCTGTTCTGAAGACTATAAATATAAATTGTCTGACAATGATCATTTGCTGTAAATATATAATATTAAAGTTTTACCAATTATAAAATCAAAAATACTCCTCTGAAATCAATTTAATTTTTACAAAACAGAAAGGGCAAATGATAAGCACAGATCTATTTCCTCCATGTAATATAATTAAATCACTAAATTCAATATTTGTGATCTTTAAAAATCACACAAAGTGGTTTTATTCTTTAAACCATACAGATATTTGATCTCGAAGTAAATTAAAAATGTTTTTTCATATCTGCACTGCTTATAGGCACCACTTAGTTTGTTGTCAGTCTCTATCATGCTATAGATAATTCTCTAGGCCACTCTTACCCTCCAGGGATGTCAAGGAACAAGATAATTACGAGCTTATTTCTTTGTAGCTCAGTTCTGGGGAACCCTTTGCTAAAAATGCAGTTCCTATCCCAGTCACTCCTTCGCTTAAGAATAAGGACAGGATGTGATCTCTGAGGCGTTTAAAGTACTGGTATTTGTTCCCCAACCCGTTTTTCCAATAATTCTCCCACTACACAGTGCTCTCTGTGTTTTCATTCCAAACTTCATCCCCTGAGGTCATTGTTAGAGCAAAAAAGAAAGTCTTTTAATTATTTCAATATATATTAAAATTGTCTAAATCACTAGCCTTAATTACTTAATAAGTTATGAATATATTAATATGATTATTCCAGACTAAGCAACTGTTTATCATTAAGAACTACTAGGTGTTGCAGTCAGCAGGTTTGTCATGAACCAAATTCATAAGACAGTAAGATTCGGGATACTCTTACAATTGACTTGAGACTTTATTTTGTAAGATATTAAGCAGGTAAATGATATTGTCAAATATTCACTTATAAAACATAACCCTTTAGCAGAGAAGGTTGTTTGGAAATAACCAGGTCAGCATAAGAAGAATCTGGTTAAGAAGCTATATAGTTATGGGCAGAATTAATCTGTTGTTCATTCCTTTTCAAAGTATAATTTTATATTTTACTATGTGTTTGAATTTGAACTGAAGGAGCTGCAGTAGAAAAAAACAAATTAAAGAAATTTAAAGTCTTCCAAACATAGAAATACATGAGTTGTTTGGAAATTCTATTTATTTATTATTTTTATTTTGTAGCATGTGGAATGTAAGAAGAAATTATGTTACTGGTGTTGGGAAATCAGTGATAGATGATCATGGACACTTGTCATTTCTTTTTTATTCTTTAAAACTTTAGCACTCTCAGCCAGGTGAGACTATTCATGCCTGTATCCTCACATGTAAGGTGCTAAAGCAGGGCGATCAGGAATTGGAGTAAGCCTGGGTACATGGAAGGTGCAATATTGGTTTATACATAACCAAACTGTCTCAAACAAATGAAAATTAGTACTCAGCAGTACTCTCTTTGGAATATTCAGTGTGGTGTGAATACTTTGCGGGGACAGAATCCCTATCCCCAAATTGAAAAACTAACATCAGAAAATCACTGTCCTCTTTTTTCTCTGCTACAATGTTGGCTAATCAAGCATTAAAGCCTAATAAAAAAAGATCATCTGGACAAATCTGTAGTCTCAGAAAATCATATTGATCCACTCATAGTAAGAGAAGAACATCCAAACAACTGGTAAAAGGCAAAAAATAAAAAGCAAGCTTATTTTATAAGATATGGATTCTTTTTAAAAGATATCAAAAGCTGGGTCTTATAAAATGGGGATAAGTTCTGTGTTGGTTGCTCTTCTTAGAGAAAATTAGGAGCACCAGAGATTGGCTGAGAATTGGATGGTTAACAATTCGGTACCCCAGAAAAAGATAATATTCCTGGTAAGAAAGAAGTAATCAATCAAACAAGGATGAGGGCTATGACATTTTACATTTGCTGTATGACCTTTAGGGAAATGATGGTTTCTGTTCAGTTTTCAGGTGCTTTGGCCTGTGTCTCCCAATCCAATTAATGACAGAGCTGCCTTTTATTTTTCATTGTAAACATTTTCCTTTTACAATCTTACCTTTATTCTCTACTCTGTCAATTAGATGGATTCACCGAACCAAGCAGAGATTCATGTGGCAATGAGGAGGTCTATGGAGAACCAATTTTTGTAGTAGGCCAGAACAGCAGGGGCAGCAACACGCAGGTGGAGGTGAGGGCTGGCAGAGTCACCATCTGTGTAAATCTCTTGATGCACTATTGCAGCCCTTCTTGGAAGACAAATATTATACCTTAAATTGGGTTATTGCAGCAGTTTCAGCCTGCCTCAAAGTTTTGTTCCTGCCCAGGTCCCAGGTGAACATTTGCCCACCACTCTGTGAATTTCCTAGTAACCTTTCAACAACCACTTTTTTTGCTTCTAATGCAGTATTAACAAGCTGAAAGCACAGAAGGAACAGCCAAATCCTGGATAACTCAGTTCTATTGTGGTCTGAAGTTTAGGGGTGCAAAACTTTTGAAATTTAGCTGTTATCAAATATATGAATATATGAAAATAGTTTTAGGATTCTTTCCAAGTTCTTAGAAAATGCCCTTGCATATTAAGAGGTCTGCATTGTAAGCTTCATTATCTTCAGAATAAATTCACATCTGTCCAAGATGGAAGTTAAATTTAGAGATTCAGATAAGATTTTCTTATTAAATCAATAAATGAATGATAAAAATGTTGTGAAAGTACCAAGACAGTGGAGAAGAGTGAATGAGCTACTTTGTACAATAGTGGAGAAATACGATTATTTTACAAGTCACAAATGAAATACTCCTTATAATCATATTTGCTTTTAATTCAAGAGATTATATCTACTTTAATTTCATAATTTCTGACTACAGTTACGTGATAAGGCAATTGTTGAGAGATTTAAAATAGTTTCTGTAACTACTTAATAAGGATAAATAATATTTATAACCAATTTACAATAGCTGTCAAAACATTAAAAAGCAATTATAAGAAATTCATGTGTACTAAATTACCTTCACTGTAGTTTCTATAAGAATAGTCAAATTAGCTTTGAAGACAATTAACTCTTTAAAGTGTAACATAAAAAATTAAAAACCTAGTATATTATCATTTGTAATAATATTCTAAATTTTGTTTTTATGAATTGGGTTTATGAAGCTTCAACTTTAAGTGGAATAGAATTCCTTCACACAGAACTTTAAATAACTTCAGATTTCCTTATGGCCCAGGATTGGTTTTACTTCTGTAATAATAAAAAATAATAGTGCATAGCCTATATAACTATAGCCTAAGACAAACAAGGACACAGTGGGGAGATACAATTTCTTAAGAATTTTAGGGATGTTCAGTTAGTGTAAATGATAAATGGTAGTTTACTTTTAAGCTAAACAGAATGAAACAGTTTTAGAGGACTTTGTAGTATAATTTGATAATAACATCCAGAAATAGGAAAATATTACATACTCACAGGAATATAAATATACATAAATATAGATAAGTAAATTATTGTATCAATTTTAAAATTTCTACAATGAGCCCAGGAAAGTCACAGAAACACAAACTAGATGATTTATAGCAAAGGGCTGTTCTGTTTCCACTGAATTCAAATCTTTTCCCTTTAGGATAAAAATGGACAAATAGATGGGAAAATTATATTTCTTTGGCTTTTACTCAACAGATAACTGCTTAAAGAAATCACCAAGTATCAGTTTATAAAACCAAAATAAGGTCACACCATATATAAATATAAATTTTTACTGTACCCTTCCTATCTTTATGAGTACCCAGAAATATCAAACCCCATGAGTGCTAGAGCCTGTCATTGTTGTTAGTGGACAAGATTGTGGAATTCAGGGTCACAAGTAAGCTCACCTTCATAGTCCCCATATGCAGACAGGTACAAAGCATAGGGACAGCCACAGCCCTTTTTAACCAGATGGTATAAATGTGGCTCCAAATTAACCTAAAATCCTTTTTTTTTAAAGAGACATGAGAAGGATTTATTACAGGTAGATAGTAGATACAGATGCACTAAAAAGTGGAATGTGGGTCTGCAGAGAAGTGAGGCACTATCCCTAAAATTCTTAAAAAATATTCACAAATTTTTCACAGACTAAGTAAAGTTGCTGAGGTACTGCTAGGATTAATTATGAAAATAGTTCAACTTTGTATGAAAGGTATTCTGAATGCAAGTTATTTTTTATGGAAAAAGGGAGTTTTTTTGCCAAAGTAAAATGGATTGGTGGTTACAGATGAAAAAAGAAAAAAGTGAATGGCAAAAACTTATATGTATAAAACCTTACAGAACTTTCATCAAAATGGAATTCTTCCCAGAGCTAATTCTATTCAATTGATGGCATCAACCTTGTAATGACAAAAATGCACTGGGAAATGAGTTTGTTTTATTCAATCTTGCAATTGTGAGAAAGTTCATCATTAAGAAATGTCTGAAGGGAAAGAAAGGTCACTTGAATTTTATAGAAGAAAAAAAATGCCTGAGAATCTTATGGGAACCTTAGAGGAATATGAGAATGAACTCATTTCAGGATATGCAAAGACCAGCTAATTTCTCGCGAATAGCTGTGTATCTGTAATACAAAAGTATGAGGAGGGTGTATTAAAAAACAAAAATTTGATATGACTTTTAAACCTACCATTTGTTTCTGAAATCACAGTGGTAAGGAAATATTCAATATTACCAAAATGGCAAATGGTTTGGCAGTTTCATTCATAATTGATAATGTATTTGATCCATGAACCAGTAAATATATTTTTGTATATTAACATAAAATAATTTAAATGTCTACACAAAGTTTTGTTTAAATATTAATAATGTCTTTATTTTCAATGCCCATTAACCAGTAAATATATATATGAATTGTGTATATATAATTATTGAAATATTGCCCGACAGTACAGGGGGCCTAAATATTATTGTATGCAACTGGATTGAGTAATGTAAAAAAGAGTTAAATTTGGAAAGAGACATTAGGAAAAATAGTGTGTACTCTTTCACTAATATCAACCTTTAGAACAAATAAATCACATAAGTAGTGTTAGAAAGCAGATTTGTGGTTTTCTCTGATTATGATTGAGAAGACGAACTGTAAAATTTCACCCAGGAAATTTCTACAATGATAGAATTAACCAAGATGGTCGTTGCAAAAGAATGCATATATATTAAATGTCATAAAGCTATAAACTTAAACATATATGTATTTTGAACCAGACATGGTGACACATACTTTTAAATCCAGTACTCTGGGAATCTGAGGCAGGGGGATTCCAAATTCAAATCCTGTGAAATTTACTGACTTGATAAGACACTCTCACAAATTTTAAATAAATAAATAAATAAATAAATAAATGGCGTAAAACCCTTGAGTTCAATCCCCAGATCTTCAAATTTTGCATATGTGTACATGTTTTATAAGAAAATTATATGCCTCTCTAATATAAAGAAATATACTTGAGAAAAATTAACACATTGAATTTAAAACATTTGAAATGCATACAGAAAAAATAGGTTTTGATATAAAAGTAGTGACTAAAATAAATAATTTTCAGATTTATTTGCCTACTACAATCATCTTGCTTCTCATAACTTTTACTTTTCAATCAATATTATTTCATAGGTGTACTGTAGTGGAATACTAAAGAATTATATACAGAGTGGCACAAAACAAGACTTTAGAGTTACATAAGCTATGTTCAAATCATTTTTCCTCTTCTAATTACCTGTAATATAATACTTTCTTTTCTTAAATTAATTTTATTGGTACATTTAAGGTATACAATATAATTACATTCATCATTAGAAATTTGCACCTTTACATAATCCATCTTGGTTCTTATTTCTTCCCCATTCCCCTGCCCTCCCTTCAACCACTCCACCCTTTCCTATCTACAAAGATTTTGTTTCCATTTTTTCTTTTTCTCATATTAATTCCATTCCCTTCTTTCTTTCCCCAACCACTCCAACTTCCCCTTCCCCTTTCCACCTTTTCTTCCTATTTCATATTATGTATTATACCTTTTAGGCCTTATTTACACATTCAGTTTCTCACTCTAGAGAAACTATTTGGTATTTACAAAAGTATGTCCTATTTATTTCACTTAAGAGTATTGCCTCAATGTGCACCCATTTAGCTATAAATGTCTCTAGTTTCTCATTCTTTATGGCTGAGTAGCAATCCATTTTATATAAAAAAAAAACCCCACATTTTCTTTATCCAGTCTCCAGTTGATGGGCAATTGGGTTGTTTCCAAGTTTTAGCTATCACAAATTGTGCTGCTATGAACATGGGTACACATATATCACTGTGGTATGATGATTCTTCTCACTCTTTGGGGAAGATATCCAGCAGGGAATAGCTGGGTCAAATGGAACCTCTAAGCCCAGTTCTTTGAGATATCTCCATACTGATTTCCACAGTGGTTGCACCAGTCTGCACTCCCACCAGCAGCCCCGCCAGCATTTATTATTGTTGATTTCATAATAGCAGGCATTCTTTCTGGGGTGAGGTTGAATCTCAGTGTTCTTTTCAGTTGCATCTCTCGAATGACCAGTGATGTTGAACGTTTTTTCATGTGTTTATTTGCTATTTGTACTTCTTTGACAAATGTCTGTTCATTTCAGATGCCCATTTTTGGATTGGGTCTTTAAATTTGGGAGGTCAGATCTCTTTAAGTTCTTTATAGATTCGAGATAGTAGACCTTTGTCTGAGGGACAGCTGGTGAAAATTTTTTCCCACACTGTGGGTTGTCTCTTCACACTGTTGGTGCTTCCTCTTGCTGTGCAGAAGCTTTTTAATAAGAAGAGATCCCACTTGTTGATTCTTTGTGCTAGTTCACAGGTCACTGAAGATTTGTTCATAAAATCTTTTCCGACACCAATGGCTTCAAGAGTTCTACCTGACCTCTCTTCAAGCCATTTAGTGTTTCTGTTTTAATATTTAGATCTTCAATCCATTTTGATTTTAGTTTAGTGCATGGTGAGAGACATAGGTCTAGTTTTAATTTTGGACACATTGAAACCCAATTTTCCAGCACCATTTATTTCCTCCAGTGAGGGTGTTTGGCTCCTCTGTCAAAGATGAGGGGGCAGAGTGTGTCTGGAGTTGTTTTTGCATCTTCTAATCTGTACCACTGTTCCTCAGATCTGTTTCTTTGCCAGTACCATGTGGTTTTTATCACAGTAGCTTTGTAGGATAGTTTCAATTTGGGGATTGTGATACAGCCTATCTTCTCTTTATTGCTTGGTACTGCTTTTGCCATTCTAGGTGTCTTCTTGTTTCAAATGAATTTTTGCGTTGTTTTCTCCAGGTGCATGAAGTATGCTGCTGAAATTTCAATTGGGATTTCCTTGAATCATTATAACAGTTTTGGAAGTATGGCCATTTTCACTATGTTGATTCTTCCTACTCAGGAGCAAGGGATGTCTTTCCATTTTCTGATAGCTTCTTCAATCTCTTTTTCAGAGTGCTATAGTTTTCAGAGTAGAGGTGTTTGATTTCTTTTGTTAGGTTGATTCCTAGGTATTACAATATTTTGGATGCTATTGTGAAAGGAATTGATTGCCCCATTTCTCTCTCAGTGAGTTTGTTTTTTGTGTACAGAAAAGGTATTGATTTTTGTGTGTTGACTTTATATGCAGCTACATTTCTGAATTAGGTTATTAAGTCTAGAAGACTTTTGGTGGAGTTCTTAGGGTCATCTATATAGAGTATCATCTCATCTGCAAACAATGACACTTTGACTTCTTCATTTCCTATCTTTATTTCTTTTTCTTGTCTAATTTCTGTGGCTACTATTACCAAGACTTTTATTTTTTTTGGTACTGGGGATCAAACTCAGGACCTTGCATTTCTGAGGCAGGCAGTCGAACCACTGAGCTAAATCCCCAGCACTTGAAGACTGTATTGAACAGGAGTGGTGATAGTGGACATCCATGTCTTATTCCTGAATTTAGCGTGAAGGATTTCAGTTTTTGACCATTTAATATGATATTGGCTTTTGATCTTTTATAGATGGCTTTTATCAGATTGAGGTAGAGACCATCTATTCCAATTTTTTGTAGGGTTTTTATCATAAATGCAGGTTGGATTTTGTCAAATGCTTTTTCTGCATCTATGGAGATAGACATGTG
>NW_004624748.1:30622055-30644683 GCF_000247695.1 Heterocephalus glaber | reverse complement strand
AAAAAAAAAAAAATATATATATATATATATATATATATATATATGTTGGACTACTTGGAGATGAAGGATAAATCCGAGGCATTTATAGGAAAATGGATACAACTGGAAAAAATAATGTTAACTGAAATCAGACAGACAAGCTTAAATACTGTATGGTTTATCTCATTTGGATAATGCAAAGTGCAAATAAAAAGCAAAGTACAAGATTGACAAAAACAATCGTGGAGGTAGGCCTTTTGCAAATAGGAAGGGCCCAAGAGACTGAGGATGAAGGGGGGATAGGGAAAGGAGGCAAAAAATTTAAGAAGTGCCATGAACATGTACCAAATACCCACAATGAAGGTAATACATTATATGTTCCAAACATGAACTAAAAAAAAAATAATAATAACTATAATAATGAAGATGAGGAAAGGCAATCTGGAGAGGTAGAGAGAGTGGTGGTTAGGAAGAGGAAAGGGAACAAAAAAATCACGGTATGATAAGTACACGTACACATTCCCTAAGATGAATGGAAACTTCATGTACTACAAATGTAATAATAAAACAAAAAAAAAGTTTTTAAAAAGTATGCTTTTATTAAAAAAGAAAGTATGTTTGCTGAGATTGAACAAATATATGAAATGAGAGTTAATGTGACCATGTTTTATTAACAAATCTAGAATGGATTCATCAATGAAAAGGTTTCCACTGAAAATTAAGTTTCTTCTCATCCTGTAAAACACTTGATATTTAATACATACCAAGATTTTGAGACTTCATTCTGCTCAGGTTAGGATTCTACAAAAAGAATAACATATTTGGATTGTCCAAATGTAATTGAGTTCTTTTTCCTGTTCTTTGGTATTTTCTACTCCTGTTGTCTGAGCTGGAAATATTTACATTAAGTTAGAACTCTTAGGTTTATTCTATGCCTGTAAAATGACCCAAACTTCAATTTATGATTTATCATTGTCCATAGTTTACTCCTGAGAATTGCTTTGTGTAATAGAACTGGAAAACAATGTTAGCTGTGTGCTTTTGTATGTCACTGGGAATGTTTTCCTTTACTTTTTATATCACTTCAACTCTCTGTATAATTTGAATGTATCTTGTTATGTGTTTTATTCCACAACACTCTATTTCTGTATGAATACTTATTTGCTAATATTAAACACACTCTGAGTTCAATTATTCCTTTATAACAACTTCTATCAAGTTTCTTTCTAGAAAGCAATAGGCTCTTTGAAATAAAATAATAATTCACCATAAGAAAAAATTCTGTAAAGTCTTTCAATCTATTTATTTAATTCACAAAATTAAAATAAGCAAAAAGAAGAAGAAAAATAGTTCAAGAGGAAAATTGAAGGCAGCAAAAGCATTAAGCTTATAAGAAGAAATTAAAATGTAGAATAATTTCAAGCCATTTAAAAATATGGTAATCCATTTTCATAATAAAGACAGTCAAATTCAGAAGATCAATATAGTAGGATTGAAGTGCAAAATAGTTGTTGTTATGAAATCCTTAAATTCATCATTTTTAGGCTTTTTATTCACTGTGACAAAGTAAAGAAGAATGCAGTAAATCAAATAATGGTAAAAACCATTTAATGATTTCATACTCAGTGATTATTATCCTCCACTGTAAAGAATATTTCTTGAGGCCAGGGATGTACCTCAGTGGTTCCACCTCCTGCCTTGAAAGCACAAGGTACCGAGTTCGATCCCCAGTACCAGTAAAAAGAAATACAACTCAGTAGGCTAAAGCAAGAATATTTCTTGATCACAAGTGGTGAATTTTCTAAGGAGTATGAGTGTTTTATTATTGGTGGCACAAAATTTTGGTTAATGTTTTCATAATTTTTATTTGTCTCCAACATGTAATCTAAAACTATTTTTTATTCCTGAAAATTGTGGTTATATTTTTCCATTGTTTTTAATGTGAATTACTCTCAGACTAATCTATATTTGGAACATTACATATGAATTCTACTTATTTTCTCAACCAATTACACCAAAAATATGGTTTTTCTTAATGTGTATGTTTCAGAGAGTACCTAAAAAGAAGAGAATTAGAAGTGAAGATGATCATTAAATAATTTTCTTTCTACACTGAGTATCCTGAAAACATTGAAAACTAATGAAATAAAACATATAAAATAATTTTTTTAAAATAACTTTATTATCAAGCACACACACACCTACAAAAAATAAAAACCATTCAAAGAAGAACAATGCAAGGGGAAAAAATCACAATAATATCAATAATATTCAAACATAGTAGAACTCAACCAAAACAAAACTGAAAAGCATTTAAACATTTTTCCATATAACTTAAAAAACCATCTCAAACACCAACAAGGCACCAGAGGATGTGATTTGTTTCAGAAAGATCCCCCAAATCAACACTGAACAAATAACGATCTGGAAGAAAAGTCCTGTAGGGCAGTAGCAGAGGCGACAGAAGCAAGGGGCCGCCGTTAGTAGGTACGCCGGGGATCCCAGCAAAGAGAGTGTGACCCGGAAGCGGAAGCGAGCCTCCGTGCCAGCTCCGGCCTGCCATTGGGCCCCTGCCACCATGGACCTGTTGTTTGGGCGCCTGAAGACGCCAGAGGAGCTGCTATGGCAGAACCAAAGGTCCCTAAACCGTGCCATGTGGGAGCTAAACCGGGAGCGACAGAAGCTGGAGACTCAGGAGAAGAAAATCATTGCAGACATCAAAAAGATGGCCAAGCAGGGGCAGATGGATGCTGTGCGCATCATGGCAAAAGACCTAGTGCGTACACGGCGCTATGTGCGCAAGTTCGTATTGATGCGAGCCAACATCCAGGCTGTGTCCCTGAAGATACAGACGTTGAAGTGAAACAATTCAATGGCACAAGCTATGAAAGGGGTCACCAAAGCCATGGCACCATGAACCGACAGCTGAAATTGCCCCAGATCCAGAAGGTCATGATGGAATTTGAGCGGCAGGCAGAGATCGTGGACATGAAGGAGGAGATGATGAACGATGCCATAGACGATGCCATGGGAGATGAGGAAGATGAAGAGGAGAGTGATGCTGTAGTGTCTCAAATCCTGGATGAACTGGGACTGAGCCTAACAGATGAGCTGTCAAATCTCCCCTCCACTGGAGGCTCACTTAGTGTGGCTGCTGGTGGGAAGAAAGCAGAGGCCACAGCTTCAGCCCTGGCTGATGCTGATGCAGACCTGGAAGAGCGGCTCAAGAACCTACGGAGAGACTGATCACCCCCTTGCCACTGGGAAAGGGACAGAATGGATGCCCAGGGTCTTTACCATGACTACTCTGTAATAAATGAGATTGGATGCTCATTACCAAAAAAAAAAAAAAGAAAGAAAGAAAGAAAGAAAAAACCTCCTGTAAACATCTCCCTAATTTAAATTTCGATGCAGTCATATGACACGGGATGGAAACACAATCCGAGAACTATGTTATTAGGCCATTTCATTAGTGTGTATCCTTAATTACACTTTCACTTTCTCACACTGGAGAAACTATTCGGTATTTACACATGTGTGTCCTATTTATTTCACTTAGGAGGATGGCCTCAATATAAATCCATTTAGCTATAAATGTCTCTAGTTTCTCATTCTTTATGGCTGAGTAGTATTTCATTTTATAAAAAATACCACATCTTCTTTATGCAGTTTCCAGTTGATGGGTATTTGGGCTGTTTCAAAGCTTTCGCTATTAGGAACTGTGCTGCTATAAACATGGGTGCACATATACCGCTATGGTAAGATTCTTTTAATTCTTTTGGGAAGATATCCAGCAGGGGGATAGCTGGGTCGCATGAGACCTCTAAGCCTACTTCTTTGTGATCTCTCCATACTGATTTCCACAGTGGTTCCACCAGTCTGCACTCCCACCAACAATGGAGAAGGGTTCCTTTCTCTCCACACCCCCGACAGCATTTGTTACTGGATGATTTCTTAATAGCAGCCATTCTTTCTGGGGTTAGGTGGAATCTCAGTGTTGTTTTCATCTGCATCTCTCAAATAACCAGTGATGTTGAACACTTTTTCACATATTTATTTGCTGCTTTTACTTCTTTGTCTGAGAAATGTCTCATGCTTTACATGTAAAATCATTTGTGTCACTCACTTATTTGTATAATAAAGTACTGTAATTTAAGGTAACCTGATTATCTTTGTATTCATATTTTTTCAGTGGCAGTCTGTTTTTTTCTCACATTTTGAAGGTTTTTAAAAAATTTCCAGAACACTTAAATCACTGAAGAAATTATTTGGGGGAGTAGGACATAATCTCTGGCTTTATTTTAGTTCACCTAGACATCCTATGATTCTTCTCTGTAATAGCTCGTTGAGGTATATTCTGTTAAAAATTTTGAAAGATCAACTAATTACTGTGGTAAAATAAAATAATCACTTTTCTGCTACATTTTTGAAAGAAATGGCTATCGTTATTTGATTAATACACACATTAAAGATCAACATTTTGTTTAGAAAATAGAGAATATAAGGAAATTAAAATTTACTTTTAGTGATGTGAAATGAGTGTCAAATATGTGTACTCTCTCTATTCATTAATTCAGTCAAAAGTTAACATTTCATCCTTTTTACATGGCAGATACCATGCTAGGAATGGTTAAGAAAAGAGATATGCTTACCAAACATAACTTTTAAAGAAGAAACTTCACACAGGAGCATTTTCAAATTCACAAATAGTTAAGCTTATGCTATAAAATTATACTTTAGGTACAACTAGTAAAGAAACATAAATTTAAAATGTAAATTTGTACTTAAGACTGAAAATATATGTACCAGAACTCTTTAAGAACCTGAATTTGGGTATTATTATTACAAATAATTAACTCATATGTTAATATTCAAAATAAACCATTAGTTTGTTAATTCTTCTTCCTTACTGCCTTTCTGCTATATAAAGAGGACCATTGGTACTACTCATCCCTCTTCTACTGCAATGTATAACAGTGGTAGGCAGCAATGATAGTGTTTTTGGTAACCCAAGTGTCTTGAAGATAGTATGCCAAAAGCTGAGCTTTTATTCACAACAAAATATGTCAAGAGAAATGACCTTGCTGTATGTTTATAATTTTCAAAGAAAATTTGTTAGAACTACTTTCATTTTTATCCAAAGAAACTGGACTAACCAAATGAGATGAATGAAATCTTACATAAATCATTTTGGCAGTGAATAAATCAAAGTTTAGAAATAGCTGTTAAGTGATTTTAGCTACTAAAGTGCCTTTAGGGCTTTATAGTAAAAGGACAAGCTGCTATTCAGCCATTCTGCAGTACAATATGAGATTTAAAGATACCTCTGGGATTTTACAGAAATAAAATTACAAAAAAAAAAATGGTCAGCTACTCCTTGTATCCAGAGGCCTGATGGAATAACTTGAATATATGTGCATGTGTGTGTGTGTGTGTATGTGCATGTGTGTGTGTGTGTGTATGATTGAGTGTATATGATCTATATGATTTTTTAAATTTGATACTAAATATATATGTAGTAGATTTAATTGGATATTTATAAGATATTCAGAGGGAAATATCTTGAGAAATTTTTCAAAAATTTTTGAGATTAAAACAAACAGCAGCAAACCTCTAGTAAAAATTCTAGTTTATATAGAATAATTATATCACCAACAAGCCAAATGTCTACTTAAAAATAAGTTCTTCTAAGAATTTTTCTTTTTCCCTACTGTCCAAATATGAAATTTTTAAATATATTCCAGCTTCAATTGCATAGACATTTGATGAATAAAAATCTTTCAACTATCCTTTACTCATTTTGGCCTGCCACAAAAATTTCCTGTGATTTCTTTTTACTGGTTGTTTTCCAAGACTTGTGAGTTATTTTGCTTAGCAATCCCCAACCTCTGCATGCTTGATCATTACTAATGTGCTCTAGGCATTTATTGTCCATTCTCCTAATCCCGTGGACAGGTTCATTGGGATTAATCCTGGGTAGTTTTCAGAAATGGGACTTCTCATAGAAATTATATTAGAGTTGACCTGTGCAGGAAAGAGATTTCGATGGGTTCTCCAAAGTAAACTCATGCCTTTGGAACCTACCCTCAGCATGTACTCATATTGCTTTTCCTGGGACCTGCTGACAGATGTTCTGACCTATGAATACTTGATAAGGCATCAGTATTGTAGTGCCAGACACTTATTTTCTATGCCACCAGATTGTTATAATCTCTACTTGGAACTGGGAGGACCAATTACTATATAATCTCTTCTTGCCAGAAATGTTTATCATTTTTTTTTCTCAGTGGATTCATGAGTCCAGGCGGGGGAATTGAAACTTTCTTTATGGAGTTAAGCATCATCTGTGCAAATTAACTATCAGCTGCAAAGTACATAATGTGCTCTAAGTTTCATCTTTGCAATAGAAAATTCATCGTACTCATTTTACCAACTCTTAATATCTTAGTTCTCCTGAAGGATCAATGTTACCTTAATCACCTAGATATTTGGACAGATATTTGTAAATGCAACATGTCAGAAATAAACATTTCTTGAAACTACAAATGTTGTGATTGCCTGAATGCTATTATCAACTAGTATCTGGTTACAATGCTGCATGACTACAATCTCAGGAATGTGGAGCTTAAGGCACAAGGATAACAAGTTTGAGTCATGATTGGGCAGTTCTGCAAGTCCCTATATCAAAACAAAGAAATAAGATTTAAAAGAACTGGAGCATACTTCAATGTAAAGGGCCTGGATTCTATCCCCTGGATCAATTGGGTAAAAAAAAATGTACAGAATACACATGAAAAAGTACATAGCTATTACCATACTCTCTTACACTACTAATGTTTCAAGAAAAAATAAATTGTGAATAGTTTTTTAGAATTTTTTTGTATGCAACTGACAATATGTATGTTTCTTATAATTATTTAAACACATATATTTTAGGACCACATTATAGCAAGGGGATTGATTATATTTACAGAAACATACACATATAAAAACACAAACTACATATTGTAACTACAGTTAGAATCTCATTATAGTAAATGGTTAGAAAGTAGTTTATAGTAGGTGGTCAGTGAAACATTATCCAAAGAACACATATTTGAAATTAAATTTCAAGGATATAAAAAGTAATATATTTAAAAGCCTACAGAGAGATTTAGGACACAGACTAAGTGCAAAAACCTTGGGGCTAGAATTGAATTTTTATGTTGAAAACTATTATGATTGAGGTCCAAAGAGGGGAAAGATGTGTTTCAAGGTGAAAATGTTAATCAATGACTGAAAACTCAGTGTCGGAACTACATCATTAATTTTAGAACTTTTTATTTGGATGAAATTAACATTTCTGTACTGCAAAACACTGAATCTTATACTTTGGTAAATTTAAAAATATTTCTGATAATAAAAGCTACATTTTGTTTTTTAATAAAATAATACTGTCTAGTTTGTATGTCATATTTATGGCATAATATCCACATAAATGAGAGTAACTTTTCCAAGTTAAATATCTGCTCATTTTAGTAGGTTCATATTTAACATTTAAGAAAAAAACTAATAATGGTAATTTAGAGGAAACTTTTTTCCTTCTTTCATTAAAAATGTATGTTTTCCTTCATAGTACTTCCGAAGTTAAGTATCCTGCATGTTTTCCTTTTAGTTTAAATATGAATAAATACTATTCTGAAATTATTTTAGTAGCAAATTATTATACTAAAATATTCTTCTTTAAATATATTATTCATCCAAAATGCATACTTATAAGTTATTTTAAGCTCATAGTTTATTTAGCTATTTTTCTTAATCTGTCATATAGTGAGTAAATTTTATTTGATTATATTCCCTATAATTAGGTCTCAAACAGAACATTCAGTACATAAAGACACACAATTTTTACAGTTAGCATACATCTTACAAAAGCAAGGCATTTAATATTTAATTAAATTAAAATGAGGAACAGGTGTTTCTTTAAAGGGATATCCAGAAATAGACAGGATGGAAGAGCAATGCAGGACAATGATGAGACCTTAGATGTTGACTGGTTAATGTAATAAAAAACTACTGTCTTTGAAAGTGGAGTCACGCCTTGAAATGTACATGATGACTTCATCTTTGATTTATATGGATTGTTACCAGGAATAAAAAGACTGTATAGAGAAGAAAGTTATATTGTGTAACTCATCATACATACCAGATATCCTTTCTTTTACCAGAGGAGTAATGATATAAAAGTTTATAAGACCCGAGGTAAGTTTTAATAATTACTTTGTACTTGAGGATAGGCATTCATTGGAAAGTAGAAATGTTACTCTGGTTTGAGATACTTATTTTTTATCATACATTTCTTACTGTCATAATTATACATATTTATTATACGAATATTATAATTATTTTGTACTCATTAAACATTTTATAGTTATATTCATTTTTATATGTATTTAGAAAAGTTAATTGCAAAGACAAGTAAAATGATTCTAAAGAAGGTTAATTTCCAGTTGCTCACTTTAGAATTGTAGGATTTTATTACATGATTAAAGTAAAGTGGTAAGATCAATGTAGAAGAATCTTTCTATATTTGTCCCTTTTTACCAGTAAGAGCACAACATAATTATTTCTTTTTGTTTCATGTGCACTTCTATACTCTCCCAGACTCTGACAACTGTCAAATTTTTGATTAATCATTAGTCATCCCTCCATACAATAAGAACAGATGTGAACTAATGATTGGAACTATTAGTGAATCACTCATGCTTTGAACAAAGAAAAATCTAAGAAATATTTTCTGTGATTTTATTATGATGGCATTTTAAATTTCAGCAGTACAAAATGTCTTATATAAAATCAATGAGTTCATCGTTTTTTATTCTCTCTATATAATAAAGCACAAGTAATAAATGGCAATTCTGAAGTAGCATTTCTGAGAGGAGTGATGATATTTACAAGTTTATTTTGAAAGAGAAATTCCTCCACAGAAATTTTTTTTTAATGTGTGAAAAGACTTTTCAGATTTAATTGTTTATTTATACATTTTAGATATACATAATGATCACACATATCATAGGGAGTTTGTACCTGTCCATGGTATATTTTAATTCATTTTTTTCATTCTCCTACCCTCCCTTCAGCCCTTCTTCCTTTTCCTATTAACAAAAGCTTTCTTTTCATTTTTTCCCTCTTTTCTCATTTTTTAAAAATTTTCCTTTCCTTCCTTTTCCCCTGGACCCCCCCTAGTTCCCTTTCCATTTTCTTCCAACTTCATAATATCTAGCATACATTTTTGGCCCTTTTTGACACATTTAGTTTCCCACACCATAGATACAATGTGATATTTGAACTTGTATGTCTAATTTATTTCACTTAAGAGTATGGTCCAAAATACATCAATTTACCTACAAATGTCTCGAATTTATCCTTTTTCCTGGCAGGGTAGTACTCCAGTGTATAAAAAGACCACATCTTTATTCATTCATTGGTTGATGGGTATTTAGGATGATTCCAAGACTTAGCTATTACAAACTATGGTGCTATAAACATGGGTGTGCATATATTGCTATGGTATGATGCTTTTAATTCTTTCAGGAAGATAGCAGGTAGGGGAATAGCTAGGTCAAATGGAATGTATAGTTCTAATTTTTGAGGACTCTCCACACTGATTTCCACAGCGGTTGCATCAATCCATACTCCAACTAACAATGGAGGATTCATTTTTCTCCACAGCTCCACCAGCATTTGTTATTGCTAGATTTCTTGGTAATAGCCATTCTTTCTGGAGTGAGACAGAATCTCAGCATTTTGTTAATTTGCATCTCTTGAATGATCAGTGGTGTTGAATATTTTGGGGGTATTTATTTGGTGTTTGTTGTTCTGCATCTGAGAAGTGTCTATTCATTTCAGATGCACATTTTTGGATTGGGTCTTTAGATTTGGGGGAACTGACTTTTATGAGTTCTTTATATATTCTAGTTATTAGTCCCTTGAGGAACAGCAGGCCAAATTTTTTTCCCACTCTGTGGGTTGTCTCTCCACTCTGTTGGTGGTTTCTTTTGTTGTGTAAAAGTTTTTTAATAAGATGAGATCCCAGTTGTTGATTCTTTGTAATATTTTCCATGAAATTGGGGTTTTGTTCATAAAGTCTTTAAAAGTTCTACATTTTGTTGTAAAGTCTTCAAGTCATAAAGTCTTCAAGAGCTCTACCAATTCTCTCTTCCTGCAGATTTACTTTCTGTTTTGATATTGAGATCTTTGATCCATTTTAATTTTAGTGTAATCCATAGTGTAAGACATGAATCTAGTTTTATTCTTCACCATGTGGAAAGCCAATTTTTCCGTCACCATTTATTACAGAGGCTATCTTTCTCCCAGTGTAGGTGTTTGGGCTCTTTGTTGAAAATAAGGTGTCTGGGTGTGTTTGGAGTTCATTCTGCATCTCCTAATCTGTTCCATTGATCCTAGGGTCTGTTTTTTAATACCAGGCAGTTTTTATCACGGTAGCTTTGTAGACTAATTTAAATTCAGGTATTGTGGTGTTTTCTGTCTTGTCTATGGTGCCCAGAATTGTTTTTACTATTCTACATCTCTTCTGGTTTCAAATGAATTTTAGGATTGTTTCCTCTAATTCTATGAAGTAAGCTATTGGTATTTTGGTCAGGATTGCATTAAATCTGTGTGAAAAGTTTTTAGGACAAAACTGATATGCCATTGCAATAGATTGCTATCCATTATTTGTTTCATTGATGGATATTTTACACTTTGCTCATTTAATTTAATGTCATATCCCTCTTTAAATTAGGATAAATAAATAAATATTAATTGCATGTGAAATATTAATAAGTTAAGGAGTCAAAATAAAAATGGGAAATGGACATGAAATTATTTTATGTTTATTGTATTTCACAAAACTGACTTCAAGATTTTCTATTTTTGATATATTCCACATATTTTCTGCTGCAGAATAATTTTTTCTATGGAAATAATTACCTCATCTTTCTATAATTTTAATTGGAGATCTTCAAAAACTAATAAGAAACTTGTGGAAATTTGAAAATAGAATGCACATTACCTGATATATATAGTGTCAATATTGAATTTTTTAATTCTACTTTAATTTTAAAATCATATATTCAAAAATTCTTCTCCTTGTATTAAGAAGTTCATATAGATACATATTAGAATAAATTATCCTAATGATTTTACACCTGAAATCTATTTTTATATTCAGCAAAAAACATATTATCTATGATTTCTATTGCATGTGTTTGTGTTTGTGTGTGTGTGTGTATTTGGGTTAAGAGAGTATAAAAATTTTACTATCTACAAATAAAAAGTTAAGAATTATTGAATGATTATGTAGTGGGAGGGTATAAAATGATAATCACAATGGAGTTTATTTTTTTGTTAGAACTGAAAATTAAAACAGTAAAAAAGGAAAGAAAAATCATTAATGGTAAAGAAAAGATTAGAAATATCCAAGTGTAAACATTTAAAAAAATACATGGGCTTCAATTCTTTTCATATAAGTCATATTTTAAATCATTTAGGATATTTTCAATTCTATAATCAAGTTTGTAATTTTTAAATTCTTTTATTGGTACATGATCAAGTTTTAAAATAGGCATTTATTTAAAATTTTCACTATAATGCAGTTAAAATTTAATATTTTTCTACCAATGGATTATCTTAAACTATTTGTTCTCTGAAATTGATTCACTAACCACCAGAATCAACATTTCTGAGATCTTGTTAGAAATGTATGCTAAGGTGAATATAATTAATAATAATGCATTACATATCTCAAAATATTTATGATGGAAATTTTTAAATGTATTCACAAAGAAGATGATAAAATTTTAAGGTGATGTGTGTACTAATCATCCTGAGTTGATCATTGTGGAATGTATACATGAATCAAAACATCACTATTTTAACATATAGATAAATCTTTCCACATAAAGATTGTGGAAATAAAAATTAATAGAAAAAGAAATCCACATTAAGACTCAAGCTAACACATATTAGTTCAAATTTCTGAGATTGGAGCCCAGGGTGCTGTTTTTAAAAAAGCTATTTGTTTTTCTAAAGTATTGTAAGTTTTCTGAACTACTACTTTAATTTGATTTAGTTATTTAGAGATATTTTTGTTTCTTCAAGTGTCAAATCACTCATATATTCTCTTTGTTTCATTTAGAAAACTTTGATGGAGATCATACCCATAAAAATAAACATCTGAACAAACAGAGATGAATAAAGAAAATTTAGTTGATTTAATAACTTCTCAGACTAACAGAATTTTTATCTCAATAGTTCCAACAATTATATATGTTAGGCCCAAATAGTTATATGTGACCATGAAAATGATGTATCTTAGAAATTTGGAGTAACGTTCTCTCAAAGTTTATACTTTTGATTAGACACATAAAAAGATGTGACAGCTAAATACAATAGATTTATCCAGCCCGGGTTAGCACTGTAAATAAATCTATATACTAAGGGATAATTGGAGGTTAATAGCGTGAAGATTTTAGTTTAATAACTACAATGAATCCAGAGATTGGTGATGGTTTTTGAAATTAGGAATCATGATAAATTTTAGCCAGGAAAGATACACATGATATGTGGAAATTGGTGATGGGAAGACATAAGATACATACAGCACTATTAGACTCAACTGTTGGAAAGTCCTGGAAAGTTAAGAGATTATTGCAAATTGAACATCATTGGTGGTAGTCAGAAAAAAAAAAGAGACAAAAAACTAATCATGGTTAAAATGTGGAACATCTTTGCCTGAGATATTGAGCTTGTAGGGCTTGTTATTGAAATATTAAGACTGTAACCATGTTGAGCAATGGAAATAAGGTAGAGATCATTGCCAAGGAGAGCAGTTCAAAAAATTGAGAAGCTGATTTACTAGTTAAATAGACTATACAGAGAAGTAATTTAAAAATGTCTCTGGTAAAAAATTATACATGATCTTTAAGCTGAACACAAGATTCAGATAAAAGAAATAAAAGGAAATCTAAATAAATTGAGAAATATATACTTGTTAGGTACATATTGAGGATTTCATTTTTGTACTACCTAAATTGGTACTTTCTCTTACATCTTCATTTCATTTCTACCATATAGATATGAATCATAATTTTATATTGATTTTACTTTCTGCACCTTGGTAAATATATTTGTTTATTTAGAAATTTTTGTAGCTTCTATGAAATATCTATTTAAATAATAATGACATGTGTGAATGAAGCCAGTTTTGTTCTTTACTTATTAAAATAATCTTCCTTATTTTTTATTGGACCTGTGAATATACAACTCAGAAATAAGACAGATTGTATAATTCCACATGTAAATTTGCAAAACAAAGTTTGTATTTTCATCTCTTTTCCACTGATATACTTCTTGTATTTTCTGGGTTTTAGGGACCCTTTTCAAGGTTAGCCTACTAAAGAATTGAGCATTTCTCTTGGTATCTTAAGCACCTTCACGAGGCTTCTTTCATTTCTGCAATTCAAGCCTACTTGTGGGTCAAAATTATAAGTGAAAAGCAAGGAAAATTGAGCCACTCATTTTACCTTTTAAATCCACTCATCTGGATATACAATTTTGTCTTGTGTCACCACCTGCTCTACTTTGAGTATATTTCAGCATTTTCAGGTAATTTCCCTTTGAATACTTTTTATAGTTTTCTTAGATTTTTTAGCAGGAAAGACAGGATGAAGGAAGATTCTCATATTTTAGAAGAAAAATGATTTATTTAAAAATATTTTACCTTACAGTTTTTATTTTTGTTACTTCTTAAAAATTAAAGTTAGAATCTTACTTTTCACTAGCATTTCACTCTAAAAATATATATATATATTATGCTCAACATCTATTCAATTTGTTCTAAAGCCATGTAAGTCATTGATACCCTCTTTGTTTGCCTAGTATTTTTCTCCTTTAAATCACTAGTGATGAGTAATATATTTTTTAATAATTTTAAATCTTGGGGCTGGGGATTTAGCTCAGTGGTTCTGGTGCCTGCCTTGCAAGCACAAGGTCCCGAGTTTGATCCCCGGTACCAAAAAAAACCCAAAACAAAACAAATAATTTTAAATCTTTTTCTAAGATTTTGTGAATTTTCAGAAACATTTACCGTCATGGCTTACTCTTCAAATATTTTCCCACTTGTTTCAAAGTATTTGTTCTTGTGGGCCGGGGATTTAGCTCAGTGGTTTCGCCACCTGCTGCACAAACTCAAGGACCCGAGTTCGATCCCCGGTACAAAAAGAAAAAAAAATTCTTCTTGCGATTCTGCATTCTGCTTATAAAATGGGAAAAATAGATGTGTGTGTTTTTTTTTCTGTCATCTCGAGGAATATATGATTTGAAAGCTGTCTTATATTGAAGACTGAAACAATGCTTCATCATGATATCTCTGTTCTGTGTTAAGTAGTCATTTTAGCCTAGTACTTCTCTGTATTCCATGTAGTTTTAAACATTTTAACACTTAGCTCCCATATCCAATGAGTGTTCAGTGCTTCTCTTCAGGCATGGTTAAGAGTGTTGAGTACATTACCAATATAGAAGAATAACTTATTTCCTGTTTGTTCTTTAATATTTTTTTAAGATACACTTAAGATATCAAATGAATACAACATAATGAACTTATAGTCCTACAAGACGTCTTGGTCATAATTTTCACCCTCACTTTTCAATGTCTCAACTCTACATTGACTAGATTGATTTTTAAATCTAAATATTTTACTTAATATAATCCTTTCCCAATATTCCTACATGAGTATGAGTTTATTTTCCCCTAAAATTTTGTTTTCTGCTTTAATAACCTCCATATATTCAATCCTACTCATATCTTACTATCTTTTTTTGAGTTATATCCCACATACATTTCGTAAATATGACTTTCAAATGTTCATTGGACTGCAAATCAGAACTACCTGTAGTGTCAAGCAAAGCAGAGATATATTTCCTAGATTATACTGACCTGGTAATCAACAGCTGAATGTAAAAAGACTTTTGTTCAGTTAATGATGAATTTTCTTCCTAAATATATTATAATCTGTAGTAAAGAAAATAATAGATATAAATACAGTTTTACTTTCAATTTAGTTGACACCTATTTAAAGACATTGTTGGGGCCTGTCTTTCTTCCTATACACAGTGTGGTAAAATTTGCCCTTTTTTGAAAATAAGGATCCTCTTTGTAGGCCACATGCATAAACTACTTGGCAGATGTTTCTTCTCTGCTTCAGCTTTCCAATCACTCTCTTAGATGGATTTACTGCTTTTCTATGAAAGGAGTGCTGGGTTTCAGTAAAGATGCCAATAATTTCAAATGCAGTGACCTCAGCATGAAATAACTTTTCCAAAGCTGAAAAAAAGCTGTTTGAAACTTATAATTTATCACCTTCATCCACAATATGTTTATATATTTTTATTATTTTTCCATCATAAATATAACTTTAGTAGTTTGGTTACCTTGAAATTGTACATAAAGAAAAATACGTAAATATTAATGATAGTGAAGGATATTTAACTCACTAGGATTCAAACTGCAAGCATTTGCTTTGGAGAAATGATAAACTCACTATACAATGTGTGGAAAAATCATGAAAGACCTATTATAATGTGTTCCTTACATCTTTTTATATTGCCTGAGAGAATAGAGCAAGTCATAAAAATGTAGTTTTACTTGAGTATCTAACAGTTTTTCTATCAGAAAAATCACAAATATCAATGTGTCTCAAAATATTCATATAATAATCTCTTAAAACCAGTGATTCTTGAAAAATAGAGCATAATTTGAATATCATTAAATATGTTCAGAAATAAAAAAGGAAAAAATACAATATTTCATCTCACATAGATATGTGTGTATTTAAGATTGACATTATCAATGTCAGTGTTAAATATTGCCTTAGTTAAATATACTAAGAGGAAATAATATTCATTGTTAAATATGAGTCTTATGAAATCTGAAAATATATACATAATGAAAACATAATGAGAATTTTAAATAACTCTTGAAGTTTGATTGGTGGTAGTGGGATGATCTTTAATTTTAAAGATTATTTGATTTTTCTACAGATATCTTTGACTTTTACAATTCTATTTCATAGTTCCAAATATTTCTGTAGCACAATTTTATGTTAATGTTTGGTAAATTTGTAAAAATTCTATTTTAATCTGCTTTATAATGATTCATGATCAAAATGTGCCATGATACCGTGATTTCTCAGGACAAATGAACAACACGTGTCTTCACAGAGTTAAAAGATAAGTTAGCTCATATGGTACAATTTCCTAAATTAGATCTTCAAATAAAATGATAATTTTTCTAGGAGGAAAGATATTTTGTATGATACATTTATCTGGATGAACATGACTGATTTAGTATTCTGTATGTGAGAATTCGGCTATATCAAATTGATGGGGGATATCTTTTCCTGCTAGTTGTGGCTCTAAATCTTCTTCCACTCAATTTATATTTTGTTTCTGTTTTACATTCTTGATCTTGCTCTTGCTGTCATTCTTTCTCTTTATTA
The DNA here is from genome assembly GCF_000247695.1 of Heterocephalus glaber. The sequence goes on along the minus strand of NW_004624748.1, from coordinate 30,628,166 downwards.
TTTTTCTTCTGACCCCATGTTTTGTGCACTTTATCATAAGTTTTGCTTTGCCTTAGAGCATTACTGAGCAGTAAGTACATGTATGACTTTACTTCTATCAGCTATTCTATCCTTTCTACTTACCAAGGCCTAATTTTAATTCATTTCCAAACTTAGAGTTTTCTTGATAATCTAAGTAAAATATGTAGAAAACTCTATTCAATTCTCATGTTCCAGAATTTCTTCAGAAAGAGCATATCAGGGATTTATCTTTTAATCCTCATTAACTTTTTCAGTATTTTATAATATACAGAAAAATTGAAAGTCCTCCTTTTATCAGCAAGATTCAACAATTAACAGTTTACTTTATTTGATTTATTTTGTCACTACACATATCCATTCATCTTTTTTTTTTTATTTTAGTGCTTTAAAAAGAAAAATAAAACATTTAACATGCCAAGAAAGAACTCAAAGTGATTTCTGAACATCACAGCTTTTACAAATTTATATGTAGGAAATAAACAATTGTGTCAGTATGAAAATATTTTTAAAAAACTTCTACATAATTAGCAACCAATTTGTATAATTGTTAAGCAAAACTTCTTTGTCCATGTAGAAATTGTCAAAATTTCTTTCCTAATGTCACCTACCTAGACATATATGCATCATTTTGGATGTTTGCAATATTTTTCCAAACATTACCTGTTTTTTGAAATTCTATCCATTGCATTTGAAATGTAAATTAGATTTGCCTTGTATTTCTCATTTACAACATGATAGCAATTTGATAGTACATATACATAGATATATACGTCATATATTATATAAATATTTGATGAAAGACATTATAATGATAAACATATTTCATAGAAAATTTTGATAATAAAAAGTCAAGATATTTTTCTTAATTACAGAGATATTCTGGAAAATATGCCTGTACTAGAACTAAGGTTTGCCTTACTTTCAGTTAAAACATGGATCAGGCAAATTTCCTTTTCTTATTATTCCTCCAGTTGGTGTTTTGTTTCTTCTCTAAATTTTTTCTGGGAAGTTAGTCCCACACCCTGCTTGAGTCCAAAATGCTACTCTCCACAGTGTGATCAGTGAAATCCAAGCCTCCTCATTTATTAGAAGAGACAGTCTTAGCTTCAGTGGCAACTTGTCACATTATTTTTCAAATATCTCAAATATTTACTTGTTTCCTACTGCATATTTTCTTCATTTTTGTGTGAATACAGCTACATATGTTATAGAATATTTTAAAATATTTTTAACCATGATTTCTAGATTGACTGTTTTTTGTTGTTTTTTTTTTCTTTTTCTTTTTCTTTTTTTTGGTCCTAGGGATCGAACTCGGGCCCTTGCACTTGCGAGGCAGTGGTGGAAACACTGAGCTGGCCCTATCAATGATTTCTAAGTGTGTCAATTCAAAGTTCTTTTTAAGCTGTTTTGTTAGCCTTACTGCAAGACGTAGAATTTGACTTTGACCATCCTATTTTCCATATTATAGTGGAACATTTTAAGCTTTAAAAATTTTGGTATTTTTTTTTTCCCCTTGATTAAGTATATTACCACTGGGTAAGAGATTTTGTAATAGAGTTGCAGTCTTTCATGTTTACTCTCTATTTTAAAACTGCTCTTTTCCTAATTTTTGTTACTTATTGTTGACTTACAATCTGGAAATTCATTTCTTAATTTTGGAAACTTTTAATTATTATTTTATCAGTAATCCATTTTATTTTATGAATCTTGCAAAGTATTACTGGCTTCTGATTTAGTAATTTTATACTATTATTTCAATGTCAGTGAGTAATCCAAAAATACAAGTAATTTTTCAAACTTTTACCTTTTGTGAAGCACACTTCTTATTGATAAAACATATACTTGTTCTCACTTGACAGTCAAATTTTTAGTCAGATCCGAAGTGAGGTGTTTCTGTCTATGCAATATGCAAGTGCAATATCTAGAAAGCCCATAGTTATCAGTTCTAATGGATTCTCCATTGAAACAAAGTAACATCTTTCTTTATCCTGTCTCCAGTTGATGGGCAATTGGGCTGTTTCCAAGTTTTAGCTATCATGAATTGTGCTGCTAAGAACATGGGTGTACATATACCACTGTGGTATGATTCTTTTAATTCTTTGGGGAAGATACCTAGCAGGGAAATAGCTGGGTCAAATGGGGCTTCCAGCCCAGTTCTTTGAGGTATCTCCATACTGATTTCTATAGTTGTTGCACCAGTCTACACTCCCACCAGAAGTGGAGTAGGCTTCCTCTCCCCACACCCCTGCCAGCATTTGTTATTGGTTGATTTCATGATAGCAGCAATTCTTTCTGGGTTTTTTTTTTAAATATAAAATAGAGTTATTACTCAGCCATAAAGAATGAGGAATTTATAGAGACATTTTTAGCTAAATGGATGCACATTGAGGTGTTACTCTTAAGTGAAATAAATAGGACACACGTGTAAATACTGAATGGTTTCTCTAGTGTGAGAAACTGAAAGTGTAAATGAGGACTAAAAGGGATAATATCTAATGTGAAATAGGCAGAAGAGGTGCAAGGGGGAAGGGGAAGTGGGAGGGGTGGATTAAAAAAGAAAGGAATGGAATTAATATGAGAAAATTAAAAAATGGAAACAAAGTCTTTGTAGATAGAGAGGAGTAGAGTGGTAGAAGGGAGGGTAGGGGAATAGGGGAAAAATAACAGCCAAGATGGATTATGTAAAGGTACAAATTTCCAATGATGAATGTCATTATATTATATACCTTAAATGTACCAATATAATTTTAAAAAAACAAAAATCCAAAGTAACATCTGCCTGTGTGCTCATGTTTTAGTCTCTGTTATGTATCATAGTACAAAGAACATAATAAATGCCTGGAAAATTATTTATTTGGTGAATAAGCTAATATCTTGTATTAGTATGATTGTTTGTGTTTTTTATTTAACATGCAAAAATTGATGGGATGCATCCTGTGAGTTTATCTACAAGTGGAGAGTGTCATAGTTTCAAAAGAAGGAAGTCAGTTAAAACTTATATTGTATTACTGGAATGGCTGAAAACATGATGTGGGATAACACATTCTGAATTTAAAAAGGAAAATGACAAATCAATGAAGAAATAGTATAATATGAAGAGATTTTGAATATGCAATGCACGTTAAATTTTAGTGAATTTTAAAATTGCTTTGAAGGAATAAACATTTGTTGTCAAAAGTAGGCTCATAAAAAGTTGAAAGAGCTAATGTCCTTGCAATATCCCCTTGTCTTTTGCATTCAATACTTGATTTAGGGCTATTAGTAAGTAGGGACTCTGGTAAAGATGGAAAAAATAGACCAATAGCACATATAGATGATTTTTGTATTTTTTTCCACAATCCAAGTACCAAATTTCCAGCACCTATTTTCCAAAAATTATTGTCTCAAAATGAACTCTTACTTGGTAAATGTAATAGATAATTTTGAGTTCTTGTCTACAATGACTTCTTTAGTCCAATAACTGTCCCTTTGCTAATGACGATTTTTCTTAAACACTATCACCTTCTATATCCACCCTCAGAGCTCTGATTTTTAGCCCCTAATCTCAGACTATGATCTCTCTCAAGAGGACTTCATCCATGCCTCAAGATATTACATTGTAGTACAAAGTATATTCATTCATTTATTCAATTTATCATTCTACTACATTTTAAATTCTCTATGTTTAAAACAATAAGTTTTTTTGGATTTATTTGTAATAGGTAACATATTTTGTCTATCCTGTTTTCAGTAAATATATGCTAATCTGAGTTTCATATATGAACCAAGGATATTAACAGCATATATTTGCAAGAAAAATGATGGATTCCGATGGCCAATAGTGCTACTTTATAGCTAAATGTATTCCTTGCTATTCTTGAGCCTTAATGTATCTGTTATAATATTTATTTGTACAGTGAATGTTGGTAAACAATCTCAGTTCAAATATGAGAACATGCCCATAACACAATTGTTTACCATTTCTTTGTTGCCCTCTATATCTCATCTTTATTAGCTTCTTGTCACATTTATAGACAATAGTCTATAGGCACTATTAAATGAAATGTATGCCTTCATCAAAGATTTGAAAGTATCACTAGGTTTCAAAATATATTTTACAGAAATGAGACAGTTTAATGTTTTAATGTTTTTAATGCTTCAGAAAATTTCTCATTGCTGTTATCTTTTTAATAGGTATACAGTATAGGAACAAGATTCATTAAACCAAGAACTCATGAAGAGAAACTCTTATTTTGTAACTCAGTATTAAATCTTTGGAATTTGTAGGTTTTATGATGATAATCACTTAATGGTTCTAAATTATGAAATTACTTGTTATAATCCCCTCTTAAATTATTTGATGTATTTATGACTTAATACATTTACTGAAAATAAGTCAATTAGAATCTTAATTGCTGTATATTTAAAGAAATAAAAATTTCGTTTTGGCAAGGTATAGTTTCCCATCAATAAGTGGCATATTTTTCTGTAGGTAAAACATCTGTAAAGATTTTTAAATAACTGAATTACCAAGGAGTTTATAATATGATGACTTGAACATAAAATAAAGCAATTTCAGTTTGGAAATTAATAACATGGAGATGAGACAATATAACATTTCAATGAATCGTAATGGTTTCTTCTATGAAAATACACATTAGAGAAATTTGTATAACTAAATTAATTGAAGATGTTACTGAAGTTGTAAACATTTTCTTGTGTAGTATAATTTATTGTCCACCAGATATTATAACCTACTTTAGAATGAGTTTGGAGAGAATGATTAATTATTTCTGTAGTTATTTGCAGTCTGAATATTAAATGCTAAAAGGCCAAAGAGATTTCAAAATACTTCAATCTGTTATAATTTTATGAATTCTTAAACAGAACACATGCAAAAGAAAACATCATAAAATATTAGTTATATAAAATATATATTTAGTGCTAAAGAAAATGTGGTTTTTAATTGTTTATGCTTTCCATTCTCATATTTTAGAAACAATGCAATTCATAGAAAATATGTAATGCTATTTTTTATAACTTACTAAATTAGAAATTTCAGTCTTCATACTTCATCTTATTGAGAACTATTTTTCAATAAAACTGAAAATATGCCTCAAATCTATGATATCCTACCTACTCTCAATATTTTCCTCCAGATACAAAAATGTAGAAGATATTTTTCATAAAAAAGGAAATGAAACAAAATCATGAACAAGGCTGATAAAAATTTTGAATGTGTTTTTGTGCTAAGCCATCTTCCAATTTTTTGTATGCATAATCCTCATAGTATCCCATTTATTGCCTAGAGTTGACAGATAAACTAAATGAGAAGCATAGAGGCAGATTACTAAGATTATTAAAGTTAAACAGTTATTAAATTTTAAAATAATTTTCAAATTAATCTTCACTAAGCAGGTTTAATCATGAGTGGTATGGGAAATAAAATAGAGGATTATATTTTCTTGAACTAATTGTCTCATAAAAAAAAGAACCAGGTATAAAATATAAAATCAACTTCCAGATTTCCAAGGAGAGGGAAGTGCAAATGCAGGACATTTTCCACAAACAACAAAACCAAAATGGTATCTGTGACTGGAACAGAGATTAAGTGGTAAAATATCAAAGAGATTTTGGTAGATATTTTGTATTTTATCTTAGATGCAATATTCATACTTAGGAAAAAGGTATTAATATCTTTTCAAAATATTTACTTGCTCTTTATTTCAGTGCCACTATCGGTAACATAAATATGTAACATCAGTCCTTTCATAGAGTTTGTAAACATCGGTTGATTAATGCAGAGAACACAGAGACTAAAATCCATATTGACTACTGAATAAATATAAGCAATTGCTATTGTTTTCTAATCTGAATAGGATTCTGACTGTATGCTTATCTACTCTTGGAGACGGAGGAGAAGATTTTAATAAAATGAAAAAGAAAATGGAAACACAATAAATATAAGAAATGTTGACTAAATAATTTGCCTGTGAAAAAGATGAAAATTACCTGCATAATTCAAAAAGTTTTGAACAAATGATTTACAAGTGAAATGTAAATAAAAAGAAAATATGTAAATACAACCAGAGAAAAGAATAGATACATATA
>NW_004624748.1:30610578-30620840 GCF_000247695.1 Heterocephalus glaber | reverse complement strand
TAATATTGGACATTTATTTATTTATTTATTTTTGTTGTTGTTAAATTATTTTATTGGTACATTTTAGGTATACAACACAATTACATTTGATTTTTTAAATTTTGATTTTGTATCCACCAGTCTTGCCAAAGTTTTATTTTCTCTAGCTTTTGTAGGTGTTTGGTTTCCCCCCCCTTTTTTTTTTTTTTGTCTGGTACTGGGGATTGAACTCAGGCACTTGTGCTTGCCAGGCAGGCGCAGCGTCACTGGGCTAAATCCCCGGCCCTAATATTGGACATTTATAGCATTTAACCCAGACATTTGAAAAATCTTTCAAATTCAAAACAACTGTGGAAAAGTAAAATAAATATTTTATTAAAGAGGACATGAGAAGTTATTATTTACTTTTTACTTCTCTGTAACTGATGTTTAATAGTACTTGGAAATAATTAGGAAGGGTAAAAATACTGAATTAGCTTCAAATTAATGTTTATAATTTGATTCATTGCTCTTTCCTGTCACAAAAACAATTTTAGTTTTATATATGAATAAGAATTCTGAGAAGACTTACAATTAGAAAAGTAGTTTTTTCATGGATCTGGTATTCCATGTATTAGTATGTGTGATTATTACATTCATAATTCTCTACACAGGTAAAAGTGTTGATAAGTGTGTGTGTACTTTTTTTTTTTAATTGTCTATCATTTCTACTTTGCAACTGCCTCTGGAAACTTGTACAAAGCATTTTTTTTGCCTTCCTGCTTTTTCTGGCATGTGGCTCCTGTCCAACATTAAGATTCTAAAAACAATTATTTAAAACGCTTGCTAATATTAAAACATTGAGCAAAAAATGCCGGATATTGAATAGCTTTGTTTTCTTTTCTTTAAAATATGGATTTTCTTCCAACTTCTTATGTATAATGATTTAGTTTCTTGAATTACTTAGATCCTTCTCTCATTATATCTGGAGAAAATATACTTTAAGATGAGAGGTAACATAAAAATTTAATCTCAAGAAGTAAAACAGAATTTTTAAAGAATGGCTAAATGACATACATCCAACAGAAAGAAACGAATAGCAGAACGTTACAGACATTCAAATGGAAAGTTCTCTGGAATGGCAAAAAAAGAGGAGAAATATAATGGACCATCTTTTCTTATGTTTCTTATATTATTGAGTATAGAGGAAGCAAAAAATTGGAACACCGTAATTATGCTCATTACATGTAGTGAAAACATGTAAGATAAACAAATTTCAAAAGCGGAAACATTAAGAAGATAGCATGTGTGTGCTACTTTTCAGTACTTCAACTATTGTGGTAACTTGTCAGTGTTGGTAGTCTATCATAAATCACCCACTAAGAAAACTATACTACAGGAAAAGACTATTGTACAGAAATCAAAATCCAATTCTAAAATATTTCCAAGTAATCAGCTGGAAGAAAAAAAATAGGAAATACAACCAAAATATCCCCTAACACAACAAAAAAATCCAAACAAAAAAGTAATAAAATATTGCAATAGACATGGTCTATAAGAAAAAAGCAGTGGGCCAGGGATTTAGCTCAGTCATTCTGCAGCCTGCCTTGCAAGAGGAAGGTCCCAAGTTCAATCCCTGGTACAAAAAAAGAAAATAGTAGTTTTAAATGTCAGTGGCCTATATTATTAAAACAGAGGTTCGTAGAGTGTATAAAATATACACATGCACAAAGACACACATACGCACAAACCAATTCAATTATACCCTAGTGAAAAGCAGAATAAAAGAATGAAAAATAATAGTGGATTTCAATGCAACTAACAGAAAAACATAGAGAAAACTGAAAAATTAAAGAGTAAGTTCTTTAAAATTATTAATGTAATCTACAAAATTTTACAGATATGACAGAAGTAAAAGGGACAAGCTACAAATTAACAATAGTAGAAATGAAAGTTGGAATGTAATTCCAGAATATATAAACATTACATAGAAATATTTTCAATAGCCATAGATACATACATTTTATAACTCAGAAGAAAACCATCAGTTCTTGAAAAGCACATACTATATCTCATACAATGTTAAGTAGATACACAAATTGGCCTTACACTAATGAAACCTAAGACTCTTTAAATATAAAAAGATCTCTAGATGCAGATAAGTACTATACCAAATGTTTTAATAAAAATTACCACTAACTGTAAAAAAATTTCTTAGAGCAGATAAACATAAGAGACGATGCCTCAAGTGATTTCATTTTGTATTACTGTTTTCAAAACCAAAAAATGAAAGCATACATTTGAAAGAAATACAAACAGTTATGCTTAAGAGAAGAAGTACAAAAATGCTTACAAAATATGAGCTAGATCTAAACAATAATTAAAAATATCACTCAATGTAATTCACTAATATACTGATTAAGGGAAGAAAGAAATTATGTTAGTATTTAAAGATGACGATAAATTGAAAGCCAGTCAATATTCATTATAAGGATAAAATAAAAGAAAGAAAATATAGTTTTTTAAAGAATATCAATAAAAAGAAGAGCCACCTCCATATGTGTTTATTAAAAACTGAATGTTTTCCACATAGGTCAGGGAAAAAAAGAACAAAACAAGAGAGTCAGTTCTCCCTCAATATCATCTCTGAAGTTTTTCACAGCACAAGGAGATAAGAAATAGAAATAAATGGTATCAAGATTAGAAAGGAAGAAATAAAACTATATTCAGATGAAATACTTGTCTACATAGAAAATTTCAGAAAACAACAAAAATATTCTAAATCTAATGAACATGTCAGCTAGATCTTAGGATATACAATGTAAAATTGAAAACACATATAAAAATAAACTTTAAAAAAAATTAAATTGAAAAATAATCATGGGAAAAATCTTCAGCATGTAGGGTATTGCAAAGAAGGTGTACATATAAAATTAAAAACATGAAAAAGTAGACAAATTGGACTTCATCAAAAGTAGTAATTTGTGATCTGCAAATGACCTTGCTACAGGATTGAAAACTGCAGCTGCAAATTATAAGAAAACAATTATAAATCATATATCCAAGAAAAAAATTTATTTAGACTATTTGAATAATTATCAAAATCACAACACTTTGAAAATCTGGAGGAATTTAATTTCTAACTACTTACATTTTAATATCTGTTACGAAACTATGATGAAAAGAGACTAAGGTAATGATCAGAAATGTGATCCATTAGCTCAGTGGTTCTGGCGCCTACCTCGCAGCGCAAGGACCTGAGTTCGATCCCCGGTACCAAAAAAAAAAAAAAAAAATTTTTAAAAAGGCTGGGATGTAGCTCAGTGTGAAGGACCTAGGTTGAATCGCCAGTGCTGGGAGGGGAAAAAAAAAAAAAAAAAAGGAAAAGAAATGTGATCCTAAAGTAAGCTGAGGGTTTAAGAATGATGATGTTTAAATGCTGTAAACACTTTTTGCAAATGCTGCAAACATTTTTTACAAAAGAAAATGGATCTGACAACAAAAGAAAATGAAATCAACTGGATATTACTTCTTATAACTCAGTTAAGCAAACATGAATTAATGTTTTGATTGTATCAATTTCCTGAGCAGCTATCCAAGGCAAGGTAATACATTCAGAGGATAATTTTTTTTTGGGGGGGAAGACAGTAATGGCTATATTATAGGCATATTTCGATGAATTAAAAAATATATCCACATGATCTTTTAGAGTACTGCAGTCTTTTTAAAGCATGATTTTTAAAGCTTATCAGCTTAACTATTTTTCACAACAAAGGACAGAATTTTGCCAAAATGATTATTTTTGGTCTGTTTTACTTCATCCAATATTCTGTTAGACTTTCTTGAAGGCTATCACACAATAAACTCTGCATTCCTTATGTGTTCTCATATAGACACCCATCTTTACCAAATTGCTATGATAGAACTGAATACAAAAAGGTTAACTGTCAATTATTTTGCCCACATAAGTCTGTATCTGAACCTCATCCTGTTTGTTAACCCACCATATTTTTATTTAATTTTACTACCCCTTAATGTGGAAATAAATCTTTATTTGTGTTGAATAATTATTCAGTTTTGTAATAAACACAAGCACACTTCTGCAACAGCCCGTTTCACTCCTGCGGCAGCAAAGGGCGTCTTTGTTGCCTTTCATTCAATATTGATTATTCCACCTGTCCTCCCATTCAGTGTTTAATCACCAGTATGGTCACTTTGCTGATACTTGGATTACTAATATTTTCCTTTTGAAATACATACCATGTTTTTGCCTCTGTGAGTTGATTTGTTTCTTTCCATATCAAACAAGAATAAAAAGACTGATCTGAGACATTTTTGGTTTCTCACTGCCCATTTTTAATTTCAACTGTTCCTTTAGGAGCCCTTACTCAATAGAATTTCATGTCATATATTCTAGAGGTTTAAAATCTTGACTGACAAAGAATTATTCAATGTTTTATTTTCCTGTATTAAAAAGGAAGGGCAAGTGATTTACTTATTTATTCTCCATATTTTATAGGACAAATGGTATTCCAAAGATGTGTTGAAAGTTCTCACTTTGTAGTCTAAAACTACAAAGTCCATACTTTCCCTCTACTCCTTCAGACCACAAACTAAATCTGACGGATGTTACTGGGAATAGGCGGGGTTAAGTAATGCCGATACATTCATATTCTAAATGGCTGAAGTGTTTTCCAGGGCTCTGGGTTGTAAGAACACTCCAGATTCCTATGTAGCTTTTATTAACACAAAATTCCTCTCTTTAAATTCTCAGACTGTTCTAATACTCACCAACTGAAGAACAAAAATTTGTTAAGGATGATTAAATGAATAGAATAAGTAAAGGTTACATTAGTGTTAGCCAAAGTTAAATACACTGATTTTTAATAGCATTATTCTATTATGAACTTGTTTTTCTTCTATTAAGTTTTTTGTTACATTTTAGGTATTCAATACAGATATATTCATCATTGGGAACTTACACCTTTACATGTTGTATCTTGATTCTTATTTTTATCCCCATAACCCTGTGCTCCCTTTTTTTCTTTGTTTTTTTTTTTTTATATTGGTACATTTAAGGTATACAGTATAATGTGATTCATCAGTAGAAATTTGCACCTTTACATAATTCATCTTTGTTCGTACTTTTTTCCCCATTCCCCTGCCCTCCCTTCAACCCCTCCACCCTTCCCTATCTACAAAGACTTTGTTTCCATTTTTTTCTTTTTCTCATATTAATTCCATTCCCTTCTTGCTTTTCCCCTACCCCTCCCAATTCCCCTTCCCCTTTACACCTTTTCTTCCTATTTCACATTACATATTATATCTTTTAGTCCTTATTTATACTTTCAGGTTCTCACACTAGAGAAACTATTCAGTATTAATACATGTGTGTCCTATTTATTTCACTTAAGAGTATCACCTCAGTGTGGATCCATTTAGCTATAAATGTCTCTAATTTCTCATTCTTTATGGCTGAGTAATGCTCCATTTTATAAAAAAAAACAACAACAAAAAAACACATTTTCTTTATCCAGTCTCCAGTTGATGGGCTATTGGGTTGTTTCCAAGTTTTGGCTATCATGAATTGTGGTGATATGAACGTGGGTGCACATATATCACTGTGGTATGATTCTTTTAATTCTTTGGGGAAGTTACCCAGCAGGAAAATAGCTGGGTCAAATGGGACTTGAAATCAGGGCCTTCACACTAAGCTGCACCTGCAGTACTTTTTTATTTTGAGACAGGATTTTAATATTTTGCTATGTTGCCCACACTGGGCTTGAATTTGCAGTCTTTCTTCCTCAGCCTCTTAGAACACTGGAATTAATGGTGTAAGCTACCACACCTGTCTAATGCTAAATTCTAAGGAAAATATTGAATAAATCATACTTTTAAGGAAATAGTGTCTTTTTTTTACAATTCCCTTAGTATATTTAGGAAAATGTGTTTGTGAGTGTGTATATGTGTGTCAAATCTCACCCACATAATTTTATAATTGATAGCGTATTATAATTGATCCTTCTAATATTTGTCTCAATTAATTTATGGCTTCTTCATAATCTCATCATTCTCAAGTTTTCCTCCTCTGTCAACATTTCACATTAGTGTCTTCTGCCTTGCATCTCACATTGCTACTTTATAATTGATTATAATATATCCTTATTCCTCTTCTAAACAAATTTATCTCTATTTCTACCATTGATTTCAAATATTCATTATTTTTTGCTTTTCTTATTACTCTGATCAGCTTTCTCATGATCTACTTCTGAACACTTCTTAATTATTTCTCTGTTCCTGATCATACCCAGTTTCCTTCCATTTGTTCCTAACTTATCTTTATGTAGAGACTCTATATTCATATTTTTAGTGGAGACATATAACACAAATATCCAGTAAAATTACTCAATAACTTAAATATTCAAGAATTACAAGACAAACCTCAAACTCTTAGGATACATTTGTTTCTTAAAATAGGCCAAATAGTACAGCCTCTGCTTTCTGGGTTGAATTAAGAAACTCATATTCAGTTACCCTGAAAATAATTACATTTTCAAAGACATTACAGTAGAAAAGTATATAATTTGAAATTTCTAAACTAAGCTTCATTTAAGTGCCACATATTGCATGGAACAATAAGTAAACCTAAAAATTTCTTAAAATAATGTGCAGTAACATGCTATTGTCCAAATGCTCAATTTTTTTTTAAAAAAATGTGTTATTCAGGATAGAAATAGATTATTAAAACCTCTATTTAATGCAAGATGAGTTAGTTGGTTTATATTTAGGGTTCATTTAAAAATAGGTCTTCTATATTTACAAATATAAATTCAAACTTAATTCTGCAAGAGTATTAAAAACAATCCTAAACAATGATATGAACAATGTTGAGACTATTACACTATCAAATGTATAAAAATAAAACTTTCTTTATACTTCTAAAATCCAAGCTCTACAATGTACTACCTTTATAATATTGGTCATATTATCTAAATTTTATCTGCGTGAGTTACTCCTTGCAATCAAGGAGCTTAGTAATAGAAACTCCATCAGAGGACATCATGAAGACTAAATGAGCTGTCAAGGTCAAGTGTGTGCAATAGTTTCTCCAAATGTTTAATATATTGCTATATAATTTTTAATTTTTATTAGTATATGTTGGCAGCACATAATGATCACATTCATTCTGAAGAGTTGGTATGTGTACATAACACATCTTAACTCTTTTTACTTTGTCTTTTCCTCCACTATCAAGAAAATTTAAAAGTAAAAGTAAACAAACTTTGGAGTCCTTCTTTCCAGTGATGGTAGAAAGTTTAATTTTTTCAGGTGAGGTAACTTACATTTTTAATTAAGAGTGCCTCTTTACAGTAAAATTTGAGTTTAAGGATTCAATCTCATTTGTTTTGATAGTTAAAGTCTATAGTTAGGAGTGTTTTGAAGTGTTTAACGGACACAGAGGATTGTCAAAAAATGTCCTCCTTTTCTTCCTATTTCACAATATCAATTATACTGCTTCTTGCTCCTTTCATGATATACCTGAGTTGAGGGACATGCTGATGTACTATTTCTTGGTTTTTACTAACCCTACTGAGATGTCTTTCCCTGTGGGGTTCTGGGACTTATGTTCATCTTTACTCACCTGACCATCATGGTTTCATAGCAAGGATGATGCTCAATAACTGCTTCTAAGGATGTGAACCAACTTCCCTAACACTCTGCTTCAACTTCCTTAACTCCAATGATTTTTTTTCTATTTAGCTAAGTGTTTCCATCCTGGATCTGCCCTTTGACCTTTTGTTCTAAGATGCAGTGACCATAAGTTATTTTCCTTGCTCTTGTGGAAGGTGCATGAAGACATTTTTCAAATGTTCTGTATGCAATAAAATTCTGAAGAGTTTTATGAATGTCAGAAGTGCATGTCTATGTCATAACTTCTGTATTATTTTTAGCAAAACATTTGTTGGTACATTTTAGATATACATAATGATAACATTCAACATAGGGAATTCGTACCAGTACATGATATATCTTGCTTCTTTTTCCCCATCCCCCCGACGTGTACAAAATCTTTGTTTCCATTTTTTCTTTCAATTTTCTTTTTTCTTTTCCCTTTTTTCCTTTCCCCCATCCCCTATCCCTTGTTATCATTCTTATTTGAACATTTTCTCCCCATTTTTCAATGTTTGTTGTATATTTTAGTCCTTATTGGAGACTAAGAAAGCAATACAAAGAATCAATGAATCAAAGAGTTGATTCTTTGAAAGACTAAATAAAATTGACAAATCCATAGCTAATCTTTTCAAAAAAAGGAAAGACTCATATCCATGCAATTAAGAGTGAAAAGGGTGAAATAATAACAGATCCTGCAGAAATCCAGAAGATCATCAATGCTTACTTCAGGAACTTGTATTCTAATAAGATGGAAAAGACAGAAGAAATGGACAGATTCCTAGATACATACGAATTACCAAAACTGAATCAAGAAGATATACAAATTCTAAATAAACCAATGTCATTCATTAAAATTGAAAATGTAATTAAAAACCTACCAACAACAACAAAAAAGCCCAGGGCCTGACAGATTCACTGCTGAATTCTAGAAGAAATTTAGAGAAGACCTAATGTCACTATTTCTCAGAGCTTCTGTATTAATAAATGTCACATCTTCACTTTTCTGCCACTACTGTTGCCCTGTCTTGCTACAGCGCACATGCAAGTCAGTCTTTTCCCAGGTTCCTAGAAGGGACTTTGAATTTAGGATGTCCCATGCTTTTTGATTCCTTCTCAAAAGATTTGGTCTTTCTATCATAGCACTACATCCACACTGAACTGAACCTATAGCTTCTTTACCAGAGGCCTAACAGTCTACAAGGCCTAGATTCTGTTACTCAGATCCTCTCAAAATATACTTCTTAGACTAGAAAGGACTTTTAACTGCTAATTAAAAGAAAATTACCTGTGGAATATATTCCATTATGTCCAGCATTGTAGTTAACTTATAGGAACTCTAATCTACTTCCTCTGTCTCAATAATCTATGAGAAGCCTTTTAGGAATTCAAATAAGTCATACCATACCCAAGTGTCTATTACAAATAAAAGTCCTCCAATATTAGACTGAATGCTGTGAATTAAAACATGCATATAACATTCTATTTAGTTAATGAATATTATGAACCTTTCCTCAGAAATAATTCATGCTGTTTTATGATTAAAAGGTTAATATTTTAAAAAACAAACTCAAGAAAATAAGACTCAGTTTAGAATCTCTCAATGTTGTGCTTTGAAAAGCAAGTGAGATCACTGACCCATTATTAGACTAAGATTTAAGTTTTCTAAGTGGCTTTCTCTTTCATTATGTCGTTCTTTCTGGGTGTCCTTCATCCCTGATAATGCTTTCTTTCCTATGAGGTAATGGAGTGTGATGCAGACACATTTTACACTTTTTTCTTTACCATAGTGATGAAAGTCATCTGATAGCACCTATCATCATACTGCTTTGCATAGTTTTTGACCAATCCAACTTTATACTTCTAATATTCTATCTTCATATTGGCTCATTCTGCTGTGTGTGCTTTCAATGGAGATTTTAATCTCCTGGATATCTGTTTGAATTAGCTTCATGGATTCTATTTCTTTCCTATGCTGGGCATTTATGTTTTCCATCATGTTTCTCAGCTCCTCTATTTTTTTTTATCTGTTTCTGTTCTACAGTCTCTACGCATGTCTTTCAGTTTGGTTTCCATCTCAGTATTTATCTGGGAAATTATTTCTTCTTTGAATTTTTCTAGTCACTTTCATTTGTTTTTTTATTTCCCTTGTTATCAGTTCAGGGAGACTAGGTCATTGGCTTTCGGATTGTTCCTCGACTTGTGGTTATGTATCAAAATCTAGAATCAACCACAACATGTTTGAAATAAATGAGCCCAGCACTACGGTGAATTTACCCTCTGAGAAGAATACTTAAAAGGAGTTGAAGGAATAGTGAAATTGGAGAAAAAGGAAAGTTTAGAAGTCAGGCTAGAGATCACAGAGAGATAAACTGTTGAAGACAGAAGGTAAAGAGGGAAGGGAGGAATTAACAGATGAACAGGATGAACTAACAGCAACAGGAAAACTAGAAACTGCTTTCACATTTGTATAAAAATAAGAACAATCAAGAAAAAGACAAAACAGGATACAAAGAGGAACAGGAAAGGAAAGAAATGAGTTAGAAGGAGGAGGAGATGGAGGAAAAGGAGAAGGAGAAAGAGAAGGAGGAGGAGGTGGAGGAGAGGAGGAGGAGGAGGAGGAGGAGGAGGAG
>NW_004624748.1:30586177-30610478 GCF_000247695.1 Heterocephalus glaber | reverse complement strand
AGAAGAAGAAGAAGAAGAAGAAGAAGAAGAAGAAGAAGAAGAAGAAGAAGAAGAAGAAGAAGAAGAAGAAGAAAAGAAAGGAAGGAAGAAAGGAAGGAAGGAGGAAGGAAGGAAGGAAGGAAGGAAAGAAAGAAAGAAAGAAAGAAAGAAAGAAAGGAAGGAAGGAAGGAAGGAGGAAAGAAAGGAAAGAGCAAAAGGAAATGAAAGGAAAGAGCAGAAAAAAGGGAGAGAAAAAGGTCTCCTTCAAGGTGTGTCTGTACTGGTAGAAAATGTGTGTTGCAGCACCCAGATTAGAGTCAATTAATCTCAGCCAGCCAGCCAAAGTCCACTATGGTTCAGGCTGATCTCTGGCTGTGAGGCCAGAGTTGAGGTTTCTGACCTCTATGGGTTTGAACTCTCTACCCTTTTGTTGTAGGTTCAAGCCACCTTTCCCTCACAGCAGGTCTGTGTTCCAGTATGGCGTACTGTTTCAAACCACTCACTAATAGTTGTAGTGACTGCATCTTAACTACTATGGCTTTCATTGCTCTCCTGGTGGGCTCCAATTTTCAACACAAAACCTCGGATGGACCCTCTTTCTGATGCTCACCACTCCACCATCTTTCTAAGCTCAGGGCAATGATCTTTCTGCTCTCAGCTGTGTCTGGATCTGGCAGGTCAGTGTGGGCAGTTGGTGCCTGCAGGCTGAATTCATACTCTTGTCTAGACCAAAGCTGGACATGTACTTCAAAAGGTTTTTCTTTGGAATCAAACATCTTGACAATATTCAAATTCATTTTTTTCAGAATTCCTTATCTTCTTTGTCTTAAATATAAAAAAAACTATGTATTAGTTTGCAGTTTCCCTTGAATTTATTCAAGTGAAGATATTTTTTTTTTTCTTTTCCTTCTTTTGCTGTTTGTTTGTCATCTTTTCATTCATTTCTATTTTATATAACTATCTTCTATATAGTCAAGAAGCTGTCTGGGATAGATTTTCTCTTATTTCTTCCATTTATATATCCAAAATCATTTTACACATTTTCTAAAAGGTAACAAATAAAATCCAATGGAATGATAAAAACAAATATCTCTGCTCCTCTGAACCTCATATTTTAAGACTATAAATTTCTCAGTCTATTCACATTAAGATAACCTAGTTGAAGCTAGCACCCATCTTTTAGATTCTCTCTCTATTGCTGCTTCTCTCATCATTCTTTATGATGTTTATGACCATGTGGCTACTCTTTTCTCCAAATGAGATTATGAATGAAGCTTACCTGATTAAGGCCAGAAGAAGATAGATATCAGGTGTTACAGTATTTCTTAGACAAATGAATATAGACAATCTATAGAAAAAAAATTAGTGGAAACAATCCTTATGATTTTGTTTTGTTTTGCTTTTGTACATTCACCCAATTCACACGTCTTTTAAAGAAGTCCGAATAGAGAATGAAAGAAGACTTTGTAAATACAATAAATGGAGAAATCTTGGTTTTATGTAAACTGAACAAGAATTGGGCTGCACAAGGTCAGCTTTCCTATATAAAAATTACTCAAAAACTCAGTGACTTAAATCACTGTTTCATTATGACTCACAAGTTAAAGGAACAGGTATTATCTTCTGGTTTTAGCTAGATTTATAATGATATCTTTGAGTTGGGTAGAGAATTCTACTCAACTTGGTTGCACAATCACATATGACTAGGAGCAGAATGCTTAGAGATTACCTCTAAGTTGATCTCAACTTGTGGATCAAAGTTTTCCTTCACACTGTTTTTCTTCCCCTAAAGAAATATCCT
Source organism: Heterocephalus glaber (assembly GCF_000247695.1). The sequence continues at coordinate 30,608,698 of NW_004624748.1, read as the reverse complement.
GGTTTATTCCCAAGATAGTTTCAGGATTCTAAGAGAGAATAAGATGCACAAGAATATTGAAGGTGGTCTAAAATGGAACAGACACACAATCACATCTCCTGTATTCAATAATTTAGGGTAAGAGTGGTAGCAAACCACAGCTTTGGTGTAGGAGAAGCTCATCCTAGGGAAGCATGAAGAATTGAGTTTGATCTACCATATGAGCTGACACATTTCTTTACCATGGTAAAGAGATATAGAAGAAAAATTATATATAGTGCATTTATAGGATCACCCTGTATATTCAAGATTAAACAAAGAAGGTTTTATATGTATTACTTTGTTCCCCAAAAAACTAGAGTCATTCAAAGAACTAGAGTGAATCTGGGGTCATCTTGGGACCTGTAAAATGGTAGGTAGACAATTTTTTCAATAGAAGAAAGCAGAAGCACATGCCAGATTTAGAAAGGATTTAATAAGTGTCTCAAGTACTACTTATAAAAGGAGAAATCTGCTCCAATCAACTTGTAGGCATCAAGATGAAAATAACTGTGAGTCAAAAAGTTAACCTATAAGCATCTGCAAGATACAGAGATCTAAAAGCTATTCAACAGCTATACAATTCAAGTACCATGTTAACTTCCACTTATTCTTCTTCTTTCCCCTTGATCTAATACAGGAAAACTCAGAAATTGCCAGATTAGCTCAAGAGAGCTAGCAGTAAAGTGAAAAGAAAAGAACCCAGAAAAACAAAGAATACAAGTGTATCTTCCTATCCTAGAGAAAAATCTCTTTCATAAGCAGATCTGATGTGAAAGAAAAACTGACATTTTCACAGGTTCAGAATTTCATCTGAAATATTTTTCAAAAGAAAAAAAAAAGAAATACATGAAAACAACCAAATTTTAATGGATCTAGAGGATAGTTATTAGGACTGTGATAAAATATCTAACTAAATACATATCTATAAACACAGGCACTGATGCACATTTATAGAATTTTTATTGCCTTAGGTATCTTCATATTTTAGTGTTGTAGTGAGACATTTAACAAAATTTAAAGCATTTTTATTTTTCTCAAAAAGCTTCTCTCAGTTAGATATGTCTTATTACTTTTTTACATGATTTATGTATTTATTTATTGAAAACTATTTTATTTTATTTTCTTAAATCTTTTTATTGGTACATTTTTGGTATACAATACATTTACATATATCATTGGGTGCTTGTACCTGTACATGATGTATCTTGGTTCTTATTTTTTCCCCATTACCTGTGCGCCCTTCACCCCCTCCTCCCTTCCCTATTTACATACTTCGTTTCCATTTTTTTTCTCATAATTTTTCCTTTCCCTTCTTTCCTTTCCCCATCTCCTCCCACCACCACTACCCCTTTGGACCTTTTCCTATTTCAAAGTATCAATTATTAGTTATTAATCCTTTTAGTCCTTACTTACACTCTCAGTTTCTCACACCAGAGAAACTATTCGGTATTTACACGTGTGTCCTATTTTTTTCACTTAAGAGTATGGCCTCAATATGCATCTACTACTCAGCCATAAAGAATGAGAAACTAGAGTCATTTATAGCTAAATGAAAACTAGCTTATTTTAATTCATTTATTCATATAAAATATCCTATTCTCCTAGTATTTTCTCCCTTCATTTTCAGCTCAGTGGTTCTGCTGTTTATTGTGTTATAATTTCAATAAAATTCATCCTTTTCCCTAACCTACATTCATTTTCTCACTGCCAACTCCTTTTTAATAGCCATTTCTTCTTACCTTCTAAGACATTATAGTTATACCTTACAAGCATCTTCAAATCTTGTGCTCACATATATTTCCATGAGTTCACTTGACAAAGAGGAGAAAAAGTTATGATTGCAATTACTTATCCATTCCTGAACCCCATGGATGATTCTCTTAAAGTATAATATTCTAAAGATAAATTTAAAAGACAAGACATAATTTAAAAATAACTCAACCTTTATATTTGTGTGTCTTGTATATATGCAGTATATGTATCCCACAGCCACTTAAACAAATAAAGTAATGAAAAAATTCTGTAAGACACTTTTAGTCAAACAAAATGCCTAACTTGGTTCATATAACTGTGTTACTATCACAAAGTGTTATCCTTGGTTAATGTAATTGTCACTCTTAATTTTATTGCTCTCAATTTAGAGGCAATTGACTAATTTAAAAATAACATAATCTACCTTAGCATCTTCATCTTTCTTTAATTAGATCCATTTTTTGTTTGTAGTTTTACTTTGATTTTTCTTTGTTTTAACTACATTCCATCCCCAAAACAGAATTAACCTATGAAAGGTGAAACCTTCTCAGAAAAAGAGAAGTCAAGAAACTCACCAGACAAAATGCCCCGTTAATTAAAAGGGGGAAGACAATAGGGAACAAGTTCATAACTTGCATCCTGCACATTGTAATGTGGCTGTGTATATACCAGTACAGGAGCATGTATCTCAAACCAGGATAAACTAACAACTACACTGATTTTCCTTTCCAAAACAGCAAGTTAACTAATTCAGACATTGTTCAACCTACTGCATATGCCATTACTTACTCTCTCCTGAGTTTTTTTGTTCTGAGCATCACTAAGGAAAATAAAAGCCCCTATTAAAATCCTTATTTAGGACCCTCTCCAAATCCATACCCACCTACCCTTACCTGCAGATTCTTCTCATCTGACTCTAAGCTGATGCATTCTTCCTTTTATTAATACCCAATCCCTATTTTGCCCTGAATCACCTCTTCTTTTTCTTTATCAAAGGAATATTTTAATTATTGATTGACTGTCACATTATGAACCTCTCCTCTTTCCTGATATACTGGTACACAATAAATCTGAACTCTCATTTTCATGGAAACAACCACACCAAACAAAAAGGTAATAATTTCTCTTTGATATCTCTTCCTTTTGGAAGTAGAATTTTATATTTTATATTTAACTAAATTCTCAGAACATTTGTATCTACTTTTTCAATATGTATTACTTTGCTATTAACCCAGTATGATCTGGTTTATGCATTCTGTTTTCCAATTGGCCCCTGCAACAGCTTTTACAAAATATACTAAGGGCTTTCATTAAAATCTAAAGGATTCATTGCTGGCCTTATTTTATTTTACTATTTGGAAGCTTGCCACACTGGTTATCTTTATCTCCTTCTTCAAATGTTCATTTCTCAGTTTCAATATAACTTGAAACATATATCCTAAGTCTTAGTATTTCTTCTCACACAATCCTTCTTACCTTCAACCTTTCTACTTTACTTCTAAAAGACACATCACAGCATATTATCACATTATGTAAATGAAACTTTTCTCTACCTCCATTTACCTTCTCTTCCAAAGCAATTTCATAATTTCTCATATTTCTAACAATAATATATATTCTGACAACATTCAAACTGAACTCACAGATGTAGTCTTTTCTTGAATACTCCCAAATTATATATTCCACTGCACAATTGACATCTGACTTGATGTTTCATAATAATCTCTAAGTTAATATTTGTAAATATAGTTGTTAATCCTTACTACTTTGCCAACATTTATTTCCTCTTCAGTTCTAGTAACACTATTAATTTTTAAGCAACACATCACAATGCAAAGTAAATCTAAAATTATTCTCAATCTTTTCTTTTAACTTATCAGCAAATTTTTTCAGTTCTACTCTTAGAATAAATCTCATATCTAGTTACGTCTCTACCTCTGCACTACCTCTATTTAAATCTAAGTCACTTGTGTACGAATTGCACTGTTAACATCCTAATCCGTATCTCTAAAGCTACTCTTACCCATTTATAAATTATTCTACACATACTAGCCAGAATAATTCTAAAACTCTAAATCAAATTATATCTGTCTTCTACTTAAATCCTGAAGACATAAATAAATTTATTATCTTTTTTGTAGTTTACAAAAGCCACTTCACCTGTCCAGTTATCCAGAATCATTTCATGCTCCATTTGCATTGATCTCTTTACTCCAAATGCACCCGACTTGGGCTAGCCTTTGCATTATGAAATATTGCCTGCAAATCAGAGCCTTTGTTTCTAACCTTTTAACATTGTAGAAATCTCTTCCCTTACCATTTCATATGGCAGATTCCATTCCATGTGCTTGATCTTAGGTCAGAATGTCAACCTTAAAGAAGCAAGCAATCTGAGAACCTAAATCCAAATATTATTAATTTTTCTAATATTAGAGATGTCATCAAACTATACAGTGAATGTTTGTATTTAAAAATCTATTATAGTTAAGACATGATGCCATTAATTCCCTTCAGAATACTTCCTCTTTTATTCAACACATTTATCCTGCTATTTTCCACTTTCTGAAGCAGTTTTGGAAATCTGCTGTTTTATCTTTATGAGGCGTAATCAAAATATGGAGAATGCTGCACATTGAGGCCATACTCTTAAGTGAAATAAATAGGACACATATGTGTAAATAGCAAATAGTTTCTCTGGTGTGAGAAACTGAAAGTGTAAATGAGGACCAAAATGTGTAATAGATAATGTGAAATAAGAAGGAAAGGTCCGAAGGGGAAGGGGAAAGGGAAGGGGTAGTCAGAGGGGTTAGGGAAAGGAGTAAATATAAGAAAAGAAAAAAGTAGAAACAAAGTCTTTGTAAACAGGGAGAGGTGGAGGGGTGGAGGGGTTGAAGGGCAGGCAGAAGAATGGGGAAGAAAATAAGAACCAAGATATATCATGTAAAGGCACAAATTCCCAATGATGAATGTCATATTTTATACCTAGAATTTATCAGTAAATTTAATGAATTTTAAAAAAACATGGAGAATGTTGCTATCCAGTGCCACCCAGTGGAAAGGCAAACTTGTAAAAGCATTATAGTGTCCACATACACCTTATTCACCAAATCATTGTTCCTCCATTTGTTTCCTTCTATTTTTCTGTCTTATGGGTTTTTAAACATTTTTATACACACACACATGCACACACACAAACACACACACACACATATACAAAATCCTGTTCATTTTCAAACTTATTTACCACACTGCTCTATTCTATTCTTTCCCCCATTCTTCTGATTACCTTTCTATTCAAGGAAAAGCCTGCCTTCAGGTTTTCTACCATCTTTCATTTATTTTACCATTTAATATGTTTATATTTTGGGTTTCTCACATAAGAGAAGCCATATAATGTTTACACTTCTCTGTCCGACTTATTTCAGTTAACATTATGACATCAAGATCTAAGACAAATTCAATATACTCATTCACAAATAGTATAATGATTATTTCCTACATTTAATAGATGAGCAGAAATGTCACTTACAATACACTAGTTTTATGAAGACATTTTATGACATTTTTGATAGAGAAGGAAATCAGCTATAATTGACAATTCAAACTGTGCTATATTCAATTATGTATTATATTTAAGACCTGATAGAGTTACATTAAAACATATTAGCAAACACTAAACAGATTGTCATTCATTTACATCGGATTTATATTTAGTAAAACATAAACGCAAAATACAGGTTAAAAATATTTTCTGTAGCTATCAATTTCCAAAATCTTATTAAGAGATATAAGCACCCTCCTAGAATGAAGCTTTAGGTCCTAGAACTAAATCTGTCACTCTTAGGTTATATCATTTAGCCTCACTAGAATAGTTTCTTCACTTATAAAATTAGCTGGTATAAGTAGGAAATCTTATACATTACAAATGAGAAGGTGAAAAAGACATTTTATTTCATATGGGAACTGACCAAGTCAATAATAAATAGACTTCAGCTCTGAAAAGTATGATTTGTATGTAGTTGAAGAAAAGAATACAATCCTTGGCTATTTTTAGTCAGTTTACACTTCTCAAGGCTTATTTAGTTTGGCATTGAAGGAAATTAGTGTCAAATTCTAAGTCAGGCTTTACAAGCTATATCCAGCTTGACATCTGGACAGAATGTTAGTTTTAGCTGAAAGGTATAACTTGTTTCATCATTTTCATTTTGAATATGCATTTGTAATTTATCACATTCAAAAAAGTATTTGGCATGTAAATGTTGTATCAATATACCACACTGAAGATTGGGGAAAGCAATTTTTCTTGATAGAATTAAATAAATTTCCTTCCCTTTATTGTTTTAGCACATATTGTTACAAGTACTTAAGGAACACAGATTTAAATGGAAATTACAGGGGTTTGACTAATCTACTCTCAGTACAAATATGCTGTAAGTGATTAAGATTTGATAAATGTTTGAAACATTTGATTAATTCATTATTAAAATATTTTAATTTGAATGTCCCAAGTGTTTATGTAATAACTTAGGATTATGTTAAATATTGTTTTCTGAGAGTTCATTCCAATTTTTCCACTAACTTGTTCTGACTGCAGTAATTCAATGTGATTTTGGAATAATTTGTTTTGCCATCTATACACAACCATGTTTTTACTATAAACTTAATACCATGAAAAAAGTAGACTTACTCAAAACTTAAAGTAAGTTAAGTTTAAAGAATAAATTTGAAATTTTGTCCAATTCTGGTATAATTTTAGTAAATAGAAAAGTTCATAAACTTGAAACTCTTGTTGGATTAATCCCAAATCTATATTGTGGGCTTTTCTTTCAGTGATCAATATAATTTTAGAAAATTATTTGTCAAGGGCTCTATTAAATATCATCTCACTATACTGTTATTTTTTCAAGAAAATAGCCCATGCTATTGATATTTCATAATAGGGCCCATTTGTGTTGAATATTTTAACATAGTCCTATTTTAGTATATATTTGCAGAAGGAATATATAAATAAATGAACACATACATGCATGAATGAGTGAATGAATGAATGAGATTTTCTTTGTATTTAGAATTCAACTTGCAAATGTTGGTGCAAATATATTAGACTTTTCCTGCTGATGTGGTCTATCTTGAGTGTCTAGGACTTCCATCTGAGGCCCTCAAAGTTTTGTTTTGGACTTCAAACTGTAAAAATAATAAAATTTGTATGGGTACATTTCAGATCAATCAATAAAACACAGCTCACATGTGAGATTTATTTAAACTGTTGATCTTTAATTCCATGTGCTTTAGTCAGTATTACATTGACTATTACAAATCTTCTCCTTCTTTATTCCATTTAGAATAGTTTTCAAGATCACAATAGGGAACATTAAGAATAAACTTCTCTGAAAACCTATAGTATATTGGCAATTTCACTCAAGTTCTCAACTTGGACTTAGCTGGTTATAAAATAGCTTTTGCTTATAGTTATGTATTTTGGAGCTGCTGAGTTTAAATTCAAAACCAGTTCTATATTATACTACATCAATCAATAAATAAAAATGGGCTTTCACAATATTGGAGTAAACTTACTGACTTGAGGGAGAAGGAAAAAAATCAATGAAAGTAAGGCTAACAGTGGCTAGCTGTACTACTGTACTAGAAACTCCCTTTTTCAAGAAATAATTTTGCTCAAAAGTACTGGCAAATAGCAGTTAAGAACTCCTCATAGTCTGTTATGTTAACAACAAAGTTTGGGAATTTCAAATGGATACATTAGCAGTTCATGGAAGAAAGTGATCAGTCTAAAATCTCTTTATCTCTTAAGAAAGTCAAATTTTTAAATGACTCAAAAACATTTAATTTCAAGAAATAGCATTCATCTTTAATACTTCAGTAAGTGAGTAAGCTAATGTTTTAAAAATTCATCTCAACCTGACAATGGTAAGGAGCAAATAGGAAAAATACGATACATAACAGGAGTTCAATTCAAGCAGTGTTACTGCATGGAAAGAGAGGTGGTCTTTTTGTTACAACACAAGAGCTCAAAACTATACATGGCTTGAAAAAAATCACAAAGCAAAAAACTAGAAAGATTTAAGAAATAATAAATATGGAATGATGTAGACTAAGGAGATAGTAACAAAAATAATATCTGATAATTTTTAAGGACATTTTCCAATAGCCAGAAATGGATGAACATGTATGACCCATCTCTGTGATACTAGAGAAAGACTGATAGAGTCTCTCTCCTCTCACTGAGAATTCTTATAAATTCGACAATGAGCCAGGGACTTAGCAAAGTGGCACCTTGCCTGCCTCACAAGAGCAAGGTCCTGAGTTCGATCCCTGATACCAAGAAAAAAATATATATTCAGCAATGAAGTAGCAGAAGCATATGTGTAAACAAATACACAAATAAGTGCGCAAGAAGGAAGAGAGGTGAAGACAATGTCTCAAACATAAATGTTTTTCAGATACTACAATCTGTGGAGAACTCTAATCTTCCTCTGGCAATGTGACAGTAGGGCCCCAGCTAATCACTTGATAGAAGAGTTTTGTTAGTAGAAATTTTTGTTCATATGTATTTGGGTTCTACATAGCATCATAATCAATTAACTTCTTAGTTATTATAAATACAAAAACTATTTTACTATTTTTGCCTACATTTGTTATTCTATTAATTTATTTGTAGCAGTTATGTTTCTCCTAGAAGTCCACAGCTGACAAGTGTGAGCAAGTGCTTCTTAGGAAGAGATGAACTCCTGGAAATCACTTGTGAAACTTTCACAAAATGCAAACTTCCAACACATCAATTACAACCATCAAACAGACACCTAGAATCAAATAAATTGAAATGAAGTGCATGTGTGTGTCTTTTAGTTGCTACCACTGCGATTTCTATGTGAGTCCTGAATTACGCCTTAAAACATGATTGTTATTTGCATAGCTTTTGAGCATTTCAATTTTTTATAATAAATATTATATATTATAATAAATAATATCTTTTAAGGGATTGTTTGAGTTAAAAAGTAGTGTCTGTTTGTAATTTTTTAGAGATTTTATTTATTTTTAAAATATTATATATGCTTTATTGGTGCTAAAATAACCTTGTGTGTCATATTGACCAGCTGCCATGTCATAAACGTAGGAACACAGTCTAACTCAAGTTTGCCTAACCAAATTTGCAGAAGCTACAAAAAGATCTTAGACTAATTACTACTGAGAATGACTCAAATGACTACAGCTGGAGAAAAAATTCACACTCCCCTACACACATGAGTGTGGCATTATAGCTGGAACTTAGCTGAATAAATATAAGCATTTTGAAAGCACACATTTAGAGAGAGGGAAGAAAATCTATTCATGAGACTAACTCCACTGTAAGAATAAGAGATTTACTAGTAATGTGTTTTGAAATTTACTTTTTTTCCACATTGGTTAATTGCTGACAAGACAATGTAATAGCATTGTTCATAATTTACTTCTACATGACAGATGTAACGTATTAACCAGTACTTCACATTCTCTCTGATAGCTATGACATTGAATTATTTGCTGTATTTTTAGGCTTACCAAGAAAAAGTCGTGCTATTCCTTTGATTGTAAGCTATTTTCAGCACGTTTCATTTATGTGATTTAATTCAATAACATGCAAAGAGATGATGCTTGGTGTAGAGAAAATAGATTCATTTTGCTCTCTATACACTAAGCATGATATTTTGGAGATACTTCCTTAAGGGAAATCATTAAAAAGAAATTGCTATCAAATTGGTTTTAACATGAGCTTTAAAGATTCAGGGATATACTGAGAGGAAAGTAAATTATATAGAAGAATTCTATATCAGAATAATTTTTCAGTTGTCTTTAATTTCTATCTGCTTTTTAAAATGTAGGATACTGAAAGTAGATATATTCTGGGAATAGTACTCACCCAAAAGCTTTAATTAGATAATTATCATTGATTCATTTATCTTAACTTAAAATATAAATTGTATATGTATTATCTTCTTTCCTTACCCAATGAATTTTTTCAATTATTTCACCAAACATGCATCAAATCAGAGAAGTTGGGTTCTATGTTCCTGTTTTTCTTTTCTGTGCCACTTTGAGTTTCTAAGGGCATCAAATCAAATGCTGTACTACATAGCTGGGTGTATTTCAAGGTAAAGAAATGGCACGTGAAAAACATCCTTGACTGTTATCCTCTCAAGATCATCACCATCATCCTCTAAGTCACTGATTTTCTGGAGACAATTTGAGGATTCTTTGATTGATGTGTTATACTGATTATCTCACTCATTCCAGAAAGCACAGTAGAAGACACAGGAAGAGCAAGTCTGCTCCCAGGAGTGGTTAAAGAAATTCTCTCATCCCAAACTCATTTTTCCCTTAAAATGGAGCAATGCTGCAATTTGACATTATGCTATAAGGAACTAGAAGACAAGACAAAACAAAATGTCTCTTAGGGTACATGACATCTAAGTTTAGCATTCTCTTTTTCACCCCAGAGGGAATTACAAATTTGGCAGCTCATATTCCATGACACAGGTAGTGTATATTTCACAGTGAAGTTTAAACTTCAGTAGGATTGAGTACAGCTAGTTGAAGGAATTGATGAATACTACAAATACTCCGATATTGGAAATGAGAGACTACCAAATGTTTACATTACAAACATGCTAGCAACAGAACTGAAACCACTTGGAGACTGCCTTAATATAGTCCAGGCTTACCCTTTGCTCTCCTTAAAGACAATTTCAGGGTAAATATTTGTCATTTTATGCTACTGGATAATTTGAAAAAAATATCACTCAAAAAGTTTAATCAATACTACCTTTATCCTTTTAATCACAAACCTTAGTAGAAAGCTGAATCGCTATTTTATATTTTCCTTATCTTGCTTTAATTAAAATATCTTATGTAACTAATAGATACAATAAATGTAATAATAAGTATAATTATTTCAAACATCAAGTTTTGTATAAGTTTCTCTAATTTCTCTCCAGGGTATCCCTGTTCCATATCATATTTGCTTTGACTTGTCCCCATCACAAATAATGCTGAGGTTCAGTCCTCAATGTAATGGAGTTGACACCTTTAGAGGTGTTTGTGTTATGATGCAGTAACCCTCAGGAAGAATTCCCAATGATGCTGGGTTGTGAGATTTTGGCTTGAAAAACCTCGATTGATTAGTGAGAAAGCAATTTGTTATAAAGTAAGATTGCCCATTGTGTTTTGTGTCTTTGCTGGTACCCACTGGTTCTTCTGTTGTTGTCTATTTATTTGTTTTTACCATATGGTGATCCAGTACAAGGTTCTCCCAGATTTCCTTGCCTGATATAAGATCTCCAGCCTCCAGAACCACAAATTAACTAATCCTCTGTTCCTTATTATCTGGTTTCAAGTATTCAGTTATAGCAACAGAAAACAAATTGAGATGATATAATTATGTTCTACATGTCTTCTGTTGCTAAAAATAATTAAAAAAAATCTGAATTCATGAAAAGTTAGCTTGGGAAGTTCCAGTGTGAAACAAGCACTCATGAAGATTCCAAAACAGAAGCACTGATGCAATTTCCTCTTATTGTTATGTCATTGTTTTCGGGCTTGTTATGGTTGAGATCTAAAATGCTCATTGCTTTGAAGGCTTAGTTGCTTGTGGACTTTGGGGAAGTGATAGTATCATAGGGGCTCAAACTTCATCAGTGGAACAAACCACTGAGAGATAGATCATCATAGCATTATTGAGAGGTGATGGAATTAGAAGATGGGGCCTAGTTGAAGAGAGTGGGTCATGGAGCTATAATCTTGGGAACTATATAATGTCTCTGGCTCATCCCATTTCTCCTGGCTGCTATGAAGTAACCAGCATTCCTCCACTACCCCCTTTCTGCCATGGTATTCTTCTACCTCACCACAGACCCAGAAAATATGGAGCTGACAACTGTAGCCTAAAACTTCTGAATGACAAAACAAATCTTTCCTCTTGAACAGTGACTTATGTCAGGTATTTCATCACAATTTTGGCTCTTTCTTCATTTGTTTTTTTTTATGGTGAGAAGACATATAAATATCTATCAATTGTGAAATGTATTAAGTTTTACTTGTACTGTACTTAAGTTTATTTGTACTGTAAGGACAAAGAAGAGTGAGAGAATTTAACACATGTGCTAGTCATTCAAACTTTTTTATTCACTTAAGCAAAGCTGTAATTTTTTTTACTGCACTTAAGATTGTTAGAGATATAAAGCATCAAAAATGCTCAAAAATAAGTCACTCATTATTTTTCTCCTTTTTAGTCTAAGGATTAAAAGTCTATATTCAGATTTGGTTTAACTTCCACCGGCCAAAAGCATGCAGATGTTTTAGGAAAAAAAAATGTTTTAAAAATATTTTTGAGGCAAGGTCTTTCTAGTTCAGGTTAGCTCTGAACTCACTATGTAGCCCAGGCTGGCCTCAAACTCATGGCAATCCTCCTGCCTCAGCCTCCCACAGAATTACAGGCATATGCCACCAAGCCCAGCTTTTTAGGCAAATTTTTTATTTTGATTTTTTTTTGCCTAGGGTATTCTCACAGTATCTATCAACCAATCAAGTGATAAGTGCACAGATACTGATTTCATGGGAATTTGGAGTCAAGGATCTGATCTCACTTTCTTCAGAGATTAGGTGTCACTTTATGAACATCCAGTGACAGTGATGTTTTCCATTGTGTATTTCTATCTTTGACCTTAGTTCCCAGTAGAGGTATTTTCTTCTTTTCTCTACGGACAACAGACCCAGCCCTAAGAGATCTTTAATTGGTTCCCTTGCCCTCTGTCATTATTCTAACTTCAAAAATTCAGATTATGTTCTAGAAAACTGATCGCTTTCAAAGAGTAACACAACCTTTACAAAATGCTTCATGGTTTTCCTTTGCTGATGTTTTTCTAGGCCATAAAGACTTGTAATAAAGACAACTAAAACCACATTTCCTTGTTCAAATCCTCCCACAGGATTTTGAACACTGCAGTCAATTTAAATTCTGCAGGGGATCTTTCTCACCTGCCGATAATCAGTCACTTGGACTGTTTGTCAGTACCTGTCATTTCCTCCTCTTCTGCTTCTGGCAGGCATTGTTTTATGGAGTCATTGAATCCTGGTTGCTATGGAGATTTCCCCACCATTCCAAAAGCAAACAAGCTGCCATGTATTTAAAGCAATAAAACATCATCACATTTAACTGGAACAAATAAGTCTGGTATAAAATTTTGGTACAAATTTACCAAGCTGCCTAGTGTCTATCTTTTAGAACTTTAAGCACACTGCTGTGCTGGTATTCTTTTATTTATTTAGGAATGCTTCTAGCATAGTGCCATATCTTTGAAATGTTGGGAGGAATCTGAGAAGTCTAAGGTAATGGTAATGCATAACTTAAGTCAGCTTGCAATTAGAAGTTCCTTTCCTCTTCCAGAGTTGGCTTTGATCCTTTCACCAATTGTATATGCTCAACTTTCTCTTCCATTAGGAAGAAATTCATATTAAGAAAGTACTAATTCTCTACAAAACATAAGCCTATAGTGGAATCACTATGAGAATTCTTTAGGTGGGTATGATTATTTCTGATGTTAAAGATATAAAAATCTTATTGTGTCCCTAGAATCCACAATGCCTTATCGATACTGTACTGCACCTTCTAATGTGTCAATCTTTTTATTGTATGTTTAATTCTCATTGATTTTCTTGGCGATTACATGTATATCTAAAGTGAATATGCACCACACAATTTTTGAAGTTTGTTATTAGACTTGAAGAATTTCTAAGCTCTCATATATAGAAAATAAAAACAAAGCTTTATATAGTTAAAAATTCCTAATATACAATTTACTCATCTTATAGTTGTACAGATGCTGATGTCATTGGGAGCTGTTATGACAGAAACTGGTGCAAGAGCTTCAAAATATCTCCCCACTGCTATAGTAAAAGGACAGCAAAATTGACTTTCACAATACTCCGATTATTTGTATTACATAAAAAAATCACTAAGTCATACGTATTTAAAGCCCCCTTCTATTATAATGAATTATTTCATTATATACTTTTGTTTCACTACACTCTATATTTCCATTAATTAAATAAACTTGAGAAGTTATCTTTTAGGGATTTAAGAGTGACTGAATTATATATGAAGGACAAGAAATCTGGACAAGGGTATTATGCCATGTTTAAAATAAAGTCATCACAATTTTATACAGATAATGGAGAGGTATCATGATTCTTGAACTCCCAATTCTCCTCCAAAGAAATGTGAATTAGAAGTTGTTTAAAAGAACTTTAGAAAATAAGTTACATGAAATTAACATTAATATTAGGGAGGCAAAGAACATTCACATTTGTTATGAATACTGTCTCCTACCAAGGGTAGTATATCTCTAGACTTATGTAAGATTCTTAGGCACAATAGGTATGCTTATAAGCAGAATTTGTTTTATTCATATTCAAAATAAAACAATTCAATTATGGTACAGCATTTACAGCCTCAGGTAAATTTCTTTGTACCCTAAATTTCCAAACCCATAATAACAGAAGAAGGAAAAAGAAAAGAAAGATGGCAATTGTTTCTAAATCCCTAACCAATCATGTCCACTCTCAAGGTTCTGACTTTCCTTTAACAGGAAAAGTTGAATAATTTTATTGCACTAATTTTCACTTTTCTACATGAGTTAGAACACTGTTGAACATTTGATCAAGTTTTGATTATGATATATGAACTCTTAGATAGCAAACATGATTCTGATTCCTGATAAAAAAGTTTTATATGAAAGGAAAAAATCAGTCAACAAGTGAAAACCCAAGGTGTGTCTTCATGTGTCTGATTACTGATATTGTAGAAGCTCTTGTATATTGTTAATATTTTGAATTTTCTTGTTAATATCACTGCTTTTTATAGGAAATCTAAGAGTATTTAAATTCACAATATCAGACTAGTTAGACCTACTAGAAAATGTTTTGCCATTCATTGTTTTGCGTAAGATTTTGTAAACTTGCATTCTTCCTAATTTATCAACTGTTAAAGTTTAAAAAAGAATGAATAAAATTACTTATTAAATATGTTTCCATTACATTGCTCACTTATGGTTTGGTTTTGTTAACATAATTGATAGATAAATTGTTAGATCTTGAATATATTATAAAATCCCTATCATCTGGAAAATCTTTGTATATACAAATGGGCTATAACTGATTTTTAAAGGAACATTAAAAACACTATTCAAATATGATTACCAAAATATCAGGAATACTATCAAGAACCATCACTACTCTTAAAATCTTTTTGTAAGTCAAGGTCATTATTACAAAAGTCAGTATGTTGCTAGATCCAGGAGGTGGCACTCTTGTACTGTTCATTATGTTGTACAAACTGATATTTATTTTCTCTTTTCCCCCCTACCTTTCTCTGTTTCTACACACATACACAAACACATTTAGATAGATATATGCATATTTACAAGTATAAACATACGAAACTGAATACATTTATACAATAAATGCTTGTTCACGTGGCAATTTGAGAGTACAATTTTATATATATTTATCCATGTAATATTTTGACTGGTATATGGAGTTAATGATTTATTTTAGTAATTAATTTAGAACATTTTTTAAATAGATCAAGTAACTTTTGTTGTAAAATTAGGACATGAGTGTCCTATTGAATAATAATATTGTTTCAACAATTACTCAATGCAGTATTAAAGCAAAATAATGTTACATAGAATTGATGTTTAAAAATCCCATCCATGTAATATAATTGTACTTATAGTTTTGTTTGAATTACACAAAATATATCAGGTGAAAGAATTGGAATAGTGTGATTTATCATTTAATTTACTTAAATGTGAAGTTCGTTATACATAATAAAATGCAACTTGTGATCAAGAAAAAAGCAAAGTGGCTATGTCAACTACAACAGTTTTTAATAAACAGAAAACTGATTTCTAGATGAATAAAACTCTAAGATATAATGCCTCCAGGAAATTTGCAACAGTATATGAAAATATTGGTTGAGGAGAAAAAAACCAAATACCAAAAAAAAACCCTACAGACTAATATAAGTAGTTTGAAAAACCAAAGACTATAGGATAAAAAGCAGAAAACACGGAATTCGAAATAAAGTTCAAAAATATAAATGAAATATAAAGTCATCCTGAAAATGTAGAAACTTTGTTGTGACAAAGCAAAATCTATTTTTTCAAATTACACACATTTGATTCATTCATGAGACAATTCTGTTTCCCTTTCTCTCCACATACATGGTGATACAGTATCATGAGGCAGTCAATAGGGCATCAGACGTAACTGTGAAACCAAATGTGATACATGCTCTTGCTTGACACATACGGATGAGGTGACCTTAAGCAACATACTTAATCTGTTGGAGAAAACAGCCTTTTGGGGGAAATAAGGGCAATGTTACTTAAATTAGAGTTGCAACAAATTTGTTCCACTTTTAAATTTAATTCTCTCTCTCTCTCTCTCTCTCTCTCTCTCTCTGAGACAGGGGACAGGGTCTCCCCATATAGCTCAGGCTGGTCTTGAGCACACTATGCAGTCCATTATGGCCTGGAACTCTCTGCAATTCTCCTGTCTCTGTCTCCCTAGTGCTAGGATTACAGGAGTTCACCACCACACTTGGCTAAATTTAGTTCTTTAGAGAGGATTTATCATGCTAGGTAAGGAATTCAGAAGCAATTTTTTTCATTCTTTATTCTATAATGCTTTTTAAACGTGAGTACAATGAGTCTTTTCTAAGTGCCTCATGTTTTATTTTTCCAAGAAAACATGTAAATTCATGCACTTATTGTAAAATTCTATTTTTTGAAACAGTGATTTTTAAAATGTAGGTGTGCTTTTCTTTTTGTGTGAAAATGGTTACAATTGTGCAATTTTACTTCTTGCTAAGTTGCTTTAAAAAATCTGACAAAATTTACAATTGTATTTCTGTGGAAAGTATCTCAAATTAGGTTGACAATGAAGTTTTATGGTCTGATTACCGTCTAGAAATGCTATGGTTCCTTCTGTGTGGGTTTTTAAAATTGAGATTTGAATATATTCACAAACTGCTATCTGTAATTGAGTATAAGTGAAATGTTTCAAGAACTGAATTCTAAATTTTCTTAAACTACTAAGTAGTGTCATTGTTTTAGATGGATTTCCTGCATTAATAATCCAATTAACAGAAGCATCAAACTGCTCAGAATAAACCTGATAAAACAAAAGTGGAAATGATTTAAAACAAAATACCGAAAGAATTGTGAGGGATAGAGACTCACAATGGCAGGACTCCTCCCCCACCTTTCATGTTCTAAAATGGCTTCTATAAGAGAAAAAAATGAAGTTAAACATAGCGTGCTATTCTTTAGCCCTAAAAAATAGCATGGGAGTTTTAAATTACTTTTAAGTAAATTAGATTGTTTTACTTTGAAGTTTAAATGCCAATTGTAATTTTTAGCAACTGTTTCAAATGAAATTGCATGAGAATAATATAAATTTGGTTAATGTTTAATTTTAATTTTG
Organism: Heterocephalus glaber; assembly: GCF_000247695.1. The sequence continues at coordinate 30,591,385 of NW_004624748.1, read as the reverse complement.
TTACTGTTACAGACTATTTGCAAAAATGAATAATTAAGAAAAAGTAATTTTACTTTTTAATCTTTACAGTGCACTACAAGAAAATCCTTTTCTTATTTATTTTTCTGTATATTATACAAAATTGTACTTTATTTTACATGGTGTCAGTTTAAAATGTTTTTAAGACCTCTAAACTTAGTGTACTTAAATTACTAAAGAGCTATTATAGCAACCTGTATTAAGCTTTGTCATCCATAAAATAAAAGACTACAACATAGTTTTTGTATGGAAAAATATATTAATATTTAATGATATTTTCTTAAATTATTACTTTTTCTTAATGTATCTAAACTAGTTTACAGATATTTTTTGTTTGTTTGTTTGTTTTGGTACCGGGGATCGAACTCGGGACCTTGCGCTTGCGAGGCAGGTGCCAGAAACCCTGAGCTAAATCCCTGGTTCTGCAGATAAGTTTTAATCAAGGTGATACCCAACTATTTTTCTTTAATAAGAAATGAATTCTCCGCATAACTTACTATTAATTTTGGAAGAGTAAAGTAAAATATGTAGCCACAGGGTTTTTGTTTTTGTTTTTTGCTAAACCTAAATATAGGGAAATACTCTCTCTGTCATACTTTTTTTTGAAAGTTCTCTAGCCTTAAAGTTTTGTGCTGTTATCTGTTTGCATCTTTGTTGTAAAAATCTTTTCTTGTACTCTGAGTAACTACTTTGAAGGTAATGAGACAGTGTATTAACTACTGTTATTCTCTTATAATTTTCTTATGAAATTTTGTTTTACTTTTTCATAAAATAAAAAAGTACTCTGTACCTTGGTAAAATGGTGCAACACTTAGTTTAGTATCCTAAAGAAATAGAAAACAAGTTATATTTAAAATAATAATCACAACAATATTCTTTCCTTTGTAAAGACTTGGGAACAGTAAACAAATGTGTACAATATGGTGAAATCAGATGGCAACCTAGTATCACAAAGCAAATGAAAATCAGTTTGGACAATGTATCTAAAAGTGTACCTTGATTTCATTCAGTTGTGTCACATGTTGTATATGCTCTTTGGCCTATTAGTTTTTCAATCAGTATACATGATATTTACCTTTATAAAGTCCTATAAGATAAATGAATCTCATGCTAGAAAAATAAAAGAGGCAGGCTGGAGAAGAAAAAAGGAAATTGAAATGTGCTATGTACATATGCTTGTCCCCTACAGTGAGGTGAATGTAATCATTCACTGGAAACGTGTACTAATAAAAGTAAAAAAGAAAGAGAGAAAGAAAGATCATGAAAAGAAGATAAATTGCAGGAAAAATGCCAATAAACGCAAACCAATCTAGGAATATATATATATATATATATATATATATATATATATGAATGATAGATAGATAGGAAACAGTAATATTTTGAAAGCAGTTTATCAAAGATGTAAAATATGTAAGGTTTCTCAGTAAATGTAGCACACATCCCTTCCCAGTATTTGCAGGCTATAAGTGGCATAAGTTTCTTGCCTGTCCATAATTTGGCTGTATTATATAAGGAGTCCATCCGAAGGAAGCTTTATGTGACTCACATGGACATGTCAGAAAGTAGAATTGAGCAAGTATAGCTCCTCCACTAATGGCTGCTACTGAGACTTAAGTTCTAGTCCATGAACTAGCAGAGCCTTCCTGAGTTAACTTCCAGCCCAGGTCAGCTTGATTGCAACTAAATTCTTTCCCTCTGAATTACACATTTGTTCTCTTCAACAAGATGTGCGAGTGCCTCCCTCTTATAGTCCTGCCTGCAATACTTCCAGGGGTCTGGAAGCATACCCTGCTCCTTCCTTCCCACACTTGTAATGAATAAACACAGGATGTCCTTGGTGCCTTTTGTCTTTGCTGCCCAGAGCAGCTTGGATCAGTCTGAGACCTAGTTTCTTCTCTCAAGTCTGTGTGTCTTTTGTTCCCTCTCTCTCTCTCTCTCTCTCTCTCTCTCTCTCTCTCTCTCGCTTATGTCATACTGTCTTGCAGGACATTGAAGATCCACTACAATGGTCTTTGATAACATTTTCCATAAGTAAAGTGTTCATTAAGAAAAAATAAAGAAATAAACTATAATTCTGAAATAAACTTTGGTTTTATTAAGTTAATCTTTCAGTTGTCATCAGAGTTGTCTTTTCACAAATGTTTATTAAACATTCCCATGTGCTTGGCCCCCTACTAAGAAATTCTGAGTTTGGTGTCTTGCAGAACTAACAGAGGAAGGTGAAGAAAAAAGCAGAGCCTATTCTTAGGAAGAGTTTTTCTTCTGGATACAAAGCGGAAAAGATACATAATCCCATGCACATAATCCATGCACATAAATTTGGAAGATTTCAATAAACTTACAAATGTTACCAAGTTTCAACAATAGGCATTTATTAATTACTTTGAAAGGAAGTCTCATCATCATAACATACAGTGAATGGTGCTGCCAAGCGTCATTCATTGGAAAGGTAGTAGTCTTCAATCCCAGAAGTGGTGTGTGAATCCTTAGTAGCAATTTGTGACAAATTTTGGTTCCTTCACTGTAGTTAGTCAGTTGTGAACTACAGTTGAAAGGTGAATTTTAAAGTTGAGTTAAATCATGGGCTATGAACAGTACATTTGATCTGAGTTGTCTTGTCATGCTGCTTTAGATCCCAACTTTTAAATGTAATCAGAGGAGATTAGCTTGACTTTATGGTTATAATCTTGAGACCAAAGTTCAGAGATCTGAATGTAAATCACCTCGGTCTTCTCTTTAGAAAAAGGTGCATCAATGAAGATACAGCATCAAGGGGATGTTGGTTTTATTTTTTGAAGTTGATGGAATCATGCAAGCTGAGTTTTACCAAGGAACAGAAGGTGAATTTTGAATATTATAGGTCTTCTTAGAGCATTTAAGAAAGGATATATATAGAATATTCCCTTAAAACGGGCAAACGCTTTTATCTTCCATCATGACAACATACTGTGTCATACATCTCATATCTCTTCTGGTATGGAAATTTCAATCAAATAAAAACATTGTAGTATGTCCTCATTCACCATATTCAATAGATCTGGTACTATGCTATTTTGAGCTCTCCTCTAAAGACAAAATGATTATGAAAACCAAATGTTTTGAATTGATTCAAACACTGAGACTGTCACAGCAGCACAACTAAAGACACTCATGAAGAGGACCTCCACAAGTACTTCAGAAATTGGCACAAATGATAGGAGAAATGAGGAGTACCTTGAGGTGATTAATGGCAATGTGTCTTTTATTATAATAATGCTTTTCTTTAAATTTGAACATTTGCTATAGTTTTCAACACATCTCATAAATAGAAGAAACAATATGCATAGGGAAAGCATTGTTAAACACAAACACACTTACACACACACAAGTACTGATATGCCTGAAAATACAAATTTCATCAGTTTTCAGATTTTAGACAAGGAAAAGATATAATCTTCCTACATTAACTGGAGCATAAAGCATCCGTGATATGTACAAATAATTCCAACTGCAAAATTGCTTTAATGATATCAGTGTAATGTTAATAACAAAAGTCAAATTAAGTTATCTTGAAATTAGTGTCCTTCTTAATTGCTTTTTATTTGAATCTTTCTTGATAACTTTCTCTTTTGTCTGAATCTAGTGACATATTATTGAATATGTTCCCATTTTCTTCTCCATTAAAATCTGTGTTCTATCAGCATCCAGAAATATTTTGATTTTTGTTAGAATGAATACAAATAATTTTGTACCACCTCTTTCATTGTTTTCCTTATTAAACAATAAAATATATACAAAATTCAGATGATTAATACAAACATAATAATGGAGATCTGCATATGTTCAATACATACCTAGTTTAGAAGTATGAAATGTTCATGCCTCAAATTGACAAAAAATCACTTTTAACTTTTATGTGTTTCATAATACACTAGTGAAAACTACACTTAGTATATAGTGACTGCTATTATTTATTTCATGCTTATGATTATTAGTTGACATGAAAACATCATAGCAATAAACTTTCTTTTAGTAGTTATTATGTTTCACTAAATGTGTATTTTTTTTATTTAATTCTCCTTCCTCTTACTCTTTCCATATTTATTTATTTATTTATTCATGTATTTAAGAAGTATTTTTTGTGCATCCACATGTGGCACATGGAATATAGCTTTGAACAAAGTATAAAAAAATTACCAGCCTCGAGACGGTTACATATTATTAGGCCAAGAGAAATAAGAAAAATGAACATATTACATGATATTTAGAACTCAATGAGGAATATAAGGTTGGGAGAGAATAAAAATGGGAAAATAGATACAGAAGGAGAGATAATCAAGAAAGTTATCTGGAAAAAAGGACCATTTCTACAGATATAGGAAGTGTTATGCCTTGTGTTTAGATGTGCACCCCCACCCCGCCCAAGGCCTCATGCAGTCATAGGTGGGGATCTAGAGCGTGTGATTCAGAGGTGGCTGGATCTAGACTGTGTAATGCTGGAATTGATTCATGGTACAATGGTAGGCTCAGGGGCATTAGGATTAAAGGTATGAGTGCTACCCACCCTAAGTAGTCTGGATAAGATAAAACAGGCAGGGCAACACTGTTAAAGTTCCTTGCTACTTTTGCTACCTTGTATGATCAATGAACTGTTTCTCCTCTGTCACATACCACTCTGTCTTGTAGCCAGCCAACTATGGTCTGAAACCTCCCAAACTGTGGGTTAAATAAACCTTTTCTCCTTTAACTTTGAGTGTCTGGTATTTTGTCTCAACAAGGAGAGAAAAGTAACTAAGACAGGAAGCAAAAGGAAAGGACCTTGTGGATATTCAGAGAAGCACTTTTCTGGGAGAGAGAACAGGGATAGAAAAGGGAACAGTTTTTTTCCACAAGAAGAACCTCAAGGTAATGAATCTGTTCAAAGTAAAATATATAAAAAACTTGTTTTATTTATATGAAATATAAAATAAAGAAAGTTATCTAGGCTAAGGTAGATTGAATAAGTTTTTGCTAAAATTAACTGAGAGACTAACACAAATTAAAATGAAATTATAGTATGCTAATATTTCATAAATTTAGCAAATATTTTCCAGAAACCTTTGTTTGCTAGTAATTCTGCTGTGGCTCCAAGCTACCAAGTCAAAGAAGTTTCAGAGCTCTCTGAAAAGTTATTCCTGTACAACACATAAATGTATTCTTGCAGAAGAG
>NW_004624748.1:30527774-30577974 GCF_000247695.1 Heterocephalus glaber | reverse complement strand
TTTCAAAAAAGATTTTTATAATATGCTTTCTATATCCTTTTAAATTCTGTAAAATCTGTGGTAATGTCTCCTAGATCTTGATATTGTAATTTAAAAAATGTATAATTGATATTGTGTAACAGAAAGAAAAGGTCTAAAGGAGCAGGGGATTTGGGAGGGGTAGGGGAAAGGAAAAAAGGGAAAAGAAAAAGTATGAGAAAAGGAAAAAATGGAAACAAAGTTTTTGCAAAAAGGGAAGGGTGGAGGGGGTGAAGGGAGGGAAAGTTAAGGGGAAAAAATAAAAACCAAGATACTCATGTAATAGTACAATATCCCAATGATGAATGTAATTGTATTTTATCCTGGAAATGTAGCAATAAACTTAATGGGGAAAAAAAGAATTAAAAGACTCATACCACAGCGGTATATGTGCACCCATGTTTATAGCGGCATAGTTCATAATAGCAAAAGCTTGCAAACAACCCAAGTGCCCATAGACTGAAACTGGATAAAGAAGATGTGTTTTTTTTTTTTATAAAATGGAGTACTATTCAGCCATAAAGAATGAGAAACTAGAGACATTTATAGCAAACTGGATACATATTGAGGCCATCCTCTTAAGTGAAATAAACAGGACACATATGTATAAATACCAAATAGTTTCTCCAGTGTGAGAAACTGAAAGTGTAATTAAGAATACACATGGATGAAATTGCCTAATAACATATTTCTTGGATTGTGTTTCCATCACGTGTCATATGACTGTAGAAATTTAAATTAGGGAGAAGCTTGGCTTATGTGGAGTCTGCTAGCTAACTGGAGTTATTTTCCAGACCACTATTTGTTCACTGTTGGTTTGGGGGATCTTTCTGAAACCAATGACATCCTCTGGTGTCTTTTTGGTGCTTAAGATGCTTTTTAAAGTTATATGGAAAAAATCTTTAAGTGCTTTTCAGTTTTGGTTTGGTTGTGTTCTACTGTATTTGAATATTATAGTAATTTTTTTCCCTTTCATTGTTCTTCTTTGAATGGTTTTAATTTTTGCATGTGTGTGTTTGATAATAAAATTATTAAAAAATTTAAAAATCAGGTACTGGATATTATTTTTGAAGAAGCATTGATAATATACTGACATTTTAATATTTTATAATTTCCCTCATGAGAAGCTATAAATTCAAATTAATGTTGAAGAATCACAAATTCTCCAATATAAAAGTATATTTTTGGTAAAATAATATCAACTAGACTGGTAAGAAATGTCTCCAGGAAGCAAGGGAGATAGTAAAGGTAAATATTCTTTTAAATATTGGAATGTGAAACATTTTACAAGTACATCAATGATATTTACTGGTAGAAGACTCCTTGTCTACACACTATAGAGTAGTCTTAGCATGATATACCTGTTTGAGTAGAGTAGCACAAAGAAATTGAGACTGTATGGATTTAAGGGAATGGCTTCTTGGTTCAAATCCAGTATGCTATGGAAAAAGTAGAGTATAAAATGGAGGTATAGCATGATAGAAACAGTTCCATATAACTGCAAATAAACTGTTGTTTAGGATTTCACACACCACTCTGCATTAGATCATGCTTATACTCTTACCAGAAAAGAAAACTCTAAGAAGAAAAGAAAATATAAGATAATGACAATACATCACGGCAATCTTGTACTTCTCCTTGCTTTGGCTGTATGATTATTTCTTTACCTGAATTTTTTTTTTTTATAGAGCTCAATCTCTGAGGGAGTCTTATTTGACATTGCAGTTCCTGGTGTTATTGTCACTTCTGAGAAGACTAAGAAATGATATCTTTGCATATTTTGCACACCTTTTTCTCGCAAGAAGGGTGTATATGCTAAGATCCTGAAATTAAACACTTTATGTAATTTGTAGGTAATTATTTTCAATTTTATTTTGAGTTTGGGTTTGGAATTTTATGTGAAAAAGAATCCTAATATAAGTTCTTTTAATTATTGTAGCACTGATATAAATTTGTGTAATTATTAATAATCATACATCAAGGCATTAACATATGTCTTGATAATATTTCTGAATATTTTCCTGGGTATTTATAATTTTGTAACAGTTACTTTTGTTTTTATTGAAAACAATCTCCTTTTGATAATATTTTTCTCAGTCATCATTCTTTGAGCAAATGGTAGCTATCAGTAAATCTCAATGTTTATTACCCGGTGATGAAAAGAAATTAATTATATTGTTATTGATGTAATAAATATTATTGACCTTATTTTAGAAATCATGATTAGGAAAAAGTTTCTTGGGGTTTTTAGTAGATTGACTTTGTAAGTTTCTTTGAACTTAAAATTATGTCTATAAAATTTACTAATATTTTAATTTGCTCAAATTAAATTCTCAAATGTGGTAGAATACCACCATATAAAATCTCCAATACAGTTTGAATAATAATTTGTCTTAAAACACTTAACTTTATTTTGGTAAAAAACCTATTGATCCTCTTGGAATTCCTGTTTGTGCTTATTTGTGATTTCAATATTCAAATTTTGATTAAGATATTATCACATAAGCAATTATCTAGGATAATAAGAAAATGTATCAGTGGAATTTTGACATATATAAATTTAATTTTATAAGTGCTTGATATGTAAATCAAAATATTTTGCACAAAAACAGGATAAAAACTTATTTGACTCAATACTTTCAATTTCAAATCCTTCTGAAAGATGATGAGATTGTGTTTGCTTCCACCATCTCATGCTATCTTGGGAAATTCAAATTTTTTGACATTTATATTGATCACCTGGAAAATATAAAAACTTGTAAAATTAATATAAATAACTAAAGCATTTAAAGTATATAAAGCTCCATAACTAGTTAGGATCAAAGAGTAGGAATATGGCAACAGTAAATGTCTTTTTCCTGGACTTATTAAAATCTAATTTTATCATAAGTTGAAAGAAATGAGAAGAAAATTCTCAGGCTTTATTAGAAGTTAAGTTTCAATGAGCAATTCTGGATTGGGTGATTATCACAGAAAACCAGGCATGGGCCCAGGTTCATAACGTCATTAAAATAATATTAAAAATTCCCGTATAAAAGTCAGAAAGATCACCAAATCTGAAGTTCCTTTAATATTACTCATATTCAGGGCCCATATTTAAACTAAGAAAGTTAGAGGAAATCTTGTATAAACTGGCTTATCTTGCCATGAAAAGAGCACATCCTTAGCAGCTTTATATGGATGGATAGACTGGTAACAATGTAGGGTTGATAAACTGAGTACAGGGTTCTGGGAGGAATCATACAACACATCATTGAACATAAAGTCTTGAAAATACTGCTAGTTTTAAAAACTAACATTATGTCTATTCCTTTCTTTTGTTATCATTTTTTCTGTCATTTTCACTGAATTACTTTATTTTTCTTCTGTCACTCCAGGATGAAATCTTTTTTTTTTTTCTATCATTCCTGGATCTCTTGTTTCTGTATTTCTTCAAAAAGGTAACATTAAAACTTCTAAACTTGAATGACCTATATTGTTGAGAATACACTGAAGTATTACTAATTTCTAATTTTTCTAACATACTGTAAGTAAAATATGTTAGTCACCTATTTATTTATTTATTTGAGGTATTACCCATCTATCCATCAAGAATGCTAAAGATTTAGTCTCTCAGCAAAAGAAGGTACTCCTTTTTTGTATATTTTGCCAGCTTATTTTCCTGGAGGATGGACTCATATGCAAATGTCCAGATTGATTTTGAAATGCTCAGATAAACAAAAAATCAACCAAACAAAAACTATTTTAGAGTCTACTTTTTTATAAGAAAAAATTTAAGGATGGTACCTTTAGCATCCATTGACTATTCAACAATTGAGAATAAAATATTTATAATGTCACTTTCTTTTGCTCCAAAAGAAATAAAATATCCACTCTCTCTTTACCTAGCAGGGTGCAAAGATTCAGGCTGACATGACTGCAGCCATCTTAGTGGTGACTTCTTTTGCTCATGAGTAGAGGCTAACATATATTTAAATAGTGTAGTTGAGCAAAGTTGTTACAATACCAAATATGTTGTGCCAACTCCTGATGACCAAACCATTTCTTAAGTGGTGATGGACATGTTAATGGTTTTTGAAAAAAGCCATATACATGCCAGATGTCCACAACTCATACTTGTCTAGCTTAGTACCTAAACCCCTTCTTCCTGCCTCAAGGTGTAGGGATTCTTTCTGTGCTTCTCACCAGGTCACTTTTCTGTCCATAAATCCCCAGTTACTTGCAGTTTGTGTATTCCTGGAACGGTCTGTTTTTTTCTGTGGCCTCAGGGGAACATGTCCTTCATCGCCAGTTCTCATGCCGCAGGACTGGGTTTGGCCGAAGTATGTGCAATCAAACATGCAATTCTTGGCACATGATAATCTTTTCTTCCTTGCTCTTCTTTACTGAATCTCAGGGACTTATAGAATGCTACCATTTCAATTCCTTTATTTCCTCTCCACTTTTCCTGACCTATCATATGTTGTTTTGCACTGTCAGTTTGCTTTAATGCATTTTGCTTAATGTACTTTATATATTTGGTAACTAAAAAACACAGATGCTTTATTTTCTTAACTAAATTCCAAGGGAAACAATAGAGTAAATAAATCAAAAAATACAGTACTTAATTAATATCAATTTTATAAGCCAGCTAGAATTTTACTTGTAATAATGCAATCCTCTCCATTTGCATAAAGTATATTATTATTAATTGTAATTAAATATTATTTTACTAAGGATGTGATTACATACATTTATGTATTTAAAAATTGATATTTCAATGCAATGAACAATAATCATTAAGGCTATTTTGGAGGCAGGTTCCAATGTACAAGTGGCTAGCTCATAGAATTAAATATCCTCTAATCAACACCTAGAACAGGTGATCCTATACCGGAGAATATGACTGATAATAGAGTCTCCTATTGGCAGAAGTTATTGAAAAAAGAACTAATTCTCGCTTTGGCCATGAAGGGTAGAATAGTGGTTTTTTTTAAAAGAATGGTTTTCAATGGAAATTAATCTTATGTTTCACTGACAGCATGGTAGGTTTCTTGGTAAAAATATTTTTACTTGCATCATATATTTATGATAGTTTAAATAAATAAATGAGATCATATTATTGGAAAATATATTATTTCTATTGTTTATAACTAGCATTTAAATTTTAAATTTGTGATTTCAGCATACTCAGAATTTTAGAACAATTGTTTTAAAAATTCATAGGAATGTTATTTTTCAAAGAGATCATGTCTTTAGTTCTTTCATAAAAATAGTTCGCACAAAACTTCTTTTTCTACAAATGTCTTCTAAGACAGAACCTTTTTTGTCTTTGAGTAACTACTCTGAAGATAATGATGCACAATGTATTAACTGTTTATTCTCTTATTATTTTGTTGTAAATTTTCTTTCATTTTTATAACAAATGAAAACTGTTTAGGTAGAATATATTTGTAGAAATATATTAAAAGACCTATATCACTGTGCAACACTAACTTGATTATATTTTAAAGCATGAAATATATCTTCTATGTTTTGTTCCAAAACAGCATTGTGAAAAGACACTCTGTTGAAGCCCTACTACCATGAATGAACAAGGGTTTTAAAATATATGTCTGCATAGAAGGAATTAGCACAGTAATTCTAATATGTTAGCTGTTCTTCAAATTATGCATTCAATACATATTTTTAAATACATGTGGTAATAATAGTGTCCTGAATACATTATATTCTACAAAAATTGCTCACTTTAATTGCTTTATGCCTGAAATATTCAAACATAATGAGGCAGACTATTTTATTATACAAATTTTTAAAGAAAAAGCAATAAGCACACAGTTTTACTGCTGAAATTATTTTGAAGATTTAATTTTCACATTCACATCTTCTTTTTAAAAGTTTTAATAATGTTCAGATTTCTAAGTACCTATTACCTAGAAAGATTGCATCTCAGACAACTGCATAGATCAATAAATGTTCAAGTTAATATTACCTAAGAAAAATTATATATTAATGATACTTCCAGTATACCTGCTAAGTAATGTCACTGAGTGTATAAAGATGGCATATAAATTAGGAAATAAGTATACATCTTTTTTGACATCATCAGCTTTTCTGCCATCACAAAATTCCCCAGAAGATGTCATTGCAAGGCTGTAATAAATTATGTTCCAAAAGAAAATTTAAGCTAAATGATCGACTCTGTGTGGATATCTACAGTGGTGATATCAACATGATCCTAGTCAATGTGTACACAGAAAGTTTGTTAGATAAAACAAAAAAATTAAAATTTATATGCACATTAGATGATAGGTATTTTGGCAAAAAATGACATCACCATATAACTGAAAAAATGTAATAGAAATAAAAGTTTCTTAAATCAAAAAGTGATTTTTCTTCTAAATATGCCAGTGACTTTTAAAACATCCATTAAGAAAATATCTATAAAATTATTTAAAAAATAGGTGGTTGTGGATAATTTCTATTTCCTAAAATAGATATTACAATTATTATTTTAATTTTGATCATATTTGTTGTCATAATTATACATGGATATGTATTTTTTAAAGAAGGCAAAATTCAGTTCATGAATGAGACTCAGTTCCACAACTTGGTAACTTATGCAGACAATAAGGAGCTTTACAGGGTCGTTTTTACAAGTCTAGTGCACAGGGGGACCTTTGTATTTGTTGATACTTATTTAACTCCTGCCCTTCTCTAATCTTTTCCAGGCCTTACTAATGTACTGACTCTAATAAAAATTAATTGTGACAGAAAGAATGCAACTTCCAAATATCTTTTCTATAAGGAAAAATATACTGTAAATTTACTAGCTGATATTAAGTTTATAACAAGATGACGTGAAAATATAAGCAAAAGAAATATAAATTCAAGTACAAAATTTTAACTTAGCTATACATTTTAGGAAATGCTCCAAACAGGTGATAATGATCATGTTAAAGAAACAGATATATATCAGGAAGGGAGCCAGCAGTAGTGAAGTATCTTAGAAAGAACTCCAGTGTTTGACAAATTGAAAATTGAAACCCTGCAGTGTGTTATATGTAATCCTCCATAAATGGTGTTGTTTTCATGATATCTAGGTATCTATGCATGTGTGCATGTGTCACAAAATAATTCAAATTTTAAATAAAACAAAATATTTACTCAGTAATTTATGTCATTTTCTTATGTATGAGATTATTTATATTTCTGAGTTATAGATGTCACAAGAACTGCCAACATATTTTCACATAATGTAAAGTACTTTTAAAAATTCTAGTCATAGTAGTTTAATCTAAATGTACTGAAGCAAAGATCAAGATAGGAGGATATTTGGTAAGTTAAAACTGTATAAATATTTTGATTACTGATTATTGCTGCTAATAAAATAAAATGACAATGTCTAAAGATGACACTTAAAAATATGTTAAGTTTATAGTGGTATTTTTTTCTAAAACTGCATGTTTCCCAATTTCTTATTTTTAGTGCTCTTTAGGATATTGTTTAATGGTATAACTCCATATGTCTACTAGGTTTTCTACATGCTCAGAACATTCATCACATCTGGCACATACTTAAATACCCCAAGAGTTATTGATTATTCTATGAGAGACTTAGAAATCATTTACCTGTAGATATCCTTTAAAGATTTTCTTAAACTTTTCTTACCCATTTATAATATAATTTCAATATCATAATCTATAGACAATCACAGTAGATAATTTACTCAAATTTGTCTATTAGCGAATGTTCTTAAACATTTTATTTTAAAACTGACTTCATCTATCTATGGTATTTCCTAATACATGTTATTTGGAGTAGTGGTAAACATTTAGAAAGTGAGTTACATCTTACGTACACCTTCAAATTTCTGAGATGATCTGAGATTCCATAATCTTTTATTTTGAGAATATCTTCTTGATAGCGAATATATATGATGACATATTGGATTGAAGTTTTAGGACATGATAATCAGCAACTTAAAATGTTAATAGAAGAGTTCCAATAAAATTTGTCCAAATTGAGAATAATTTTCAGTGGAAATCATGTGCATAACACCCAACAAAAGATGTTTATAAGTAAAAATAATTTACTATATATGTTTCAAACATTTCATATTACCAGTATGTATTTTTCCAATATATTATAATTTGATTCCACCATATCTTTGCCTATAAAAATTCACTCAAAAAAATAATAATTAAAATTTATAATGATGTTAAATAATTGATGTTAAGGAAACAGCAAGCTTTTGAATAGCAGTGCTTTGATAGTAGTTTACCTATGGAAGAGTATCTTTTTTTATCACAGACAATTTGCTCCACACCTTTGTAGTTCATCTTGTTCTTGAGCAGATTTTGGTAACAAATATATATTTATTAATACTATACCTACTCTCTTAAAAATTTTAGGCAACTTACATTAAAAATGATATCATACAAAAATAATATCATACAGCCAAAATATTAAAAATAAGTCAATTTCTATTTAAAAGAATATATATAAGGGATAACCAAAAAGGAAAAAATTCAGCTGGGAATCCACTAATAATAATTCAGTGCAAATTTTACTTCTGAGCATTTTTTGAGAATCTAGAACTAGTATCTATACTGGTTGCAGTGCCATCACTTTTCATATTCTCCAGGTTTAGTTAGCACACACTTTCTTTAGAACATTTCTTTTCTCACCTAAACTTTTGATTGGAAGAGCCTAGCATGAAATAAATTTGAAATCTTTGGAAAAATATGTACAAGAAGTACTTAGTTGACTTTAACTAAAAAAAAAATAAGCCATGTCTTCTGAATATCAGGTGGATAGAAAACGCAAGTGGTATTTCCTAGAAAAGGTGAATGGATTTGAACTATCATTTCATCATAAAGGAGATTGGAGAATACCTGAGATTCCTATGTTTTGAAATATTTGCAACATGAATCTGACACATTTCAAGCAGAAGCCAAATAAGTTAAAGTATGCAAATGAGTGTCAGGTTAACACATGTCCCATGGGGCTTTATCTGGAGTCCACCTAAGGCTGTACTGTTATGGTGCTTTAGTATATTTCTTTCTCTATTTGATGTTAAAGGGATCAGAAAGAGAATTTCAAAGAACAGCAACATAAAAGTGAAATGTGTTCAACTCAAAGGTGATAAAATATGATTCTATTAAAAATCAAAGGAACTCTATTTGTAATATGTTTGTATACAGACAATACTAGAAACTATTATAAATATAATCTAATAAAATATCACTGCAATGAAACCAGATAAAACATATAAAAGCTCCGAAGTATGTAATATTTGAGAGTTTGCAAAATGTTTTTTTCTGCACAAGACAATTTAAAGCAAAAATCACAAAATCTTTAAAACAATGAAGTTGGGCAAAGGTGAAAAAATTTAGATACTTTTTAGTTGGTTGATATTTATGTTTTTAATGCCTTCTTATGAGACTACATGAGATTCAGAATCTATAAAATACCTGAAATCATAGGGAAGTAGTCAGTCATAGAAATTTGAGTCACCAATTTCCCTCTCTAAAATCTATTGCGAAGGACTATAGCAATAAAATTCAGAAGTGTAAATGCTCTTTTAATATATATATGTATATATATTAACTTATTTAATATTGCTAATAACTTTTCAAATTAATTATTAACATTCTATTTTTTTCCATTAAGTTTATTGGTACATTTTAGGTACACAATACAGTTACATTCATCATTGGGATCTCGTACCTTTATATGATATATATTAGTTCTTATTTTTTCCCCATTCCACTGCCCTCTCTTCACCCCCTCCACCCTTCCCTATTTACAAAGACTTTATTTCCATTTTTTTTCCTTTTCTCGTATTTTTTCTTTTCCTTTCTTTTGTTTCCCCTACCCCAACACTTCCCCTATTCCTTTAGACCTTTTCTTCCTATTTCATAATATCAATTGTACATTTTGATCTTTATTTATACTTTTAGTTTTTCACACCAGAGAAACTATTTGGTACTTACACATGTGTGTTATATTTATTTCACTTAAGAGTATGGCCTCAATGTGATGCACTTAGATATAAATGTCTCTAATTTCTCATTCTTACGGCTGAGTAGTACTCCATTTTATTGAAAAACCACATCTTCTTTATCCAGTCTCAAGTCAATGGGCAATTGGGCTTTTTCCAAGTTTTGGCTATTAGAAACTGTGCAGTTATAAACATGGGTGAGCATATATTACTACATGATTCTTTAAATTATTTTGGGAAGATACCCAGCAGAGGAATAGCTGGCTCAAATGGGACTTCTAATCCTAGTTGTTTGAGGTATCTCCATATTGATTTCCACAGTGGTTGCACCAGTCTGCACTCCCACCAAAAATGAAGAAGGGTTTATTTCTCGCCACAGCCCTGCCAACATTTGTTCTTGGTTGATTTCTTGATAGTAGCCATTCTTTCTGGGGTGAGGTGGAATCTCAGTGTTGTTTTCCTCTGCATTGGTTGAGTGACCAGTGTTGTTGAACATTTTTTCATATGTTTATTTGCTGCTTTTACTTCTTTATCTGAGAAATGTCACTTCATTTCAGATGCTCATTTTTGAATTGGGTCTTTAAGTTTGGGGGGTCTGATTTTTTTTTAAGTTCTTTATATATTCAGGATAGCAGCTCTCTGAAGTACAGCTGCTAAAAAAATTTTCCCACATTTTAGGTTGTCTCTTAGCTCTGTTGGTGGTTTCTCTTGCAGTGCAGAAGCTTTCTAAAAAGATGAGATCCCAGTTGTTGATTCTTTGTGCTAGTTCCATGCTACTGAGGATTTGTTCATAAAGTTTATTCCTATGTCAATGTTTTCAAGAGTTCATTAGTGTTTCTTTTTTAATGTTTAGATCTTTAATCCACTTGGATTTTAGTTTAGTGCATGGTGAGTGATATAGGTCTAGTTTTAATCTTTGGCAGGTTGAAACCCAGTTTTTCCAACACTGTTTATTAAAAAGGACATTTTTCCTCCAGTGAGGATGGTTGGTTCCTTTGTCAAAGATGAGGTAGCTGAGTATGTCTGGAGTTGTTTCTGCATCTTCTAATCTATTGCACTAATCCTTGCATCTGTTTCTGTGCTAGTACCATGCTGTTTTCATCACAGTGGCTTTGTAGTATAGTTTCAAGTTGGGGATTGTGATAGCCCCTGCCATGTCTCTGTAATTCTATTTCATGAATAAGAAAACTAAAGACAAGGAATTTGGACACCCTACATAAAAATGTTTATTAAAATCAGTTCTACCAACCAGGTCTTTTAAAACTTGAGATTGTATGTTCTTTATTTTTTGCATGACACCTGAACTCTATTCAGCTCATCAAATAATTCCATTAAGCAACCCGATAAAGCTATTTACAGGTTCCTGGTAGGTCTGTGTAAATTTGATAGGAATGGAATGTGGAAATTACAAATTTCAAAATGACACAAAACTCCTGTGTAAACAAAAAGTTTAAAAGGACAAACAAAACACTGTATTTTTCTCCACCCATTCACAACCAAATATCCTCAACCTTTAATCCTTCTTTACTATTATCATTTCTACATTTTCCACACACTAGTGTTTTGTCTTTTCCTTCACTAATCCATTCAAAGTGCTCCAGTTTAGTTCCTAACACTCTCCTAATAGCCAAATAAAGTGAACGTCTCCATTTTTACCTAAAAGTCTTCTCTGGAGCATTTTCAGCCTTTTTCTTCTTCTTTTTTTAACCTTTTTCACAATCTATTTTTTTTGAATTCTTTTTTTCTTTTGTGTCAGCTCATGTATTTTCTAATTTTAGGACAAATTTTTTGAAACTTCTCAGATAGTTTCTCTTATTTTGTAAATCCAATCTGTCTTCTGAGCTACCAGTTCTAGCCTTCATTAGTTTAGTATACTTTTCTCTGTGATTTCTTCTAGGAAACACAAATCTGTACAAACTCCCACTCAGAAACTACATTTAAAATTTAGATCTACTTTTATTATACCACTTAAGACGCTACACTGACTTCATATAAACATTTTTTGTGCATCTTTTTACTCTCTGACTTCATTTTTCATGACCCTCCTGCTTATTCACTGTACTCCATCCAAATAATTTTGTACTTAACTGGCACCTGCCTGGAATGTTCTTCACCAAGGATCTGTGTGACTTCTTCTAATTTCAAGTCTTACCAAGGGCTAGCAGGTAAAAGCATTATTCTCTTTTGATAATTCCTAATTTCCTTAATCATACTTGCCACAGTTTTGTAATTTTCCACATTGTTTTTATATTCCATATTTTAATGGCTTCCTCATCTGCCAGAAATTACATACCATATGATCAAATATTTTGTTCTGTTTCTTGCTCTAGTTGTATTTAACACTTTGCTTGTTACACTCAACTAATTATTGAATAAATTAGTGAAAGGATATGTGAGTTTTTCACATAAACATCTAAATATTGTTTTTGTTGTATTATTTTCCAATGTGTCCCAAATCAGTCATACAGTATTGTGCTTTGTTCCTAGGCAGTGCCCCTAAGTAGTATCATTGACTTTTAGCCACTTTTTTTTAACCAATCCATCATCCCAGTTACAGTGGTATATGTTTTTAAAAAATGGATATTATTCTTTTAATTTCTCATAAAACATTGGACAATTATCATTTTGCATCAATTTCTTTGTCTTAACTTCATGCATAAATTCACTTCACAAACTCCTGAATTATTTCCACAGCATAAGCAGCACTAATTCGTGTTACTTGATTGTATTCTTTCTCATGGGTTTGAGATTTTCTCTTACAGCAAAGTTATATTTTCCTCCATTATCCAACTCAAATATATCCTATTAAGCATTTAAAATATTGTTTTTTTATGATAGATATTATCTCACTTCTTCAGGCATTGTTATCGTGCATTATTGTATTCAGAAGTATCAATTTTCAATTCTATTATTAACACAATAATAGTGTGCTAGTGTGATTTCTTGGTCTGTTAAAATATTAATGGAGACAGGAGTTTATACAAAGCTAGGGAAATTTGAGAGTGTGATGATCTAAAATTACATATTTAATTAAGGAAGGATAATCCACAAAAAACTGAAAGATAATAAAGTGTTAAAAATAACTGGTTAACAAACTGATCTGCCATCAGAATTTTACAATATATCGTGGGTATCTGGGAAAACAGTAGATGCAATAGAAGATAGATTAATATGACTATTTGCAAAATTAAATTCACGTGTTATTTTAACAATCCAATGAAGAAAAACCAATCATTAATGCTTTAGTAGGATCTATGCTACATTAGGGTGCTATATAGAACAGTAAGAAAGACTAACTTTCTGCAGTAAGTTTCCAGGTTAGCAGGGAAGTGACTCCTAATTGGAAGGTTGGAGATATGATGTATTTTGCCAGTTACAGGACAATGTAAGGAGGAAAAATTCCAGGAAAGACAAAAGGATGGGTTAGAACAGCTTTTATAGAGGTCTGGAGTAGAGGGTGGGTTATTGGCACAGAAACACATTAAGTAGTGTCAAATTAGAAGAATCAGTCAATAGCTTAGATACGTGAGAACGAGAATTCAGGTACAAAATATGAGCTCAGTCACTGAAATTGAACTACTAGATTCAATTCTGACCAGTAGCAAGAGTGATATCATAAAGTGCAAAAAAATATGAGCCTCTGGCAACTTAAATGCCTTCTGGAATACTTCTGAGAACAAACACACTGCAGGGAGTTATCAAGGGGCTCCCACAATGAAGAAAAAGATGAATGAAAATGTCAAGAAGTGCAAACCTATTTCCTTTTCCCTTTAGGCTGTGGGTTTCTCTGTGTTAGAAACAATGTTTTATTTAGGTTTACATACAGATTTAGAGCAACTGATTTTACATATTAAATGCCCAACAAATACCTATTGATATGACTAAAAAGAATTAGCTCCTCAGTTACTATTTTTATTTAATTTTACTTTGGGGACCTGATGCTGGGTTATCAAACACTATGACAGAAGCTGTAAAGGAAGCATATCACAAAGTAAGAAGGAAAAAGAAAAGAAAATACATAAACCACATATTTATTTTTCTTAATCTTATAGGATGTATCTTAAACCTTTATTTTATATTATATAATTGTACTGGGGCTGATCAGGCCCCCAATTATCTGACCAAGGGTACAATGGACAGATTTAAAAAGACAAGATCTTAATGGATAAATGGGGTACCCAGGACTGTCAAAGCTCTTATCTGGCTAAGACACTGTCTCCTGGAGCTGGCCACTATTTATTGAACATTCAGCTTCCAGAAGGGATAAGAGGTGGTGTAGGGAACAGTGAGGTGGAGAGCACAAACTCGAGTAGAGTCCTAGCAACAAGGGAATGAGACATTCTAGTAGTAACAGATTATTGATTAATGAGAAATTTGTTTTTTCCCATGGATTAATTTTTGCCTCTATAGGAGTTTTTGCCTCTGTAGGATTTTTGCCTCTATAGGAGTTTTCTATCAAGTCACGTTGCCTTTAGCTGCACTACTGTCTTGCCATGCAAGATGTCACAGCCGCCATGGATCATTGAGACCTCTGCTACAACCAGTGGTGTGGGGCGTTGCTCTGTTCCCACACACCAGATGCTCACTTATCAGGCAAGACATTGTGAGCTAATAGGCAGACTCAGACTTTTAATAGGAAAACCAAATTTATGAATTTGCAGCTCACTCAGAGTGGTCTCCATCATAACTGCAATCTAGCAAAAACTCCAGACTATATGAGGAAAAAATAAAAAAGAAAAAATATAAATCTGATATAATAATATAAATTGATATATGAGTTGTTAGTCATATGGGTTATTCTGTAATTGATATTTAAAACATAGGGTAAAGAATAATTGCATTTATTCAATTAACAAGTGGTAAATATTTAATGAGGTAATGAAATAGATCAACGTATTTTGGCATTCTGTTGTTATAGTGATTCATTAAAGTTTACTAATAAAAAATGATTTTAGCAAAATTTGTAGTTTAAAAATTTTAGAGATTCCTCTGAGTGTGAAAAATTATCAGCCTCAGAGTAGAAGACTTCTCAAAGTTTTCACTTCAAATAAGTTGTTTAAAAATAGTCATTCTGATTCTGACCTAAATTTATACTTTTATTTCCTATTATGTAGGAGGTTTTCTCTGTAATTGTGTGTGTGTGTGTGTCCCTAAGTCTCTGCTTTGTCTCAGCTGCTTCCTGTAATATCTATACTGTATTTTTTACAATGTGTCTTAAGCCAGGTACTCCCTTCCTTTTGAGAGTGACTTTAAACATGTTACACAGTGAAACATTGCGCTTTGGTAGGTTAATGTCAATACCTAACATTTTCATGTCAATAGCCATACAGGCTACATGATACTCTAACTGTAAGAAATTATATTAATATATTTAAGTTATTCAGGTAATAAATGGAATTATGTAACATAGTGGGGCAATGTGGGTTATTTCGTGGCATGTGAACTACACCAGACTACAGAAGACTAAGTAGAAATATGTTAGTTAGTATGACAAAATAACTAATTCACTTAACTATATCATAAAACTAGTTGAACTAATTAGATTACCAAGCCAATGACTGAATAAGATGTATAAAACCAACAAAAATACACAACTAACCATGATACTCCATGTTGGAACCAAAAGATAGAGTACAAGCTCTTGCGTTCAGCAAGCAAACAAATGCAAACATGCATCCAATGATAAAGGAATAAGCAGTTACATTTATTGACGACAACAGAAAGATATGTTTAGGGCAGGTCTGTGGGAAAAGACATAAAAATGAAACTGAAACAGAAAAGTGGTGTCAGAATTATAGGAAAATAAAACCACACAGATTAATCAGGCTTTCAGATTTTAAAAGATGTGCACCCAAGCCCAGATGCCCCTCAATGAGTCTCTGGATATGTTTGACAGTGTGTTGAGTCATCGCACAGGTTTTCAACAGGCATGCCTGTCCCAGAATCCACTCTGGTTAAATTAGATACCTAATATACAGTTGATATGTATGTACCTTTAACAGTGTTTGAGCAGGGAAAGGTTATTCACGGTCAGGCCATCTAGCATATGTGTGCTCATTACAGATTACTGGGATGGATGGATGCATGGAAGAATAGATGGACTTTTGCTTCTCTTAGAACAGTGGAAGAAAGAAGGATTGGCTCTGGGGTGCTTCCCAAATTCAGTTGTGTGGAGAGGGAGTGATCTCTAGCCCCACTTGTACCACTGTACTACATACATTTTCACATTTTGCCAATATCTGGTTATAGGGTATCAGCTGCTGTTGGTCATGTTGATTGTATCTACAGTTTTTTATTTATTTTATTTTATTTTATTTTATTTTATTTTATTTTTTCGTACCGGGGATCAAACTCGGGTGCTTCCACTTGCTCAGCAGGAGGCGAAACCACTGAGCTAAATCCCTGGCTACAGTTTTTTAAATTAATAATCTTTTGGCAAATATCTTTATACATATATTGTTCCTATTTTTAATATAATGACTTTCTTTTGACTTAAATTTATCCTTGAGACTTTGAAAATATTTGTCTCATTTTCTTCTAAAACACTTTTTTAAAAATATAGGAAAATACATTCTTTTATCCAACTTAGGATAAAAATGTTAGCAACGCTCAAGGTTAAAAAGAAAATATTATCATTATAAATTTTACAGTCAAGTTATTTCAGCCAGCAAGAAAGTATTTATTCTACATCATACATTAACAAGCTAAAGTTAAAGACATTTAGTATAAATATAATTTATTTTGCTAACTGGGATAAATATGACAAATAGTTGGTGTAGGAACATCCAGTGAAAAACAAAAACCTGTTTTTATTTACCTTTCTCTTCAGTAAGATAATAACTAGCAGACTATCATTTAATAACCTCTGTTGCTCAAAATAATATTTCTTGTCTATTATATCAGGAATCTTGGAGACGGGTAGAATCAATCATAACTTCTCTAGTAAGTAATCTTGTAAAGAAATATTATTAAAAACATATTAAATTACCTGTTAAATATCCATTATATGCTAAAATATTTTATTCATATATATATATATATATATGAAGTCATATATATAATTTCTCAAGTAGGAGAAACCATTCAATATTTAAAATTGTAGGCCAAATAGATGATAGATACACTTGCAGTAGGGAGTTCTTTTTTAAATGGATGATGGAACAAGAGATCGAGAGAGGGGAAAATAGGGGTGGGAAAAGGTATGGGTTAAAAGCAATTGAAGGGGAAAAATAATGAAAATAGAGCTTTTGTAAATGAAAAAGGGACCAAGATTGGAAAAGTAGGGAGGGAGGGGAAAGGAAGGAATTAAAGAGAGAGAGAGAGAGAAAAAAAGATTAAAATGTGGTATGTATATGTCCTGACTCTCCACAACATTTTTAATCATTCTGTAGTGGAAACATGTACTAATTTAAAAAATTTAATTCAATAAAACAAATGTTTGTGCCTATACACCAATGATGAAGTCAATTTAGAAGAGTCTAAATGAAAACAAATTCATATTTTTTTTCTGAATCTAAAAGCAAAATGCTCTCTTTTTTTATTTTATCATTTCAGGATGTTTGTAAAAAAATAAAAAAGAAATAATGGTCTACAGAATGAAGTGGTCATTTTCTAGTGTATCACTTGTCAGAAAACAGAATAAAATCACTTCAAATGATTCATTTCCACCAAAGAAGTTGAAATGGCGATAGTGAAAAATCCTCAGAATGGAGACAGACAGGTTTAAGAGCAAACAATAGGCAAAATGAAATAAAAAAGCAGCATAAAGAGTACACAGTAATTTATTTAGGTAATTAGAAGGAAAATTTCATTCCACTGAGTGCTATAATTATTTTGAGGTCAGTAACTAAATTTTGTAATTAAACACACTTTATTCAGTACATAAATAATCATGCCTTTATTCTTCAATCTATTTGGCATCAGAAAACTATTTAGTAAAATTAAAGCAGATGTTCAAATGGGGGCTTTTTTTCCTTCAATTTGAAAATAAATTCCTTAAAATTTGCAAACTTCAGTAATTTGGAGTTTAGGATCTAGCATCATGTATTTACCAAGTAGGTGGCATTGATGTATTGAAACTATTTGCTGAATAGAAATAAGATTGTATATCTTCTGTAAACACATTTCATTTGCTATGTTGATGTCCTTCTTATGTTTTCTGAGTCTTATATACTTTCACCATTTTACCTAAACTATGTCACTCTGAAATATTTTGAATTCCAAAATCCTGAAACATCTGGGAAATAAAGTTAACAAGATTATATTCCATTCACTATCATCAAAGTAGACACCACTCTTCTGACATTATAGAAAACTGCCTTATTAATATTTTTATGTGAATGTAAGAAAATGTGTGTCTAATCCTTTTCAATATCGTACCTTTTACAATTAAAGATTACTTTTAATCTACATTCATTTCCTCATAGATATTTATAAAGTCATTTCGTTCATTAAAAGGATTCTAACCTCGAAAACCAAAGAGGATTGAGAAAATCTCTCATATATGGATACAGAACTATTTGAAATACCTGAAACACTATAAAGAAGATTATAGGATTAGTAACATAACTTTTTCTAAATATTGGAAAGAACAAGTCTTTCATATAGAATTGGGACATTTAAAATGCAGCACTCTTTACAATTTCAGTGAGTAACCTCACAAATAATCTTACTTGCTCATTCTTTCAACAGATACCTATTATTCAGTGGGAATAACACTGAAATGCTCTTCTTGCTTTCAAAAATGTGTAGCATCTCATGTAGAAGATATATAAGAAAACTAGTGATGAGTCTAAATTCATTACTGCCAGAATCCTAACTCCTTCCCCAGGCTTAGTTTGAAGGTATTCTATATGTATGTCCAATTAATTTAATATGTATTCCTTCACTTACTTGTTCATTTACTACACAGATTTTTTGGGGGTTGTTGAGTTGAATCTGTTCTTAATATTCAACACCTTTTCAAGGCACTAGGAGCCAATTGGTATCTATACATTTTCATTTAAATTTAATTACTATTTTCAAAGATCATGAACAAAATACTATGGAAGACAAATAAAAGCCTGACATGCCAGGAAAGCCAATATACTACTTAGGGTCTGATCACTCTTGAACTAGAATACACTCACAAGGAATGTGTGCTATTGTTTGAGCTGAGAATGTCTCTGAAAAATGTCATGTGTTCAGAGGTGAGATTTGCAAACAATTGGATCATAGGGGCACTGTAGTCACCAGTGAATTAATTTATCCATAATTTCAAACACAAATGTGCTGTTAGGAGATGAGGTGGTCAGTAGTGCTGGGTCACTGGGGGCATGACCTGGAAGGGTGACTGCCATAACACAAGCAACTCTCCCCTCTCAGACCCTTCTACATGCCCTTTTACCGTGGAGTCAGCTGACTGTAGACTGAATTGTCTAACAAAATTGATCCAAAAAAAGCTTTCCTCTTTTGAGTCAGGTATTGTGTGTCAGTGAAGAGAGTGACTACAACAGGTTTTGGTACCAGAAGAGGAGGGTCATTGTTAAAACTGTACTTGGCTACAGGGAAGCCTGTGGAACTAGTTAGTAGGAGGAGCTTGATGATGACCAGTAAAGAACCCCTAGCATGCTGTAAATCCAGCTTAATTGGAGATTCTGGCCTATGATCAGAAGACTGGAATGCTGGCAGAAATGCAACAGTAAAGGCCAGGGTCAGGAAGTTTCAATTGGGAGTAAGAATTTCATTAGCAGTTGAACTTGAAACTATGTATATTATTTGACTGCATTTTGCCTATGTCCTGATACTTCCCAGGCACTCATGAGGCTGCTCCAGTCATGAGCCAAGTATTACTTTATGTACTAAGCTTGTGGTCTCACAACATTGAGGAATGATGTTGACAACCTGAGGAGATGATTGGGAGAGTTTTGTTGGACCAGAGAAGAGTAGCTTCTGCATTTCCAGAAGGGTTCTCCAGTGGGTGGCCATATGGCCTTAACCTTAACCTCCAACAGCCTTAGTGCCCACCACAGGAGGACTGGATCCTCTTTAGAACTCCTACCAGAAGCCATGCATGGTTTCAAGTGGTATTTGGAACTGAAAAGTTTGCATGCCTTCTAGCCCAGGGAGAAATGACCTCCTAACTGATAATAAATCAATTTCCCCAAGCTTCTGCAGCCCATCTACAACTCTTTAACTGATACTTTGCATTAAATTCCATTATATTTGGAAATTCAAAAGTGATTTCTCCATTCACACTTAACACGGATTGATGGAATTGCCAAGAAATAAATTATTGTATTAAATATATTAATTATCTGAATAGTATAAACCAAAGATTACTTTTTAACTTAGTAATTGAATAATCACCAAAATAATCTCATCTATATTCAAATTTTTATGTTAGTTTAACTAAACTAAATATAGATGAGTGAACAGACCTCCCCTTACAAGTTGAGCCATCATAATTGCAACCTTTTAAAAAATGTCTAATGAGTCCCATAAGATAACATACTCATCCAAATTTAATGAAAGGTGACCCACTTTTTAAATGTACTACTTTCTCTGAAATTATGATAACTAATCTATTTGTCATCACTTTTCTAAGGATTTCACCAATTTTGTAGGATTTGATAGTTCTAAGTTTAATTCATTTAAGATTTTATTGTATTAACATATTAACTAGAGAAGAAATGAATTATGCAATATCTCAAAAGAACTATTTAAAGCACTGAGATTAGGATGATATTGGTTAAAAGGTACTAAATTTCCACTTGCCAGAAGTAGTACATTCTAGAGATCTATTATACAACTTGGTGACTTTAGTTACTAACAATGTATTGTGCATCTGAAAATTGCCAGGAGTAGCTTTTGTGTTTTCGTGGAATGAAAACATCACTATGTGATGCGGTGCAATTATTAGTTTGATGTAGTTATTCCACCATGTATACATATACTATACATCATATAACAATCCAAAAATAAGTGCAAGTTTTGTTCATTATTTATGAAGTAAATAAAATTTATTTTACAGAATTGGTGTAGAGAACTTAGTTATAGGTATAATCTTCCATATGAGTAAACTCCTACAAAGAAAACTGTATTCTGTGGTTTCACTCTGCCCTATTCACCTCAGCCAGCTTTCCAGTAAAACATAATTGTGTTAGCTATTTATTGCTGAGTTCTAAATTAGTCCCAAAGAAAATTTTACTATATTTCATGTTTTTAAAGACCAAGAATCTTGGAGTGGCTTACTTAGGTGGATCTGATAATATGACCTATCATTTTGGTTCCTGGTTGAACTTCATATACCTGAAAATGTGGATGAAGCTCACTTTCCTTTTCCAAGGTTATCCCTATGGCTGTTGAAGGGAAGATTCAGTTCCTTTCCTCTCTTTCCATCTCTATCAATCTTCCTAGAATATGGCTTCCCTTATTTTCAGAAAAATGAGATAAAGAGATTATGTGCTGAAGCAGTCATATTTTTATAATGGTAGATTCTGCAAGGTAAAACTTGAAGTTTGTTTTTTATTTTTGTAAATAATCTATCACTAGAAGTCAAATACCATTATTTCTGCCTTTTGTTATTGGCAATATGAAACAATAGTACAATGTTGGAAACTACAATAGTGTCAGTTCCCGGAAACAGGGAACAATGTGAGTCATAAAGGAGGTTGGCTTCAACAATAGCCTTTACTTAGCATGGAAAAATGAAAATGAAGCAACCATGTCTTTGGAAAATGGGACATAGTGAAACACATACTTTTGGAAACAAATGAATATTTATGCATAAATTTGTTACCACATTTTCATCTTTAGCATCATGTTTACTTCGGATAAATGGAGCATTACAAATTAGTGTAACCATTATGGAAATCAGTATGGAGATTTCTCAAAGAACGGAAATTAGAAATTCTATACAACCCAGCTATTCCTCCACTAGGTATCTTCCCCCAGGAGCTTAAGACATCATACTACAGTGATACATTGATACAATGATAGGATACCACTGTTTACAGCAGCATAGTTTGTAATATCTAAATCCTTGAAACATACTCTATACATATCAATAGATGATTGGGTAAAGAAATGTGATATATTTTTATCATTAATTTAGGTTATTGGTACAATTTAGATACATAGTGATTGGATTCAGCATATAAAATTTGTACCTGTATATAGTATATCTTGATCTTATTTTTTCCCATTCCCCACCCCTCCCATCTACCCATCTTTCCCTTCTTATTTATAAGAGCTTTGTTTCCAATTTATCTTTTCTCATTTTTTTCTTTTCTCTTCCTTCAGTTTCCTCTCCCCCTCCCTTATATCCTTTTCCATTCGAATATTTTCTTCCTATTTCACAATATCTATTACACATTTTGGCCCGTATTTACACTTCCACTCTCTCACACCAGAGAAACAATGTGATATTTACACGTTTGTTTTATTTTTTTCACTTAAAAGTATCTTCCCTAGGTGCTATAGCTATAAATGTTATAGCTACAAAAGTTTCAAGCATATCATTCATATGGTTAACTAGTATTCAATTGCATAAAAAAATCTTCTTTATCCATTCAAAGGTTGATGGGCATTTGGGTTGTTTCTAAGATTTAGCTATTACAAACTGTGCTGCTATAAACATTGGTGTGCATATATCACTAATGTATGATGCTTTTAATTCTTTTGGGAAGATATTGAGAAGGTGAATAGCTAGGCAAATGGAACCTCTACTCTTAGTTTTTGAGAAATTTCCACACTGATTTCCACAGAGATTGCACCAGTCCACACTCCCACCAACAGTGGAGAGTTCCTTTTTCCCCACAGCTCCTGCAGAATTTGCTATTGGTTACTTGATAGCAGCTATTCATTCTGAGTTGGAATCTCAGCATTGTTTTGATTTGCATCTCTCTTTCCTATTCCCCTGCCTTCCCTCAGCCCCCCCAACCCGCCCTACTTACCTAGACTTTGTTTCCATTTTTTTTTTCATTTTATCATATAAATTTCATTCTCTTTTTCCTTTCCCCTACCCTTCCCACTTTCTCTTCCCCTTGGCCACATTTCTTCCTAGTTCACATTATCTATTATAACTTTTAGTCCTTATTTACACTTTCAGTTTCTCACACTAGAGAAACTATTTGGTATTTACACATGTATGTCCTACTTCACTTAGGAGTATGGCCTCAATATGCATCCATTTAGCTATAAATGTCTCTAGTTTCTCATTCTTTATGGTTGAGTAGTACTCCATTTTATTAAAAAACCACATTTTCTCTATCCAGTCTCCAGTTGATGGGCAATTGGGCATCTTCTAAGTTTTAGCTATTACAAATTGTGCTGGTATGAACATGGGTGCATGTATATCACTATGGTATGATCTTTTAATTCTTTGGGGAAGATACCCAGCAGGGGAATAGCTGGGTCAAATGGGGCTTCAAGTCCTAGTTCTACTGATTTCCACAGTGGTGGCACCAGTCAACACTCCCACCAGCTATAGAGCAGGGTTCCTCTTTACCCACACCCATGGCAGCATTTGTTATTGCTTGATTTCATGATAGCAGCCATTCTTTCTGGGGTGAAGTGGAATCTCAGCATTGTTTCCATTTTCATCTCTCAAATGACCAGTGATGTTGAGTAATTTTTCAAATATTTATTTACCCTTTGTATTTCTTCATATGAGTTGTGTGTATTCATTTCAGAAACCCATTTTTTAATTGGGTCTTTAAATTTGAAGGGGTGATTATTTTTAGTTCTTTATATATTCTAGATATTACCCTTTTGTCTGAGAAACAGCTGGAAAAAATTATTATCTCTCTGTTGGTTGTCTCTTTACTCTTTTGGTGGTTTCTTTTGCTCTGCAAAAGCTTTATTATAAGATGAGACCTCAGATGTTGATTACTTGTAACATTTCGCATGTGATCGGGTTTTTGTTCAGAAAGCCTTTGGCTACACCTGTATTTTCAAGAGTTTCATTTATTATCTCTTCCAGCAGATTTAGTGTTTCTATTTTAATATTTAGATTTTTGATCCATTTTGACCTTAGATGCTTATATGGTGAGAGACACAGGTTTAGTTATAGTCTTCAGCATGTAGAAAGCCAGTTCTTCCAACATCATTTATTAAAGAAGTTATCTTTCTTTGCAGGTATTTGCCCCTTTTGTTGAAGTTAAGGTGGCTAAAGGTGTCTAGAGTTGTTTCTGCATCTTCTAATCTGCTCCACTGATCCCCCCCCTCCCCGCTTTTTTTGCCAGTACCATGCTTTTTTATCACAGTAGCTCTGTAGTATAACTTCAGGTCAGGGATTGTGATGTTCCCTGTCTTTCCTTTGTTGCCCAGAATTGTTTTTGCTATCCTAGGTCTCTTGTGGTTCCAAATGAATTTTAGGAATGTTTTCTCTAGTTTGGTGAGGTATGTTATTATTATTTTGATTGGGATTGCTTTAAATCTGTATAACAATTTGGGAAATATGGTCATTTTTGCTCTGTTGGTTCTTCCTACACACAAGTAGGTGATATATTTCCATTTTCTGATATTCTCTGCAATCTCCTTTTTCAGAGTACTACAGTTTTCAATCTAAAGATCTTTTACATCTTTTGGTAGATTGATTCCTATGTATTTCATTTTTTGATGCAATTTTGAGAGGCGTGGTTTCCCTAATTTCTCTCTCAGCAATTTTGTTATTTTTGTACAGGAATGTTATTGACTTCTGAGAGTTAACTTTGTATCCAGCTACATGACTGAATTTGGTTATTAAATCTAGAAGTCTTTTGGTGGATTTTTTTGTGGTCTTTTATGTGGAGAACTATGTCATCTGCAAATAATAATAATTTAATTTCTTCCTTTCCTATCTTTATTAATTTCATTCTCTTGTCTAATTACTCTGGCTAATGTTCTCAGAACTATGTTTAATAGGAGTGGTATTAGTGGATATCCTTGTCTTGTTCCTGATTTTAGAGTGAAAGATTAGTTTTTGACCATTTAGCAAGATGTTATTTGTTTGTCATGGATGTCTTTTATCGAGTTGAGATAAAGAACCATCCGTTCCAATTTTCTGTAGGATTTTTATTATCAATGTGTGGTGGACTTTGTCAAATGCTTTTTCTACATCTATTGAGGTGATCATGTGATTTTTGTCCTTGGCTCTGTTAATATAACATATTACATTTATTGATTTGTGTGTTTTGAACCATCCCTACATCCCTGGGATGAATCCTACTTGGTTGTGATGTGTAATTTTCTTGATGATTTCCTGCATTAATTTTGCCAGTATCATATTGAGGATTTTTGCATCTATGTTCATTAGGAAGACTGGCCTGTACTTCTCTTCTTTGTTTGGATCTTTCTCTGATTTTTGTATCAGTGTAATACTTGCTTCTTGGAATAATTTTGAGAATACTACTTGCCGTTCAATTTCATTAAAGTGTTTCATTAAAGTGTTTGAGGAGAAGTGACATTAGATCTTCTCTGAATTGCTTGTGGAAATCAATAGTCAATCCATCAGGACCTGAGCTTTTCTTTGTTGGTAGGGTTTTAATTACCTTTTCAATTTCATGGGTTGATATTGGGTTGTTCAGAATTTTTAGGTCTTCTTCGTTCAACTTTGGTAATTCCTATGTATGTAGGAATCTGTCCATTTCTTCTGTATTTTCTATCATATTAGAATAAATTTTCTTGAAATAGATGCTGATGATGTTCTGGATTTTGCAGGGTCCATTGTGATTTCACCCTTTTAATTCCTAATTGCATGGATTTGCGTCTTTTTTTTCCTTCTTTTGAGAAGGTTGTATAAGGCTTTGTCAATTTTATTTAATCTTTCAAAGAACACATTCTTCAATTCATTGACTCTTTGTATGGTTTTCTTAGACCTAATTGCAATAATTTCTCCTCTACTCTTTATACTTCCTCCATCCTTTGAGCATTGGTCCTGACTTGTTCTTCTTTTTCTAGAAGTTTGAGGATCAACTTTAGGTTGTTTATTTGATGTCTGTTTACCTGATGTGAGTGTTCAGCACCACTAAATATTTCCCTGATAGGGCAGCTTTGATTGTGACACAAAATTTCCAGTATATTGTACTGATACTATTGTTTAATTGTAGAAACTATATAATTTCTTTTTTACTTTCATCTATAACTCATTGGTTGTTGAGGAGAGTGCTTTTAATTTCTGTTTGTTTATGAAGTTTTTGTGGTTTCTTTTGTCATTAATTTCCAATTTCATGATAATAGGCATGAGATAATTTCAATTTCTTTGCACTTACTTAAGCTTGTTCTATGGGCTAGTATGTGATCTATTTTGGAGAATATCCTGTGCACAGCTAAGAAGAATGTTTATTCTGATGCTGTAAGATGTAACAGTTTGAAAACATCTACTAGGTCAATTTGTTCACAGGTTTGGTTCAGTTCTAATACTTCTTTCTTGATTTTTTGTCTACTTGATCTGTATATTTGTGACCGTGGGGTATTGAGGTGCCCCATTACAACTGCTCTAGTGATTATTTGATATTTCATGTCTGTTAATATTTGTTCTATAAAGTTTAATGTGCCTTATTTGGTGTATATATATTTATGGTTGTTATCTCTGCTTCTTGAAGTTTTCCATTATCAAGAATGTAATGACCTTCTTTGTCTCTTTTGATCAATCTTGGCTTGAAGTTCACTTTGTCTGCAAATAGAATAGCTACCCCTGATTTTTTTCATATTCCTGTTGCATGAAGTATTATTTTCATCCTTTGATCTTCAGTCTATGAATTCCTTTTTGAGATAAATGTGTTTCCTATATGCAGCAAAATGTTGGATATTGTTTCTTAATCCATTCTGCCAGTTTGTTTCTTTTGATTGCTGAATTAAGACCATTTACATCAATGATTATTACTAATATGTATTGGCTTACCCTTGTCATACTATTTTGTTTTTGTTGGTTTCCTGTCTTTCCCCTCAGTTTAATTGCTTGCCTTCCCTGGTGGCTTCTTTCTATTGTCATTCTTGGAATTGTAATCTTGCTATCTCTCTCTAAAATATCCTTCAGAACATTTTATAGAGCTGATTTGGTGGTCATGAATTTCTTCAGTTCTTCTTTGTCAGCTAAAGATCTTATTTCTCCACTCATTCTGAAAGATAGTTGTGCAGGGTACATTAATCTAGGTTGGAGGTTATTTTCTTTCAGGACTTGAATTAGTTCACTCCAACCTCTTCTCCACTTAGGGGTTTGTGTTGAGAAGTCTGTTGTGATTCTAATGGGCTTTCTTTTATAGGTGATTTGTTTCTTTTTTTCTAACAGATTTCAATGTTCTGTTCCTGTGGTGAATTTCTTGGATCTTGATTACTACATGCATTGGTGCAGATTTATTTTAGTCATGGCTGATTGAAGCTGTATATGTCTCACTTATCTATATGGCCGATTCTTTTTCCATGCTTGAGAAGTTTTCAGCCATTATATCTGTAAATAGGTTAATTTTGTCCTTTGTGCTGACTCCTGCTTTTTCATTGACTCTGATCAACCTTATGTTGTTCTTTTTTGCATCATCTTGCAGTTCTTGGATGGTTTTCTCATGGTCCTGGCTATTTTTAAGAGATCTTTTTTTTTGTGATTGCTAACAGCAATCTTGTACTAGTCTTATGTGTTTTTTTTCAGTTTTATTCATTCAGCTTTGCAAACTTTCAATGGAATTTTAAATTTCTTTAGTATCTGTTTGAATGTGTTTCGTGTATTCCATTTCTTTCCTATGTTGGGCATTTCTGATTTCCATTATTTTCCTAAGCTCTTCTACTTTTTTTTAATCTATGTCTTCTAAATTTGCTGAGCAGGTCTTTTATTATGATTGTCAACTAATTTTAACCTGATTATTTGTTCTGTAATTTTGTCTATATCCTCATTCATCTGTTTATTTACTTCTACTGCTATCATTCCAGAAAATTCCAGTGGGTGCCTTCTGATTTTCACTAATTGTCCCCTGGATTTGTCCTGGGTGGGCTAGAAGTCTGAAGTTGTATTTTGCTTCTGTGTCTTGTCATTTTCTATTTTTAAAATTGTAATTTGTTTTCTGTGTTGATGCATGTAAGTTTCTTACATTAGGTAGATTTATTACTAGTATGGAGTCTTTCCTAGGAAATGTCTATTCCTCAGAGATGTGTTCTAGTGTAGCTAGCTCTTGGTATTTTGTGGTAATGGAAATAAAAACATAGAAAGAGAAAACAGAAACAGTTTTACAATGATGGAACAGAAAAGAGAAGATTTTTACCTTTTGTCTTTTCATAAAGAGGCAGTCTGTTCTTTTCTTGAATTGTGTTCTTTTCTTCACATTTCAGAGGAACCAATTATGTCTTGCAGTTCTGGAAAAAATTTATTTTTATTTAGTATCCAAGTTAGGAAGCTTACCAAGTCCAAGCCATATCCTCTATGAGGACATGTATCATATTTTCTCTGATCTGTATATTTGTAGTAGGGTGTGGGGTCAATACTTTCTCTTTTATAACCTGCCAGCATTTCCTTATTATCTCAGATACACACTGAAGCTTCCCACAATGTCAGTGACACTGGGCATCAAAACATGGACTGATTCAGTAAGGCATGGATCCCCAAAACATGGTTATATATAGGACTTGATCTGAAGAGTAAATTAACACAGCAAGAT
Source organism: Heterocephalus glaber (assembly GCF_000247695.1). The sequence continues at coordinate 30,549,366 of NW_004624748.1, read as the reverse complement.
TCATTTGTTAATGGTATCTGTCATCAGTGTCTCAGGAGCTTCTGCGATATCTTCTCCAAATTCATAGAAAGTCTCATCTTCTTTCTTTACATTGTGTTCTTTTAGCTACACTCTAGTATCTGAGTAGTTCATCCATTTGAAAGACAGTTTTGCGGGCTTAAAGTTTGGTTAAGGTCATACACTATGCTTGCTGCCAGATACTTTAAAATTCTTCCTCTTTCTTCTGCACACTGTTATAGCCCCTGGTGGCATTGGCTTGCCCAGAGTGTGGTGATTGAGGGGAGACAGCTAGTGTGGAGGCTACTGTGTTCCCTGGGACGCACCACCATGAGCAGCATTTTAGCAAAGATTGCAGAGATTGAAGCGAGATGGCACGGACTCAAAAGAACAAGGCCATGGCACATCACCTAGGGCTGCTTAAGGCTTGGCTTGCTAAGGTTCATAGAGAGTACATTACACCAAAAGGTGGTGGTGGTGGGCCAGGAGAAGGTTTTGATGTGGCCAAGACAGGTGATGCTTGAATTGTGTTTGTGGGCTTTCCATCTGTGGGGAAGTCAACACTGCTGAGTAACCTGGCAGGAGTATATTCTGAGGTGGCAGCCTATGAGTTCACTACTCAGACTACTGTGCCTGGTGTCATCAGATACAAAGGTGCCAAGATCCAGCTCCTAGATCTCCCAGGTATCATTGAAGGTGCCAAGGATGGGAAAGGTAGAGGTCGTCAAGTCATTGCAGTGGCTCATACATGTGATTTGATCCTGATCGTTCTGGATGTCCTGAAAGCCTTGGGACACAAGAAGATAATTGAAAATGAGCTGGAAGGCTTTGGCATTCACTTGAATAGCAAACCTCCTAACATCGGCTTTAAGAAGAAAGACAAGGGAGGCATTAATCTCACAGCCACTTGCCCCCAGAGTGAGCTGGGTCCTGAAACTGTGAAGAACTTTCTGGCTGAATACAAAACTCATAATGCCGATGTAACTTTGCACGATGATGCCACAGCTGATGACTTCATTGATGTGGTGGAAGGAAACAGAGTGTATATCCCTTGTATCTATGTATTAAACAAGATTGACCAGACCTCTATTGAGGAATTGGACATCATCTATAAGGTGCCACACTGTGTACCCATCTCTGCCCATCACTGCTGGAATTTTGATGACTTGTTGGAAAAGATCTGGGACTATCTGAATCTAGAGAGAATCTACACCAAACCCAAAGGCCAATTACCAGATTACACATCTCCCATGGTGCTGCCTTACTCCAGGAACACTGTGGAGGATTTCTGAATGAAGATTCACAAAAATCTTATCAAAGAATTTAAATATGCTCTGGTCTGGGGTCTCTCTGTGAAGCACAATCCTCAGGAAGTGGGTAAAGACCATATGTTGGAGGACAAGGATGTCATTTAGATTGTGAAGAAATGAAACCCTCCCCCTCCCCCATCTACCTGGCCAACCACAGTGGCTTTTCCCATGACTAAGCACCCTACTTTTTTGCAGGCACTGAATCAGGATAGAGGGGTGGGAAATGGAGGCACCCAAACTGGAACTTCACTTTATTTTACTGTGGTGTCACCTTCTATGTTGAACCACATAAAAGACCTAGTAGGCCTGTTCACTATGTGCAATTCATGTGTCCTTGTCAGATTTGTTTTGGGATGGGCTGAATGAACAATGTACAGTGAAGCAATTGCAGAAAGAGTACTTTGTAGCTTGGTCTTCAGTGTGAAATGGATAAAAATGTAACATATAACATCTTATTTGATTATTTGTGATGGGAGACCCTTCCAACTGCATGTGGCTTTCAGTCCTTTTAGATGATCTGTTTCACATGATACTGGAAAGAGGAGGACTTGATGTACATTATTATTCCCTACAAGGCTTCCATTTTGGGAGATGATATAGTATAGCAATTGAGTAAATAACTGTGAACAGGAAGATTGGGGTTTGAATGGGCAGATCTATCTCTGATAAGCTGTGGAACCCTGAACAAGTTATACCATCCTTATGATCCTCTGTTTCTTCATGTAACATGGGGATATTAATAGCACCTTCCAAAGTGATAACTGTTACTACTAAGGGAGTCCATCATTTGTAAACTGCTTAGCATAATAACTGACATAAATATTTAGGGCAAAAAAAAAATCAATAAACAGAAAAGATACATTATACATTTGCAGAAAGTTTGTTTTTGAGATTTTAAAATAGAATTTAAATAAAATTTGAACTGAAGATGTTTTATTGTCTGTAATAAACATAGCCCTTACTCAATTCTCTAATTATGGTATAAATATCTATATTTATTTTTCTTTGTTTCTCTACTTTAAACTAAATTTTAATTCACTCGGCTTTCATTTAAGAGATTAAATATCTTTATATCTCTATTTGTATTGTCTTATGTGACTTCAAAGAGTTTTGTTGTTCAATTTTGTAAGTTCCATTGAGAATACATTTTTTCACATTAGAGATATTTATGATAAATTAATGTTTTAAAATTCATGAAAATTTTTTAGTTTTGTGATTTACTTGAAAGGTAACTCACATAATGTGTTTGCAGAAAAAATTGAAACATTCTTATCAAATGAGTAAACTTTTAGAAATTTCATGTCTTCTTAAAAGTCCTATATTCTCTTTTTTTCGGGGGGTGTGTGCAAGATTCAATATATAGTTATTGGTAGTAACTGGATTAAGTTTGGGCTTCCAATCTTATCTATATTTTCTGATTTTCTGTGTGCAGTTATCTTGTGGAGGTATGTTTAAATCAAACATTTATAATTGTAGTTTGTCGTCTGTTTTTAGTGATTTTATTAGTTTTATTTGTTAAGCAGAGGTGGCATATATATATATATATATATTTCTGGTTTTGTTCTTTGGATTTTTCTTAGATTCTTTTATTATTTCAAACTATCATACTCTTTAATTAATGTTTTAGCAATTAAATTGATATTGACACATTCTTCTGATAAAAAGTCTCTTAGAGGAGTATATACCATTTCTTTATGTACCTTAATAATGTTCATTTTTCATGCTGAGTCAAATTTCTCTTTAATATTATCAATAAATTATTTTCTAAGATATACATTCAACTACTATTAAGATATATTGCATTATGGAGATGGCAAAAGATTGAGATAAGGGAGGAAAAAAAACCCTTTCTAATATATACAAGAACATATTCCCACTGAAATAGGAATGATGCAGTTAGCCATTGAAGTTCTTGGTTCTAGAACTGGTACAGTGATATCTGGTATTTATAACTTTTGTATTCTCTTCTTTATTCTATATTCCTTTGGTCATAAGCAAGATTGTCAGGTGTTCATGGTATTTTGTTTGGTGGGTTGACTCAGACTTTGGATCTATAGAGTTTCAGGTGCAAGTAATTTAAAGATTAGACTTTAAGAGTAACAGATTTATGAATTTTCTTTACTGTATTTCCAATAAATCAGTCTTACAAGTCCAGGAAATATTTTACCTCCTGAGAGAATCCAGCAAATTATCAAGACAACAAAAAAAGAGCATCTATGTCACATACATATATATTTTTTTACCTCAAATGACATTTTCATATAAATATTGCTTTCTTCAGATATAATACAGTGTTCATTTGTAGGTCTCATGACATGTAGAAAGTATAATATAACCTTGGCATCTCTTTTATGTCTCTACTAATTTGAGTGATAAAACCCCAAAGCAAATTGTCATCTACCATTTAGGCTTAAGCAGGAGCAAGGCAAGAACTATTGGGCAGTTTCACAGGTACATGTTACTCACCATTTGAAAGTTTCACTTATAAACACCCACACTCATGTCTAATCAAATTATAAAATCTGTCATTTTTTTCAGAGTTGAAACTGAATTTTGCGCATAGCAGGGATTAACATATACATTTTCTGTGCTCACTTCTATGGAAGTAAAGAAAGAAGAAAATCATGGAGGCTATGGAATTCTGAGGAGATATTTCTTCTAAAAAAGTAGATTCAATTCTGTTTTTTCCTGGTATGTGCTACTTGTATTAAAATTATCTGTCAAATATTTTTCTTTGGAGGCAATTTGTTTTTTTCTCCTCTGTATAGCCTTCAAAATACTTCCTCTATTCTTGATGATTCATAGCTATTACATGTTTGACATATTTTATTTATTCATATTGGTACGGTATTTGACCTATATTATTTGGATTTCTCTAAGAAATCAATGATACTGATTTCTGCAATTCCACCATTTCTTCTTTACCTCAAGAAATATTCTTTAGTGTTGAGATTTCTCAATCTACACTAAATATCTATGAACAAAAACATTTTTTTAATCCCTTTTTATCCTTGGGAATAATCTTTGAAAATAGGACATTTTTACTGTATTTAGTGTTGTAAGAATTTAAAAAACTGGTAGCTATAAGATCCAGAGCAAAACAGTTTGGTATTCTTCACTCTTATTATTTTGAATTCCTAATAATCTGGTCAAAGATAATTATCTTGTTTTTCAGGAAGTTTATGACTCTTTGTTTCTCTTGTTAGTTTCTTGCTATTAAATGTTCAGAACGAAAAGAATGTATCAGTATGATTCTTATTCCATCATTGGAGCCAGAGTCCATGAAATCGTCTTACAATACATATTTATTATTCCTTTCTTTTAAAATACAATTCATATTTTTAATATTTTACTTGTTTTTTAAAAAAAAATTCCTTCCTTTGAAAATTTTTTCATTAAAGTGTAAGCTTTCAATTTTATATCTTAAATTTATATTTAGATCCATATTTCTTGTTTGGACTCATTTCTTACATTTTTGTGTAATAATTTTCTGTGCATGGAATGGTTGACATTAGAATACATTATATTTGATGAATGGTCAAATATTCTTTGAGTAGAAAAGAAAGCACAAACTGCCTGGGGTAAGTAGAAAAGATCTAAATGTTTAGGGTAATAAACATTCTATATAAACAAGAGCAGAGAAAAGAAAGTAAATCATAAATATTAAAAGAGCACTGTATCCCATGATCAAATCCTAACATTTCCTCTCTGATGATTTAAGCCCAAAGAAAAGACTTTTTAAAAACAAAAGAAATATTGTTTTAGACCACTAACTAATGACAGAATTACATAAACATAAATTTTTAAAGTATCAAATATAGAATGAAGAAGTAGAGCAAAACAAAAAAAGACCTGTGAAAAATTAATTACCAGGACAAGAATGTTCAAACATGATAATAGCATTAGGCAGGCAAAAGAGAAATGTGTGTCATCTTGGAGAAGAAAAGGAATATGCAAATATACTCTTCACTCAAGGGTCTGCATGCTAACAAGCACAACCTAGCAACCAGTCTCCAATATCCAAGTGCATTGTCTCCTTTGTCGTGGTAATGGCCTACATTGCACTGTTTTACTGAGATATAAATATGTAAATGGAGAAATTTCAGGCAATTATTTTAAAACATCACATAGGGGATTCCTTTTAAAGGTACTGTGTAAGATTGCTAAGGAATAGCTAACAGTGGTCCACATTCTACTTTTTGCCATTAAGAAAAAAATTATTTTCTGCAGTCTCTTGCATGCTTACTTTTCCATTGCATAGAGAGTGGAAAACACAAAGTTGCTCTATCTTTTTAGGAAATTCCACTGTCGACAGGGAGAAGGCAAAACAAACAAAATAAGTATATGTATGTATAATTGCCACATATCACACTGACTTAGATTGAAGATAAAAATTGCTACACTTGTTATATAAACTAGCAAAAAATATATTCTAGATTTCCTTGAAAAGAAAATACAAGAAATGAAATATAAGAAAATTTACAAGTATTTGTATTCACCATTTAGATTTGCCAAATACTTAACATAAATTATGAAGCAAAGTAAACATAGATGTCTATTTTCAAGGAGCTTACATTTGGGTAGGAGAGAAAATTAACAATAATCACAATGACTGTGTGTTACATGTGCAGTATGTAAAACATTGATAAAAGTTATGAAAAAGAAGTAGTGTATCCATGTTGTCAGTGCCAGCTGGGGGATGGTTTGCAATTCTAAGGAAGGTGACAACTAACATCATGACTGAGAAAATGGCATTTTGACAATGACTTAGATGAGAAGAGGAAGTTGGGCAATTAGATGTTTGAGCAGCAGGAATTATAAACAGAGGCAAAAACTGATACAAAGGTCTGAAGGAATATTTCTGGTGTGTTTGAGGAAAGACAGAAGACCGGCAGAGCTCTATGGAATGGATGAGCAGTGGGGTGCGAGATTAGAGATTACTTTAGAGATTAGAGATTATCTAATCTGAAAGTAGGTTCACAGAATGAAGAATCATTTTCTTTATCTATGCATGAGATACCACCCTAAAACTTTATAGACACTGACCACTCACCTGCTAACACCCTATTTAACATGAACTAGTATTAGTACTGATCATTTAATAGTGACCAGAGAACAGGCATGAAAACTGGGTGGAACCTACATTCACTTTCACCTTATTGACTACCAGAAGTGAAGGGATTTTGGCTGAGTGTCTTTTCACTATGATAGCCATCCATAATTGACTAAGCAACTACATTCTCTAGTCATGTTATTTTCTTCCAATCCCCTAGGCAGGCTCTATCAGAACTACTCTAGTAGCACAATATATCTATATATTACAATGCCTTGGCAGTTGCAGTCCTCTAAGTTTGCACTTAATAAAAGTGATCATTATAATCTCCACTCTATTTCATGAATTGTTTAATTTTTCCATTCAAACCAGATGATTCTCTTCTGTAACAATGAAAATATTTTGTATTTATACTAATATATTTATAAATATAATCATGACTGTAAAACTACTTCATATTTCTAGCTGTCCTTCTGGATTGTACCACAATATGGTACTATGTAAAATAGATGCATTTTTTTAGATAAAAGTACACATAGTCACTGTGACCTTGTAACTATAAATTGTTTGGTCTTCAAATGGCAAAACATAACCTTCATTGAGACGAAATAACCTACCAATTTCATAGCAAAAGTATTGGGAAATTTTACTGCATTTAAACTCCAGTGTCCTTTATATATACTTGTCAGAACATTTACAAACTGGCCACATACTCCATGGGCTAGGTATTTAATAGATACAGTTGATAAAAAAGACTGAAGTTTCAATTTCTTTCAATTCTGTTTCCATGGGAATACAGATGAGTGTTTATTCCATATGATTGATTTTGTTCTTTTTAGTACAATTTCTATGAAGAACAGACATTCAGAAATCATTGAATCATAAGTTAAAAAGAAAATGTTTTCACAACATAAGTAGAAAATTTAGTCAACTTTTTAAATAACTTATTCGAAAATGAATTTCCTTTTAAAAAAGTCATTTTAAGGATTCTGTTCATAGCTCTGAGGCCAGATAACAATCATTAGCATTTATTGACCTTTTGCAGTAGTAATTCAATCTTTGCGGGGAACAAAGTTGATAAATCACAGCTTAACACACTGAAATTTAGCATGGTTCCTTCCCCAAACTGCTTACTGGGAGGTAAATTTTAGAGGATTTAATGTAATAACTATGGCAAGTATTGCAAATAAAATGTGTTCAGAAAAGTTTTCCAGAAATTTAAGGGCATCATTTTTTATAGCTTTTCAATCCCAAAATTATCCTGAAAGAGTCCACTAAGTGAATTACTTATATTAATCTTACCTCCATTCAAAAATAACCAGAAAATTATCAAAATAATTTAAAAGAAATAAAACGTATAAGTTTATACTAGGGATGAGAATTTAAGAGTTCTTATCAATGGATGTGGAATTTTAAAATCTGGCTGATGTTAGTGTTATCTCATTTAACAAACATCCCACACCATGTTCTTTTTTTTTTTTTTTCCTTAAATTCTTTTATTGGTACATTTTAGATATACAATACATTTACATTTATCATTGGGTGCTTGCACCTGTACATGATGTACCTTGGTTCTTATTTCTTCCCCATTCCTGGTCCTCCCTTCACCCCCTCCACCTTTCCCTATTTACAAATACTTTATTTCCATTTTTTTCCTTTCTCATAATTTTTCCTTTCCCTGCTTACCTTTCCCCTTCCCATCTAACTTCTCCTACCCCTTTGGGCCTTTTCCTCCTATTTCAAATGATCAATTATTCATTTTAATCATTTTAATCCTTATTTGCACTTTCAGCTTCTCACACTAGAGAAACTACTCGGTATTTACACAAGTGTGTCCTATTTATTTCACTTAAGAGTATGGCCTCAATATGCATCCATTTAGCTATAAATGTCTCTAGTTTGTCCTCCTCTATGCCTGAGGCTAGAACACTAAAAAGTATTTTTTCTTTGCTTAAATTATTTTATTTGTACATTTTAGGTATACAATACATTTGCATTTATCATTGGGTGCTTGTACCTGTACATGATGCATCTTGGTTCTTATTTTTTCCCCATTACCTGTGCACCCTTTACCCCCTCCACCCTTCCCTATTTACATAGATTTTGTTTCCATTTTTTCTCTTTTCTCATAATTTTTCCTTTCCCTTCTTTCCATTTCCCTTCCCTTCCCATTTCCCCTACCCCTTTGGACCTTTTCTTATTTCAAATTATCAATTATTCATTTTAATCATCTTAATCCTTATTTAACTTTTAGTTTTTCACACCAGAGAAGCTATTCTGTATTTACACATGTGTGTCCCATTGATTTCACTTGAGTATGGCCTCGATATGCATCCATTTAGCTATAAATGTCTCTAGTTTGTCGTTCTTTATGGCTGAGTAGTACTCCATTTTATACTTTTTAGTTTTATCAAGAAATCAACTAAAAAGTACATTTTTAAGGTTTCACTTAACCTTATAAATTTTATTAATAAGGTATAATTACAGTAAATCTAAATTTGGAACTGAGACGAATAGAAGAAAAGGGGTAAAACTGTATATTTACTTTGCAGATTGAACCAGATGGGATAAGATTCGAAGAGAGCTTTCTAGTTAAGCCAAAAAATGTTCTCATTATAGAAGACTGACTGTCTTAGTTCATTTATGATGCTACAATATGGTATCTGAGACCTTGTGCTGTACAAGCAGAAATTCATTTATTTCATTCAGCTCTGGACTCTGGGAAGTTCAAGGCCAAGATATTACCCCTCACTGTCTGGTGAGGACCTTCTTTCTGTATCTTGTGACAAAACTGTAAGAGCAAGAAAGGACCTAGCTTATTCCCTCCAACATTTTCATAAGGTCACTAATCCCATTCATGAGGGCTCTTCCCTTATAACCGAATCACTTCTTAAGGCCCCATCTCTTAAGACTATCATATTAGGGTTCAGTTTCTAACATGAATTCTAGAGCGAGAACAAACATTTAAACCATAGCAGAGATATGGACTTGAAAACACTGTCAGAAATATCTAAAATTTTTTTGCCAATTATCAACTTTGAAACTTTTGATTGTGACAAGGACCAGATTCTAAGGAAGCTCATTTTTATACTGTGGCTTTAGAAATCAGAGAAGTCAGACAAAGTTAATTTTCAACTCCCTCAATAATTCAGTAAGCTATCTAACACTATGAGAGAAATTCTCCATCATTATAAAACCTGCAATGGATTTTGTTCTCACTTGTATTCTGTCTAATAAAATAATTTTATTGACACTCATTAATATGGGAAAGCAGACTATGTTATACAGACAGTTAGAAGAAAGTCAGGTGTGCATTCACTTTATGAACAGAATATTGCTTCTTCATATTAATAGTAAATAGAAAAATAAGTCACACTCTTTACTATTTAAAATGAAGTTCTTTTGGAGATGAGATGTTGGCAAATATGGCAACTGTTGTGATAAAATTTTGTAGTGGAAGTAAAGCTTATTCTCAGGTTACTAATACAGTCCACTTAACCTGCAGGTTCACTTTCTTCAGGTTCTTACCCATAGTTTCAGTCTGAAAATATTAAATGAAAAATTCTGGAAATGAGAATTTCGTAAATTTTAAATCTTGTGCAGCTAAGTACCATGAAGAAATTTCATATGAATTGGACCATTTGCCTAGAGTTAGAATCATATCTTTACCCAGTGTATCTAGTAGGCTACCTACCTGGCAGTCTTTTCAGTAGCCCAGAAGTTTGTGGTCAAACTAGTTAGAGTGACTAGTTAGAGTTCACTAGTTAGAGTGACTCTTGTGTGGATTTCACCATAGGTTTCTATATTCATCCACTTAGTCAATATGTACTTTATCCGATGCTTATTCTGGTCACATATATTGAGCAGTTAACAGAGACTATTAAATCTTACATAATCGAACTTAAAATTGAAATTTATTAAGTTAGGATGAGAAAAATGGACCCTTCCAGAAACCAATTTCCTTAACAAAATGGTAAACTGATAGTACTACAATATTCCTGGGTAAATGCACAGGTAAGTTCTATTAAGCACTTGAAAAGTATAGAAAGTACATCTATATTTAGCTCATCTTATTGGGCTGTGGAGGAGACAGGTGCATTTTGAAAAATTTTAGTGGAGAAAATTAATGCATCCCTTGGTATGAAACTCCCCATGTGCCAGAAACTTTTTGTCCATTCTTTAAGGGAAAACACCAAATCCAATTGATTCAGTCTATCAGGAAAGAGCTCTATGGCCTAATTTTCCTATCTCTGTATGATATCAAATCTCCTACTACAAGTTTTAATTAATCCACAGGGCTGTTGATCATTTCACTAGCTCAAAATATAACATACTGGTCAATCCCTTTTTTTTGGTAGCAGGGGTCAAACTCGGGACCTTGTGCTTGCAAGGCAGGGAGTGTAACTACTGAGCTAAATCCCCGGCCCATCAACCACTTTTATAAAGTCAAGAACTGGTGAGAAGAAAGAGGCACATTCTCTGAATGGGCTAAGATGTATGTATTCTGAAGGCTCACATATCTTTCCTTGGGGAAATTTCCAGGAGCCTGTGTGTGTGTGTGTGTGTGTGTGTGTGTGTGTCTGTGTGTGTGTGTGTGTGTGTGTGATGTCAGGATATTCCTTCCAAAGTGAAACAGACTGTAGCACCATCACCCACCCAAACTAAAAAGAGAAGCACAATAATTGTTGGGACATTGTCAATTTTGGAAACAAAATATACTATGTAGTTGCATTCTTGTGGCTCATTTCACTTAGTAAATTGAAAGATTATCTACTTTTACAGGAGTCTAAAACAAGACTACTCATTTTGTTGAGAGCTCAACTACAAGCTGCTCAATGCCTTAAGACCCAGTGCACCAAATTGGAAGACAGGTACTAAACATTGCAATAATTGGATAGACAACAAAGCAAACACATAAAAGTCTATTAATTCAAAATATAACTTCAATACTCTGTAAAAGTTTTAGAAAATAGGTTGAATTTTCTTGCAATATTAGACACGTGATTTTAAAGAAAAAGGCAAAAATATCAAAAATTATATATAATACATTAGTGAAAGTATCATTGATTTAAAATGAAAAATATTTAACTACTTGAAAAATAAAAATTTAAAGGGATAAAATATAACAGATTAAAATTATTGCAGAGATTATCCAAATACTTTCAAGCAGTTGTTTAAAGAATCACGCGGAATACACACTCTAAATTATGGACAAATTTGGAATTCCTATTTGCATGTGTATTTATCAACAATTTACTGAAATTTTACTTGCGAGGGGAAACGTCTCCTTCTTACTGTATATCTATGAGTAGCTAAGCCCAACATGTACAAATTTTCTTACCATTCTAATGATGATAGAGATAGAAATTCTCTGCTGTCCTTTAAAGGTGATTCAGAAATACATTTTCACATTACATGCACATAGTAATGACATATATGTTTTTGTCACATACTAGGCAATAATTATTACTTCCATGAGAAGACAAGAACATTTCCTGTTTTGAGCTCTGGTAGAGGTGATAAAATGTTTTTCACTCAGGCAAAGATGAGCCACCACAACACATGTGCTCAGAATAGAGGCATTTTCAGTGGTCTTATTTAAACAGGTTGCCCAGCATGTCTTTCAAAGTAGCCTCTCTCTTATTCTATTATCTTAAAGCTTCACTACATACCTGCCCCTTTGATCTTATTCTTCCATTCAAATTCTTTTCAACAAATTTAAAATAATTTGGAATACAAATGTGATTTTTAAAAGAACAGATTGTTCATTTTAACTACAAGGCATAGAATAAAAGAAGGATAAGTTTTGCTTTATACAAAGGTAGGGAAGTTATATTCCTCATAAAGAAAGTTAACCAGATATCAATCCTTGGAAACAAAGTAGGAGAGATCTTATTTCTATCCAGAGAATATGGTTCTTTCCATCAGAAATGAGCAAATAATGTATTCTAATAGACCAATTTAAATATAAAAATTGTTTCCATCACAAAATGAAATTATTACATTTTGCTTTTTGATTTTATTTTAGAAAATCTTGATGGTATTTTCCTAAACTTAATAATTTGTAGTAATCAAAATGTATGGAATTTCTCGATATAACTTAAAGCAATTTGAGAAGGGCATTTGATAATTGAAAATATCTCTTTGTAAAAATAGTATATTACTTACCTGAACTAGAATATTTTTGAACCAGAGAATATATGAAAGGTACAAGAATTAATTTTTTTAAGACAAATGCTTAAGTATGATAGAGGCAAGAGAATTTCCTCAGATAGTTCTTGTGACAGTAATTAAGTAATTTTGTCAAAAGATGAAGGCCAAGTTATTTTAGGTATCTGTGAGTGCAGTATATAATTTGAAAACAGGAGTAGTATATATCATTCAGTACATCCTTTAGCTAGGTCCTATTAAGAGGACTGATTACAAATTATGCATTAATAATTATTAAAGCTTCTCAGAACTATGGGAAGGGTGCATGTTACTAAAGGTGCATGTTATTTTATATGAGAGAAGTATATAAACTCTATTTTGATAATCTTGTAAATATAGAATATCTATCTTATTTTTTATATAAAACAGAATGAAACTAAGCAAAATCATGAAGATGTCATTAAACTTTTTATCATCAGAACAGTTCAAATTAGACAAGGAAGTTGAAGAATGAAGAAAGGTTGATGGATAGGTACAAATCTATGGTGAGTAATGTGTAAGATGTTCTGGTGTGCTATTGAACATCAAGATGACTCTGTGTTAACAATTATGTATTATATATTTGAAAAAGGAAGAAGAAAAAAGTCTAATATTTCAACCATAATGATATGCTAAACATTTGAGGATATAGATATCCTCAAAGTACACATGTGTTGAAATACTATATGTTCCCCAACTAGTATGTTCAAATTTTATATTACTTATCAGCTTTAAAATATTTTTGAGAAAATAACACATAGAAATCATACAATATATCTATGTATGTACATGTATATAAGTACCTGTGCTTATTGATATGCACCAAAATTTTATGTAATTACATTAGACACAGAAATAAATGCATATACATATTTATAAACAAAGCAGGTATATATACAATCATTTTTCATTAAATACTGAATGATATTTGCTTATTGCTCAGATATTAATATTTTCTTTTTTTTTTTTTGTACCGGGGATCAAACTCCGGTCCTTGTGCTTGCAAGGCAGGCAGCAGAACCACTGAGCTAAATCCCTGGCCCAAGATATTAGTATTTTCTAAAATCAATTGATTCTGTAGTTTTGTCAGCATGATTTCTGGATTTTCATATTTTGAAACAGATTTTTTATCTGCTACTATAGAATTTTTTGTATCTTGATTTTTAAATAGTTAAGGCTAGCTTGTATTTTATTTCACTCAATGCAGTATTCAAATTCTTTTGGAATAGGTACTAATTACTCATTGACTTTGACTAGAAGATATTTGAAATTCTCATAAAGTTGTGGCTGAAAGGCCTTTGACATATAATTTGTAGTAGCGATATGAAGATTTTTTGCTATCTTTATGTTTTTTGGTGACTTTAAAATCATTTTGCAATTATTTAGCTGTAGCCTTTTAAAAATTGTATTCTATATGTTTGTGAATCCATGACCTCTTCATGACATTTGTCTTTGAGTGTTAATATTGAGTATTTCTTCCAATATTTATTTTTGTGCTTTTAATGAAATAGCTGTGATAGTTTATCCTTTTTTTTGGCACCGGGGATCGAACTCAGGACCTTGCTCTTTCGAGGCAGACGCCAGAACCACTGAGCTAAATCCCCAGCCCAAACTGTGATAGTTTAAAACATGCATTTCATCAGTTTTCTAATTTCTAAATCATTTTCATATATTTTTGACATATGTTTATCAATTCTTAATGAGATTCCAAAAAGTATGAGACATTTGTCTATTCTATGTGACATACATTTATATAACATTGTTTTCATTGATCTATACTCTTTTTAACTTTTCCAGACCAAAAAAATACCGGTATTACCCAAGGTCATGCCTCTTTCCCTGCCCAGTTTGCATTCAGTAGCTCATCAGTGCCCTTTAGTCCTCTCATCCCAAACTGGAACAGTGTTGAAAGCAGCTCCCCGCCACACTGATCTCATTATTATGAAATATTGCACTTCCTACTTCTCTTTCTGTGCTCTTTTTTTCAGATATGAAATATATACTGCACTTGTTTATATATCTGATATTCATTACATATGAATATCTAATAAGCTTCTTGAAGCTAATTGTCATTTCAATGTCCACGTGCTAAGCAATCTAAGTTAAAAATATTTGTAAGAAATTCATTAGATTTCTAGTCATGTTTTAAGTATTGTGATTTATAATATATACTGATACTGATTAGTTAAGAATAAAGATGTAATACTGGATGATAAGATCATCAATATGAATAAAAGAATTTTAAAAGTGTTAGAATAAACTAAATTATCTCTTTTATATATATATATATATACACTCTAGTTTTTAAAAGTTACTGATATTAACTGTCATGATGATATATATATAAACAATTTAAGTGTTACTCTGACTATTCATTATTATGCTTTTTCAGTTATTAATGAAATTTCTTTTTGACCATATTTTTCAGGAATTCAGTTGTATAGAATCAATATATATAATACATATTCTTATGCATTCATATTTATGATTATATTAATATATATTTAAAACAAGAATATATATATATAATTCATATATATATATATTCTTTTTTTTTCAATTTCTAAAAGATTTTTGCATGTGTGTAAGTTATTAACTGGAATATCAGCTCTATTTCCAAAACCTGTAATACAAGAATTAAATGATATATTCTGAAGACACACCAAGCTTTTTATCCTTTGCTTAATTGTAGTTGCCAATGTTTACTTCTTCAAGGAAAACATTGTTTTAAGTGAATGAATATGTTTTAATGAAGTGTTAATTTATACTAACATGAAAATGAAATAAGCAATGACAGAAACTCATTATGGATTCTTCCAATAGGACAAAAATGTGCAAATCAGCACAATTTTATTTTTAAATTAAAATGCATTCACTTTAGAAAGAGCATAGAAAAATTACTGTGTAAGTAGCATGTTTCTTAGAATTAAATGTTTCAATTTACAGGGTTTTTTTTTGTTATGACAGTAAGTAGAAAAGAATGTCAAGGAAGATAAAATTCATGAGTCTTAAATAAAGATCTCTGCTTTGCTATTTGACCTTTTTTGCTTTCCAAGGTGATGTACAATGGTTAGTTTGACTGAGAAAATTGTAAATAAAAATAGCTGTTACATATAGAAAATATATCTGATTACTGTGATATTTATTCCTTTGCCCTAAAAGGAATTTATGTTCCATTTAAATGTACTTTTATTTACAAAACAAACAATTTAAACATTTCAAATTTTCTTTTAAACTAAGAAGTAATAGTCCAAAAATACATAATGACTTCAATAAGTGACATAATTAGTAATGAGAAGCATAAAAGTGTTCTTTTGTCAAATTGCTGAAAAAATTTAAAATATAAATAGATTCTTAAACCTTTATTATGTAGAAAGTCAAAAAGAAAAAAATGTTAAAAATCTAAAAATCTATTATTTAGTTGAAACACATAAAATCATATGTTGTCATACAAGAAGACTTATTGCTTAGAGATGTACAGATAAATATACATTTAACTGCATTTAAGTAAATGTTACCCCAGGGAAGAAAATTCTTTTGGACCAGATATGGTAATAACTCTGCCATTCCACAATAAATATGAAAGTTTAAAACTGGGAGAAGTACTAGAAACTCTCAAGGTTGTGATCCTTTGTATACTGAATGAACACTTGTTATGGTTGGGGTCTAGATGTCTCCCCAAAGCCTCATGTGTTCATAGGATGATCTAGAGTGTGCGAAGCTGGAATTGATTCATGATGCAAAGCTAGGATCCTAGGTGCTAGGATTAAGATTGTGAGTGCTACCCTCCCTAAGTAGTCTGGATAAGATAAAAGATAAGATAAAAGATGTAGAGTGACACTGTTAACCTCCACCTTGTTACCTTTGCTGCCTTGTGCACGCCATGTTCCTGCTCTGCCATGCCAGTTTGTCTATCCCTGCCTTAGAGTAGGCCAATTATGGACTGAAACTTCCATGGACTGAAAGTTTTATGAACTGCAAGTCAAATGAACCCCTTCCCCTTTAACTTCAGTTGTCTGGTATTTTGTTTCAGCAAGGAGAGAAAAGTAACTAATACGACACTTAACCCAAAATCTTATACAGCAGTTAATTCAAAAGTAGCATACATTTACTTCTTTCAATATGATCTATATTCTACATTGTATTATTTCTTTCTTTCTTATTTACTTCTCAGTGAATAGAATAAAAGTAAAATATACCCACCCTTTACTGAAACTTAATAATAACTATTGATGCTATACAATGAGTATAATTTTTAAAAAGCTATAATCACATATTCATGTAAAAAGTAGTTCACGTAAGTATAATCTCATCTGTAAAATATCATGTTTGGTAACTACATAAAATATTCATCTACAACAATATATGAATAGCCTGTCTAGTATTTGGAAGCAAAGATTATCTCAGCTAATATTTTCAAATATTTTAATTGTTCAAGAATTGCAGTTACTGTTTTTACCAAATAAGGATGATCTTTATATAGGATTATAATTATAAGAAAATCATTGATTATTAGACATTATTTAGCCCATGTATATAATATATGCTATTTACAGTTGTGGTAAATGAACTACTTCTAGAAGAAAAATAAATATTTAATCAAGGTGGAAGTTTAGTTGTCATGCTGTTGGGTCCAAAGATTTCAGGTTCTGGATGTGTTCTACAATGTATTATATTGACAAGAGCTATTTGGTCAGAGTTTGTGAAGCAACAATCTCTTCTATAATTCATGTTGAAATACTAAATGTAAACAGCAATATCAAACCTTTAGTATTGTTCTTTATAGGATTTATTCTTATTGATGGAAATACAGTTACATTAAAATATCAAAAAGTATATTGCACAAAAATTTTGTGATAAAATGTTCAATACATGTTTTTTTTTTATCAACCATGTATAAAGTACTGTATCACTATTTTAAAAATCAAGGACTTGGAGAAAAAATAGAATGAAATATTTTTTCAGGATTTTAGTAAGGACAAGAAAAAAAATACAACTTATGGATGTTGAAATAGTATAAAATGAAAATGTAACATACATGGTATCTTAGAAATATTAAATGATCAGTACATATTTGATCAATCTTGTTATATATGAGTAAATTCACTTATTTGGAAAACTGTATATTTAATGTGATAGATTGACTATATGAAATTTAATACCTGAGTTCTTAGACTTTGCCGCAAATTGTACAAGTTACTATTAGTTTCATAATACATAATACATAATATGGTATTATTTAGAAATAAAATCAAAATTTTAATAATATTTCACTTATTATCTCAGATAATGGAAATATTTAAAGAATAGATAAAACTTGCTAAAATGAAACAGAGACTAATGGGTATTTCAGGAAAGAGGACAATATGAACTGTTATGCGTGGTGACACAGGCCAGCTTTCAGTGAAACCTTAGAGATGAGGAGCACAGTGAAAAACCTTGGTAGGATTAGAGTGGAAGACGACATTAGAAAAGCTATGTCTGCATCGTAAAAAAGGTATGCCTTTAATGTAATTATTGATCTATTAATTATTATTTTCTTTAACATTTACTTCTATAAAAATGATGAAAAAGTTAGCATTTCATCTAGATTATAAAAATGAAATTAAGAAGCCAATAATTGGAAAAACTTGTTTGCAGTCACACAGCTAACAATCACCACAAATAAAATTTGTATCAAAATATTCTGAAGACAGTCACTCTAACCGTACAATACACACACCTTTTAATATATTAACTTGTCTTAGTCTCAGTTTTGCTATTAATTTTAAATAAAATTTTGTTCTACTGCATAGACAAATTATCTTGATCATTGACTTAAATATATATTATCAGCAATTTAAAAAACATTTATATTAGTTTATGGCACTATTCAAAATAAAAGTTTTAAAATACATAATATGTATCAATACAATGGTTTCTATTAAGAATGGTACAATTAAAATGTTATTTATTTTATAATTTATATCAGTTTTCATGATAATATATGATTAATTTATAAAGCATCATTAATTAGTAGTGATTATTATTAAAATAATCAAATAACTCATATTTTATAGCATCTAGTATAACATATCACTGAAAGTCATAATTTAATATACATATATTCTTATTTTTCATTTCTGATTTTTAAACACTTGCAAGAACGCCATTTATTGTGCAAATTATAGAGTAAAAACAGAATATTCACATTTAACAACATGCTATCTCCAAATCCAATTCCCTTTTACAGACATAACTATTGTCACTAGTTTATCTGTCATTCTCAGAGTGTCTGTGTGCAATTGTGAATACTGTTTGATGTATATACATAATGTGAAGGTTATTTTCATTGTCAGCTTGATGGATTAGTGATGCCTAGAAGATTAGTAAATCAAGCATCTGGGTGTGTCTTTGGGGGGTGTTCCTAGCAATGAGTGACATATAGGCTAGCAAACTGAGGGGAGATTTGCCCAGACTCATAGTACCATCCAATAGGGTGAGTGTGTGTTTGGCTGCTACCATCAACTTTGAACCTTGGAGTCCAGCTTCTTGAGCACATCAATGTGAACTCTCACCAGTGACTTTCCAAGGAGTTTAAAGGCCTTCGGTCTGGGTAGGACTGGCACTGCATCTTTTGCCCCTTGTTCTGACATTCACAGCTCTGTGTCCTGTGGTGCTAGAGGGTGCTCTGGCTCGCAGGTATGCAGAAAGCCTTTGTGAGCTATTCAGTCTTGATCCTGTCAGCCATCTAATAAATTTCTCTATATAAATGTAGAGGCAGAGATTTCATTTATCTGTCTACCATCTACCTTCCATTGATTCTGACCTTCCACACAGACCTAAGCAATACAACAAAAGAAGAGTTTTCTTTATTATATAAATAGAGCACATGCTGTACACTGTTTTCTATTTAGATTTTTGAAAAGTGGTCATAATTTGACTGTAAATATGTATAGATAGAGAAATTTTGTACAAAGTGCATTGCATTTCCTATTATGCATGAAACAGCTTAACTGTTGATGTACTGATGAACGTTCAAATTAAAATTATATAATGCATTTGCATATGTAATATTGGCTAATGTTTATATATATAATAAAAATTTAATAGCTGCTGTAAACAAAATTTCTCTTGAAGTGGAATTGATTCCACTTGCAACAGTAATGTTGTGTACAGATGGTCTTTGATTTATGATGGTTTAACTGAATATTTAACTTTAGATTGCTGTATAAGTAATATAAATTCAATGAAAATTATATTTTGAGTTTTGAGTTGTTGATGTTTTCTCAGGCTAGTGATATATGTTCTGAAATCTCTTGTAATACTGATAAGCAGTAGGGACACACAGCTCCCAGGAAACCACATGATTATGTGGGTAAACCACCAATATTCTACAGTGTACAATTCTGCTATAACGTGTTATACTGCAGGTTAGATGCATTAAATGATTATTTTTTTTACAGTGTTTTCAGTTGGGTTTACCAGAATATAATCCAATCATAATTGGAATGTTGTCTGTAGATATTTTTTCAAATTTAAAAAATTGTATTATGACATCTTTTTTCAAAGCACACTACACAAGTAATAAGGCAAATGATAATTATAGAAAATGCACATAAATTAGAACAATATCAATAAAAAATTCAGTTTACTCAATTAAGAAGGGTCAAATAACCCAGAAGTAAAATAGACAAATTATATGAAAATATGATTCACAAGACAATATGTGAAAGTATCAATAAACAAAATGGTATTCAATTTGAAATAAATGAAAAAACGGTAAATGTCAGTTTGTGTGCCTGTATGTGTGGACAGGTGGGTGAGGTGGAGGGTTGAAGATGCTTGTGTTCTGTCAGGCTCACTGAGCATTTCCTATTTACCAAAAAAAAAAAAAAAAAAAAATCTGTTGTTTTTTAAATGATTTCTTCTTCCATTAATTTCATTACTTAATTCCTTGACCAATTTTAATGAGAAATAATACTTTGAAAATCTGGAAATTCTGCAAATTTCCAGAATCAGTAGATATAAAGAGATTTACTTAATGACGCCAATAGAAATGCATCTTCAGAAAAATGTTTGAACAATTCAACTTCAATTATCTTGTAGATATTTTTACATTTATATTCTTGTTGAAAATGAAAATGTTCCTTTTTATGACCCATTTAGTAAGTAGTTCATATGGAAAATAAACTGCTTTTTTATATGCACCTTGTAAAATTAAGTATGGTGTCTAATAGTTTTTTGATTTATTTTTTTCTAAAATATTCAGATATATAACATCAGATAGTGATTATTTTCAATTTTCCTTGACAAAATTATCAACTTAATTTCCATTAGTGCATTAGTTTCTTAAATATTTTTTGCATAACAGTAAGATTAAGTGGGTTGGGCTGGGGATTTAGCGCCTCGCCTGCCTTGCAAGCAGAAGCTCCTGAGTTAGATCCCTGGTAAAAAAAAAAAAAAAAAAAAAAAGATTAAATGAGCTATTTTCCTGTTATTTGGATGTTTAAAATGATTTTTTATTTCTATTTGACATACATGTATATTTATATTCTTAAATATACACAAATATCTATGCATATCTTCTGAAATGATACTTTGCAATCTGTGAAAAAAATTTTTTTTCATTTACCTAGTCTTATGATATATAGAAATAGATTTCCAACGATTGAACCATAAAATAAAGCCTTATTTGCCATGTTGTGAATGTTTTCAAATTGTTCTGACTTCTACTTTTCAAAATTTTATTTAATATATTTGTTTCAAAATTCACAAGTGAGATTGTTTTGTATCTTCAAGCTTTGATATCAATAACATACTGTCTCTGTTAAAGGAATTTCGAAGATCCTTTCTTCAGTGGGCTCTGAAGCAGTTTAAATAATACTGAGCCTTTTCTGTTCTTGAAGTTTTCAAAGAACTGGTTTTGGAGCCTGATGCCTTTTTGGCAAAGTAAGGTTTTTTAAATACATTCTCAATTGCCTCCAAAGTTAAGTGCTCTAAGTTGATTTTCTATCACTTTTTCTATTAACTATTAATAAAATAATTCAATAAAGTCTTTAAT